>JAUMJK010000257.1:0-307532 GCA_033558105.1 Coccyzus lansbergi | reverse complement strand
AGGCCACGCACATCACAATCGCTTGGCCACGCCCCCTAACGGCTCACGTTAGCCCCGCCCCTTCCTGCCGCCTGTCTTGGCCCCCGCCCCCTGCGCATGCGCGGAGCCGGCCGGCGGCAAGGTGGCGGCTGGGCCGGCCTCGCCCGCAGGAGCTTGGATCAGCCCAAGTCTCCGAGGCCGGGAAGGGTGGAACGAGCGGGACGTGTGTGTCTGTGTGTGTCGCTTGGGGTGAAAATACCGCAGACCGGTTTACCTGGCCGAGGGTCCCGCGGTGCAAGGCGCGGAAGAGGCCACTCGGTGTCGCCATGGCAAAGGCAGGGGGGGGGGGCGGTAAGGAAGGGAAAGAGGGCCGGAAACCGGAAGCGCCGTCCGTTGCAGCTGGTCCGGTGCGGGCGGGAGCGCGCATGCGCAGCCGTGGGGCTAAGGGGGCGGGGCCGGGGGCTTACTTAGGTTTGTGGTGCCGTTGCTAGTAGAAGCAGCAGTTACGTGGAATATCTTTAATTTAATTCAAAGCTGTGTTTCACTTAAGCAGTTGTGTTCTTTGAAAGCCAGGCAGAATGCCCTTCCTGAGAGCGTGTTCTCTTTCCAGCGGTGTTTCTTCAGGCACAGCTCCTCCTCGGGGGCTGATAGCGCCTTGTCTCGATGTGATCTGTGTTGAACAGGTGTCTATCCCTCTCCAATCCCTGCTCGCAGCCTTTCCCTGTCTCAAACGCAAGGTAGAGCTGGCTCCAAAGCTACAAATTAGCAAGAGATTTGGCTGATGTGAAGTTCATAATAACATTAAAATGAGCCCTTGTAAAGTAGTAGAATATGTGTAAGATTTCTGGGGGAATTTATCCATATGCCTGTCAGTGGGAGATCTGTTTTGTCCCAGCTCTTGTTTGGCTGCAGCTGATGGATGGAGATTGCTCCTCATGTTGTCCAGCCCTGGTAAAGACTGCTGGCTTTCTAAAACTTAAGAATGAATCTTCATGAGTCTTATTTGCTGACATTGTTGTTATTGTCACCAGCCTCCCTTTTATCATGGGTTATGCCTCATGTGCTGGGTGCCTTCAAAACTGCCCTTTTTAGCAATGTCCCCAACGGCTACCTTGTGATTGCCAAGGTCCCACTGACCTCTGCACCCAGTTAGGCTGCCTGACTGAGTGCCCTCTTCAGCCTTTCCAGCTTGGCCCCTGCTTGAGGATACCTGCCCCTGCTCTGGTCAGTCCTCTTTACTTGTTACACTACTGACAGCCTGTACAGATTTGTATCATAGAACAACCAGGTTGGAAGGGACCCATCGGATCATTGAGTCCAACCATTCCTATCAAACACTAAACCATGTCCCTCAGGACCTCATCTACCTGTGCCTTAAACACCTCCAGGGAAGGTGAATCTCCCCTGGCGGAGCTTGAGGCCATTCCCTCTTGTCCTGTCCCCTGTCATTTGGGAGAAGAGCCCAGCTCCCTCCTCTCTACAACCTCCTTTCAGGTAGTTGTAGAGAGCAATGCGGTCTCCTCTCAGCCTCCTCTTCTCCAGGATAAACAACCCCAGCTCCCTCAGCCGCTCCTCCTAGGGCCTGTTTTCCAGACCCTTCACCAGCTTTTTTGCTCTTTTCTGGACTTGCTCGAGAGCCTCAACATCCTTCTTGTGGTGAGGGGCCCAGAACTGCACACAGTATTCAAGTAGCGGCCTCACTAGTGCGGAGTACAGAGGGAGAATAACCTCCCTGGACCTGCTGGTCACACCATTTCTGATACAAGCCAGGATTCTATTGGCCTTCTTGGCCACCTGGGCACACTGCTGACTCATGTTCAGTCGGCTGTTGACCAACACCCCCAGGTCCCTCTCCTCCTGACAGTTTTCCAGCCAGGCTTCTCCCAGTCTGTAGCTCTGCATAGGGTTGTTGTGCCCCAGGTGCAGGACCCAGCACTTGGCCGTGTTAAACCTCATACCATTGGACTCTGCCCAGCTGTCCAACCTGTTCAGATCCCTTTGCAGAGCCTCCCTACCCTCCAGCAGATCGACACTTGCACACAGCTTTGTGTCATCTGCAAACTTGCTAAGGGTACCCTCAATGCCTTCATCCAGGTCGTTGATGAAGACATTGAACAGGGCTGGACCCAGCACTGAGCCCTGGGGCACCCCACTTGTCACTGACCTCCAGCTGGACTTAATACCATTTACCACCACTCTCTGGGCCCGGCCATCCAGCCAGTTTTCTACCCAGTCATGTATAACAATGATTGCTTAATGTGTATCCTTCCATGTTCAAGTTGTATAAATCAAAAGAAAGGAGTACTTTGTGACTGGAAGCCAGGATCAGCTAGTTGGAGATCAGCTATGAAGAGGGAACATGTTCTGGGACATCACCCTAACCAAGGACGCTCAACATGCTAGTTGGGCAGAAAGGTTACTGCTACCATGACAGAAGTCTAGTAAGAGCAGAAGAATAACTGTAGAGCATTCTTGGTGCAGGCAGAGAGGCAGAGTGGTGTGAATACCCAAGGCAAATGAGAAGAGGAAGAGGTTGGATTGAGAATCCCAGAGGAGATATCCTGAGAGATGGTCAAATTAGGGGAGGAGAAGGATTCACTCCTTATATTTATTGTCCTCTGAAATCTCCCACTGCTGCTGAACCTCTTCTGACTTTTTGCATGTATGATTCTTAAACACTTTTCCCCTACCCTTATTACCCCAGTGCACATTACGAATCCGTTCAGGACCATTTAGATGTGCAGAATCTGCTACTGAGCTCAAATTAGGAAAACACCAGCAACAGGTGAACATGCAGCAGGACTCATTCAAAACACTACTAGTACAATTTTCTGGTTTTTTTAATGCCATCAAAATGACTGTTAACTTAGAAACAAATTCAAGACTGTATCATTTCAGATCAGTGCGTGTCTTCTGGGACACAGTGCTTCTGCAAAGGATCTAGAGTTTGTGGTGGGCAGGCAACTCTATTTGCTTGCACAGTCCTGTTGCTGAAATGGTCAATTAAGTGATTTTTTTATTGCTGGAGTACCAGGTAGCAAACACTAAGTCCACTTTGGTTTCTGTGGTTAAAAAGAGATATTGAAAAATCAAGGTGAAAAATACAGACAATAGCCATAAAATGATTTAAGGAAAGATTTGGGCGTATGCTCAGGTAAGTGGTTAGTGAAATGCAGGATACTGCTAGGAGCAGAGCAGGCAGTCTGTGATTCTTTTTTTCTGGGTAGAAAGACTTCTGTAGCAGGGCTACGACTCACAAAACTTATATTTTCATGAAGCCTTGAAGAGGCACTGGTTTACGTAGGACCTTGCCTTGGTTGGTCTACAATGTGAGTGGGGTCCTGGGTATTAGGGATGTGTAGAGGTTTTTATGCACAGCCTCTATCTTATTTAACATAGAAGTGGTTCGGTTGTTGACAGCAGATTGTAAAAAGGAAGAACGGTTAAAGAAACTGAATAAATTTTGAAAATCTGGCTTTATTCCTTGTCACTGTCAAAAATCCTGTCTGCTAAAATATTTTGTGTCTCTTACCTGAAAAATTGTCATGAATTCTGTGCACTCCTAACTAAAAGCTAATTTTTTTTGCTATTGTACTTCTCATATGCCATATGGTAAACCCACAAAACAGCCTAAAATATTAGAACCTATGTCTGTTAAGTTTAACATGTAAAATTTATGTATGACAATTAGTAATTTTTTATTCTATTGAGAGATTGTGACAGAAGATCTTATGATAAGAAAGTTTTAGGACACCATTTTGAATAAGGCAAGAGCCTTGCAGAAAAAAATAGTATGCTACTATATAGTAAGAGATAATAGAAGATAAGGAAATACATTAAAATCACATCAGATTTGACACCATGATTTCCCACTTTCTGAGTGTTTGATTGTATTTTCTAACATAGTTAGGTGGAAGGATAGTTCTCATTGTTATTCTTTGTAGTGTTTGCTACCATATTTCTCAGGTGCTGTCTCAGACTTTATCCCTCTTTGTGCTCTGTGTTGCTCACGTACACACCAAGTGACAGCCCCTGCTCCAAATAGCTCATAGTCTCAACAGGTAAAATGGACACAGGTCAGAGCATACGACACACAGCATGATAAATGAATTTGCAGGAATTGCTTTTTAAATATTGTGACTTCTGTTATTTTTTTAAGCAAAGGAACTACCTGAATGAATGAGCAAGGAAGGGGAATCTAGTCAAACTAGAGAAGGTAGAGAAGGGAGACGGTATAGTAAGGAATCTGGAGAACACAGTAAAAGAACAAATTGCCAACAGGCAACCAAAAAGCACAGGAAAGAGTCCAGTCAGCTTCACATTGTCACACATGAAGGACTTTACTTGAGAAGTGTAGGTTGGCTTAGTTTAAAACCATGTCTTTGAAAGTCTTGCAAGCCTAGAGGTTAGCAGCAAGACTGGCTGAAGAGGGTGAATCAATAACTGTTACCTGTTTCATTTGACATTTTACGCATGCTATGGAAGAATCTTTGACCATTTTTATACGTCTGTTCAGTGAAGCGGTGGCAGGGTAGTAATTTGAAAGTGCTGGAGATCTGGCAGAGAGCATGAAGAAGTATTGTATTATCTTTTGTGTGCTGAAACTGTTGATAGTATTGGGGCATTGCAGAGAGCTATGGTTGGACTCAGTGTTCCAGTGGGTCTCTTCCAACCTGCTTATTCTATGATTCTATGATTCTGTGATTCTATATCTTGTGAAGTTCATGGAAAAACACTACTAGTAGCCACTGAGAAATAAAAACACCTAGAATCTTCTGAAATCTGTAAACTTTTTCTCCCTATAATATGTTGGGGAAAAGAAATCTTTCCTCTATGTTCTTTTGTATTATCATCAGTTATGGTGACTGTATTCTTTGCATTCATTTTGAATCTGTGTTTCCTGTCATGAGCAGATTAAAAACAGAAGAGAGTGGAGTGAAAGTTTTCTATTGCAAACATCTGTGTCTGAAAAAGGATTGTATTTCCATGTCCTGGAACATCAAGGGAAAAAGCTTGCCCTCCCCAGACACACACCTTTGGTTTGCAGCAGTAACAAGTTTATAGACAAGGTTGCTTTACTGCAGTAAACACTGTAGGAAAAAAACCCCCAATTCTGCTGTAATTTCCAGTGGTTAATCCAGGCTGGGTGTCTGAGGAGATCTTCGATCATTGCTTTCTCAGCAGAGAGCTATCAGTCTATATCTCTAAAATGCTGACCACATTTTTGGGTGTAACATGAGCAGTACTTTTAATAACTCCTGTCTTGTGTCCGAAATTCAGTTTTATATGCAAATATTGCTGTGCAGATAAGTGTTCCTAGGGACTATCAGTAGAAGTGGAGAATGGACATACCCTCTACAAGTTAAATGAAATCCACAAGTGGAAAAAATGGTTGTGTCAACAACTTCACAAAGGAAAAAAGTAATGCTGAGTTACTGTCTATATCTGCTTTTAAAAAAACATAAGACTAGAGGAGAGAAAAGATGTGGTAAGAAGCACTAGAGGCCAGATATACAGTATTTTCTCATACTTCATAGTATTCTTAGTGGAATTTATGCCTGGAAAGAAGGAAATTTATTTATTTAGATGCTGCCCTGAGACTTTCCTACGTCCTGCATAAAGGCCCTACTTTGAAAATTTCAATATTCTAATAATTCTTAGTTGCATCAATGCAAATATCACCCCAAATACATTTCACTAGATTTATATAATCTCTCACCCCATTCTACCCAAAGATCTCTTAAGTTGTATGTGAAACTGGAACAAACAATTTGATAAAATAATCATCTGGACTAGTTATTCAGTCATGATGATCTTGGGCACCGAGGAGGCACTTGCTCTTTTGCTGGTAAGTAACAGCGATTACTCCTTTATGAAGTGGAAGCACGTCTTTAAGTAACAGTCCACAGACTAGAGTTTTACTGTGGGCAATGTTGTTAATGAGGATGGTCTTCCCTCTTCTAATCATTTATCTCATCTGCAAAACTTCTTCAGGCATACCCAATTATGGTGATCTTTCCATCCCTGTGAACATATTAAAGACTCTTAAGAGTGCAAGTATTATTACCAAACTTAATGGAAAATGAAGAAAACTTTAAAGTTTTAAAGAAGCATGTTAAGTAAGAAAAATCTCATAAACAGATTTGGAAAGCGAGGAATTCACACAGTTTGGACCCCTGCTTTGTAATTCTGGTTATTCAGATTGGTAAGAGAACCTTAAAGCTGCATTTTCAGCAGTGACAATTAGTATGACATATGTCTTGCTTTCTCTAAAGGATGTATTGCAATGTGAACATTTGCCTGTGACTTCCATATCGAGCCAAGGTTCTTGGACACTACGAAGTGTAATGAAGTGAATCCCTTCACCTGGTTCTTTGAATAAGGATCTTCATTATGTGAGTGAGAAGAGAATACAAAGAGATCTTCTTGCCTAATTCACATTAAGTCAGGGATAATTAAGCACCAGACACTTTTGAAAAGTTATCGATATAAAATCTATCATATTTTTTCAGTTGTTCCAGTTCCTAAAAAATATGCATTATTTCCAGTCTGCATTAGTCTAATTTCACTTTCCAATTTCAGGCTGTATAATCTTATTGCCTGTTAACCTAAAACACTGTCTGTAATACTCTCCCCTCATAATCAAAGAACATTTGGGTTTCTTTTTTTTTTTGGTTAAGGAAATAGCAGGGACTGAGTTTTTTAAAAAAACTTTCATCATAAAATAAGCTTTAAATTACAATCATAGTCCCTTAATCATTTCAGTTTTTCAAGCTAATTTGTTCAGGGTAAGAACGAAAATATGCCACAATACTATTGCAATCCTCAGTATCATTTGTCTGCTTCTACTCAACCATCTGCTAAAAAAAAATAGAAGAGTTGCTAAGAAAGTTTGCAGATGATGCACAGATTGATAGAACAATAAATAACATTTATGTGTCTGAGAGTAGTGCTAGTTGCTGCACTGCACTGAGAGCTCACATTTTTTTCTGTGTGATTGCTGTCTGCCATTTGCAGTGTCAGTGGTTTCCACAGTCCCCTGGCTTGTAAGAGTGACCTAGGTTTTTTTTTGTTTCCAGGTGTGCAACCTTACATTTATGTGCATTCAGACACATTGCTTGAATGAGTTCCCCTTCCTATCAAACAACCCAGCTGTGTGTAACTCACTGTTTCTAAGTACTGTTCTTTATCATTCCTCCAAGCTGTGCGCGACCTGCAAATTTTACTAGTACTTCTTTCATATTTTCTTCTTTGTGGTTAATAAAAATGCTAATTACTAAGCTAAGATCAGAGGCTTAACACCTTCTGAACTGGTAATGATTTAACATACAATTAGGGTGCAGTTAAACATATGCTTCACTGATTATTTTATATTAATTTAAGAAAATAAGACTTTAAAAAAGTACAAAAAGAAATGCATTTCAGAAGTGTAGGTATGGCATAGTGGAGTGTATTTCTAGATAGCAGAAAGATTGAAGTATATATAATGCAAAGTTATAATTCTCTCTAAAAATGCAAATCATATGTGTTAATGTATTATTAAATAACACTTCCAGATAAAAAAAATATAAGTGTTAATTTTATTATTTTACCACTTAAACAAACATTCATGCCTATGCCCTGAGTATTGTGTTCCCATCTGGGGAATGCAGAACACCTATGGTTTATGGTTACGTCCACTGGATTTGCAGCTGCTTTTTTTCACCAGAGTAATGAAAAGTTGCTGAAATAGACTCGGGCACCCTTTGCTTTCTGCACTCCGAATTCCTGCTGATTTGTTGCCTCTCACAATTAATTATTCTTCATACACAATCCCCTTGTTTGCATTCCCTTAGCCTGGCTTTATCCTACAGATGTATGAAATTCTCCAGGCTCATACAATCCCACTCCCCTTGTATGCCAAGCTGGCATTTAATTCATACGGAGTGATTAGCTGCCTACAGCATCAGGTTGATTAGGTGTGGCAGCAAAACCTTCTTGCTGTGACACCCACTTTTCTTACACCACAGGTTTGGAGAACTGGGCCAACCATGGCTGCTGGGGAGTAGGGGGACTGCATGGGCACCAGTGCTGGCTGGGCAGGAGGGTGGCACCACCAAGCAGCTTGTTGATGGTGGCTATGACTGATCAGCTCTCCGTGGCTTTTCCCTGAACCTTCTGCTTCAGCTTCTCATCTTTCCACCATCTCATGCCTGAAGTATCCTTGTCCTTTCTCCTTTGGGCAACAAAATACTGTTTTGCCCACCTTGCTTACAAGCTTGGAGCCAGCCAGCCCTCTGCGTGTGTCCACTTCGCTATCACTTCTCCAGGGAGGGTGCTCCTGACTTCCCCTTCAGCACAGAAACTGAGCACGAAGCCTCCCACCTCCCTCTCAGCATGACTTTAAAGAGGGATCTGGCACAATAGGTACTTTCGTCCCAGATGCTTCATATGAATGGCCATATTTGCTGTTAGTTTTTGTAACTAAAAGTTTTGTTGTTGTTGTTGCTTTCCCCCCATGCAGAATTGTTCCCTGTTGCACTGGCCACCATCATCCATTGTTCTCCATGGAACACAAACTGCCATTGCCCTCAGGGGAGATGGTGGCTGCCTATACTGTGAGGCATCATAAAACACAGACCCCGTTGGGAACAATAGGGTAAAACCTTCTCAACAGAGCCACCAGCTGAGGTCTGCCACCACTCTTGCCCATCCAGGGCACTGGGAAGTGTGAGGCATGGTGAGGGGAGGTGGGGATCCACTGAGCAGCCTCTTGGCCCAAGCCTACGTGCAACAGAAAAAATACCCAACAAAACTGGCTTCATTACAAGAAAGCCGTAGTTCAAGGTTGCAGTGAGTTTCACTTGTGTGTGGGCTAGCGAAGGTTGATAGCAAAGGTAGGCTGATTTGTCGGGGAGGTTGAAGTTCTTTTTGTTGCTCTATCCCACTGATGCTTTGCTTCCCCCTTAAACACTAAGAGAACAAGTTTCCTGTTTGACAGTTTTATAAGGAAACTATTTATGTTAGAGAATAATAAGTGTTTCATCTGTGAAGATGTGATATTTTTCCACCCTCCCTTTTCACAGGGCAGTATTGTGCCTCATATACTCCTGGGTCACCGGGGTTTGTACTCTTTTTACCAAGACAGGACACAAAGAGAAGTGTAATAATGGGTGGTCCATTTAAAAAAATGTCTTATATTTAATCTCTAACCAAATTAATATATTCAAATACATCCTTGAAATGAGTGGAAAATTTGTTTTGTAATCAGACCATACGTGCTCTATTATTAGGGAGAGTAAGCTGTATTTTTCATAGAGAGTAAAGGGTAATCAGTAAAGTATGCCCGAGTTTGAAAATTCAGGCTTGACTCTAGAGTCTTTCATTGTCTCTAAAGTGCTAGAAAATATTTTAAATGATGAGGAAAATTGAGGGCATGTGTCATCAATAATTTTGCACTAAGTATTGTAGGAATGCTGTGATTATTTTAAAAACAAGCATTGTGATTTGAGGAAATAAGCAGACCACACCTTTCTTAATAGGAATTCAAACCATTCATGTAACTGAAATCACAGTTAGCATACTCAACCAAGTCAAACTGTAATCTGTTAAAATCTCATATACATAAGCCTCCAGATCTTCATACTTCTACATTTACTATGCTATAGGATGAACAATCATTTGCTGCCCTTATTCCTTATAGCAGAAAATTTCTTCTTGAGCAGAAGTCTTAACCCTGCCACAGAGCAACACCTAAGCCTTTTATAATTATGCCTTTGGCCATTTCAGTGGCTTTGTGCTTAAACTGATAAAGCTGGTCTTTGAAGTTTAAGTATATGCTCTCTCCTCTTCAGGGTAGGGATCATAGTTTCTTTGGAAGTAGCGATTCGTCTACAATAATGAAGCTACATTCTCAATTGAGACACTGAGCTACTGGTATTATACATTTATAAATGTGAATTTGGAAGCTAAGAGGCAGATTTTTGATTTTTAATCACCTACAAATCCTATCAGGGTGCTAAGTATACTTACTGCCTTCCACACTGGCTAAATGAGGGAACTCCTTGCATTCAGTAATAACTTGCACAATTGAGGCTGGAGCCCCAAAAATACATTGTATATAGAGTCAAAGGACCAATTACAATGTACAAAACAGTGGAAAGTGGGAGAAAACAGGCAGGGAGCAAACCCAAAAATCATGGTACAAGAAATGAAGCGAATACACAATGGCCTTGAAAGAAAGCCAAGGGAAGGAACTTTTTGAGCAGAGCCCTGAATACAAGCAGATCTGGGATCATGAGCAAAGCATTGGATTCTTGTTCAATCTTATTGTATTTCAACAAGTGGGACTTCGTTTGTAGTAAAACAGGATTACTTCAAAGAAATACCTGGCTTTTCTAATCAATTTCTCATTCTAATGGAAACAGCCTGTGATGTCGTGTGTATGGGCTGACTGCTCAGGCCACAATGGAGTTAGACAATGCAACCAGAGACAGCAAACAATGAGGAAAAGCAGAGAGAGAGGACAGAGAGAGATTTTAGAAAAAGATATGGCAAAAGGGAAGAAAAATGAAAACTTGCAGGAAATTAATCTAAGACACAGAGATAAAAGAATGTAGTCAGGTCATTTTCTTCATCATAATAGTCAGCCAGCAGGGAGATGCCAGTGGCTCTGGGGAAGAATAATAATCCCTAAAGTGCACCCATGTTTGAATTTCTGATAAAAAAAAGACCCCGTCCCTCCCATCCCATTGCCATTTCAGAAAAGCAGCGCTCTCAGACAGGCAACAAAGCACCATGAAGGAGGGTTAAAACACACGACGCTGCTGCCCATTTGGAACACACTCTTGTCTCCTTTCACATCTGCAGAGCATTTAGCTGCTTGCATCTGGTTGTGTTTGCGCAAATATAATTCCATATTCACTAATAATTCCCGAGGCTAAAGGCCCCTCTCCTGTAACCTTGTTAATATTCTCACAAGGCCTGGTGTGAACGCCTCACAGCATTTGGATTAGAATTCAGTCTGGTGGGGTTTTCTCCCCCCAGTCTTTTACTCTTTCTCTCTCTCGTACTTTTCTGGCCTCCAGTTTCCTGGCCACCCACATGACGAGACACTCTCCCTCCCGCTCTCTCCCCATTCTCAGTTTCAAGGAATTTCCTTTTGTCAAAGGCAAAGTGTGATTGACATATTTTCCCCCTCTTAAGTGCAGTCTTCTTAATACTTGATTTAACCATGTCCTTATGGGGCTCATATAGTCATTACCTAGGTGAGAAAGAGCCCCCCCTGCTCCCACTTTACCATCCAATCTTTGGCTTCAAGCTCCAGAATGCTAGCTACTTAGCACTTTTAATGTTTTTTTTAATTCACTTTAAAAAAATGGTTTTAATTAATTTGGTGATGATGAAGGGTTCCCAACTGACAGCCTTGGAAACTGAAGTAATTTGTCCACAAAACAGGTCCCACCAGAGCAGCAGACCTGATGGCTCCCATATCAATCTGCCCTGGGATTCCCTTTCAAAGCACTTCATCCAGGCCAGGAAAATTACCTTCTATTTTAGCCTTTCTAGGGAGAAGGCAATTCAATTTTCTAATCAGTCCACAACTCCGATGCTAAAACTGATAAAAAAGTGAGTCAGAGCTCACCCTGACCATAGTGTAACAGGAGTCAGGGACACAAACATTTTACTCATTCAATTCTGGTCACTTCTGGTCTTCATAATGAGAAACGACGGTTTCCTGTTGTTCTCCAACATACTTTCCACGTGATCTGCATGGCATACACCCTGTCAAACTGCCCACCACAGCTACAGATCAAGATGTACCATGGTGGTGGGGGCAAGGCATTGAAGGAAAGTGGCTGTGGGGCTTGGGAAGGTGGATAGTTTCTGGCAGAAGAAGGAGAGTAAAGCGAGTCCCTAGGATGATAGCTTGGAGTCTTTAAAGATGCCCCGGCTAATTTGTATCATGCACCCTGCTGTACTGCTCTGTTTTTATCTGTATCATGTATATTGGGATGGGGGAAGATAAGTGTGTTATGATGACTGTGGCTTGACTGTGAGAATTTAGTCAAAGAGGTTGCTCAGACTGAGGCAAACATCTTCAGTAAGACATAGGAAGGATTATTAAAAAGTTTTTGATTAAATATTTGTGAGATCTTAGCAGACCACTTCATCAATAAGAGCAGAAAATAGTTTTGTTTTTCATTTAAAAGAAACAACCTAGGAAAGTGATTGTTACATCCAACATATAAGGAAATGTTAATGATTATGTAAGTTGACAATTTATACCGCATCATTTTAATGCCATGTTTTCAGATGTATATGAACTTGGCTACGTTTGAAATAAATAGACTGCAATTTCCAATGTCAGGAATTAATCTGACTACCTTGCATTCTTCTTTTTGCCTTTCTTTGAAGAAGGGAGGAAAAATAACAAAAAGTTTTTGAAAAAAAAAAGGGAGACTTTTTTCTCATGTATATGCTGAAAAAAACCCTGATACAAGTAAGAATTTGTAATCCCTACCTAATCTGGATGAAAGACTTGTCTTCTGATCAGCAGTTGGGGTGGGGTATTCCTTCGATGTCAGGAATTTGTACTTGCCAGTTTCCGTGAAAATTTTCCCACATTTACTCGAGTTAGGAGCCTCTTAAAGTCCTGCTTCACATGAAGACAATAGAAATGCATGTTTCCTGAAAGATTTCTGCTCATTCTCAAACCTAGAGGTGTATGACAACCTTCACTCCCATTGGGTGTTTGTTGTGGCTGTGCTGTCTCAGAGTGCAGGAGATGAACACTGTTGATGCCTCTGCTGGGGGTTTGGTGTTTGTCTGATGGCTTGGAAGAGAAGAAGG
Source organism: Coccyzus lansbergi (assembly GCA_033558105.1). Classification (NCBI taxonomy): domain Eukaryota; kingdom Metazoa; phylum Chordata; class Aves; order Cuculiformes; family Coccyzidae; genus Coccyzus; species Coccyzus lansbergi. The sequence continues at coordinate 294,722 of JAUMJK010000257.1, read as the reverse complement.
AAACTTTCTGAAAAGACTGCAGAAGGTAGGGAGCTGGAACTGAGCCACTGGAAATGAAGACATTGGGACAAAGAGCTGCTGGGCTCAGTATCCTGATGTTCTGAGGAATGGTGGGGACTTACAGGTAGGACTGGAAATGTGATAGGGGATAGGCATGGACCTCAGATGCTTGTCTTTGGAAACAGTACAGGAATTTACACAAGTTTGAAATAAAAAAATTAAATATGTCAGGAAAAACCCCCTAGAAAATTAATAATTCAGGTTTCAGAGCAGAGTTTGGATGATATGCAGTAAGATAGACATGAATCTATTGAATGAAGTGTATAAAAGAAGACCTAAAATACATGGAACCCTCAACATAGATCAAGTGGGAAATTTTTATGTGCTTATGTATCTAAAGATGGTGAGTTAGCGCATAGACAGAGCTGAAATAAGGTCAGGCTTACTGGTGATGACCTTTAACATCCGAATGTTTGACTTTGCAACATTAATAGTTTCTTAACTTAGCCTTATTTATACCGTACATAGACCTAGTAGAGCATATAGGCCATGATCTACACTGCTATAAAGTGAGTTAGATTCTGTATCTCATTAATGGCTTAAATTAAATTAATTAACAGCTATTTACCTTAGCTCTGACTTCAAGCCACAAGGATTCAAAAGAATGCATGCTTTGCTAAGCCAGCTTCTGTGTATTCTGTAACGAGATGGGACCAAACAGTAATGATAGGAAAAAAATCCTTTCATTCTTGTCTTCCTTTCTTCACACAAACATGTGCAGCTGTGGCCCATAGCTGCTGAAAATAGTCATCACCGCAATATGGCAATGAATATTTTCGACCATTCTTTCAAGAAAGCTTTTATCTTTTCTTGGCCTCACAATGTCTCCAGGCAATCTATCTCCATTGTCAGGGCCTTGTTTAGTGAAGTATTGTTTCAAGAAGTGTAGTCCAGGACTTTTTTTCTGGTATGTGCCTGGGAAGGAGTTAACTCGTAGATGGCTTCAGGAGCTTATCAGATCACAGTCCTTAGCCTGCTGATGTCCTCATTGTGCCAGGACTGCCACGTTAGTGACTTCCTTTCCATGAAGAGCTTCTTCCCTGGCTTTGTGGGCATTTACCTTGTAAGATGGACAGAAACTGATGTGGGATACCTGACTACAGGTGTTTGTAAAATTTGTACGTGTTGTGGTAAAATGACAAACTCCAGAATAATTCCAGAATAAATGAGTTCATGAGGCTGTAACTAAAATGTTTCAGAAAGGTGGTGTGAGAACTATGGTTTCCAGCAGTGAGGCAGCTCTGTGTTATTGCAATGGTTTATTCCTGATTCAGGCTCTCACAGTTATTTCTGTATCTGCAATCGCCAGAAGCTTTTTAAAATTTAAGCTGCAGTTTTTAAAGCATGATTTGCAGTAAGTGACTTCTGTGTGGGCTGCCTCCCTGTGGGAGGCAGGGGCTTTGCTGGCACAGCAGAGTAGCGTGTGTCCTCCAGACCAGCTCACTCCACCTGTGATTGCTATTCAATGCTTTTATGCCAACTACTTTTGTGCACATCACCTGGAAGATCAATTATCCACCATCGCATCCTGTTTGGCCACTCTTCTGATGGTGTGTGTGTTACCTTCATACTAGCTCAGCCTTGGGACTGTGATGTGATATTCAACTTTTTTCTTAGCTTTGCAGGACTACCTTGCAAAAAACAATCCCACAGGTGAAAATGTGAAGGCAGATTCAGGAAACTGGGAGGTAGCCTTGTCTTTCAGAATGACCTCAAATAGCTCAGGAGACAAGCAACCTTAAGTCTACTAGAATGTTTGTATATTGTTTTCTTCTGAAGAAAATTCCCTCTTCTCTGTTGTAAAAAAAATGGCAGTAATAATCCTTTTTTTGAGTCAAAGAAGCAAATAAATAATCCTGTACCCTCCTGGCTAGATTGAAATATCTTCCTTTTTCTCTTTTAACTGAGACAAAAAGCAGCTGGAATAGCTTGCTGATTGATTGTCTCAATATATATAGGGGTGTTTTCCAGGCATTGTGTGTCCCTGCCTTACTGTGCTTATGGTCTCAAAGGACAAGGTTGAGAAAATCTGGAACTGGAAATTGGGAACGGGAAGAGGCTATTACCAAGCAGCATCATGGTCCTGGAAAATAGAGCTGGAGGATTCTATCACCACCAGGGGCCGGTCTGAAGAAAGTAGAACACAATCCAGAAAGCATTTGAGTCACTCCACTTTCATCAGTGAAGCCCACGGACAAAGTCTGCTTCACCACCTGTAATGGCCAGAGCAAATATGAAATAGCAGTCTGCTACTGCCAGCAAATTGAGAAACAAAGATATTTCTGTCCCTTTATTCCCTGCCCTCTCCAAGCAATTACCAAGTGTGAGGGATAGTGTGCCTTTTGTTATTAAATCAGTATTTCGATAACAATACTGTGAACATTGACTGAGAGCAAGGACAAATGTCTCTATTAAGACATGGAATAAGGCCGTGAGAGAATTTCAAACCACATCACTTTCCTCTAGGTACAGAGAAAACTGGGGTATGGCAACTAGTGTTTCTGTTCAGATACAAGTGGTCAGGTGCTCTCTTCTACATTGGAGTTTGAGCTGCCTGCAGATGTGTAAGGTGCTGCTGGGGACTGAGGTGTCAGACAGAGAGCCTCCTTTAGACTTTCCAGTGGCAACTTGTATACCCATGGATGCTTTGGACAGTGGATGGCATTGTTCTGGGAGCTGCAGCTTGCACAGGGTGGTTTTATACACAATGTCAAATCCCTCCTGTCCTGACCCTTCCTGACTCCTTCACATCTGTGAGGCAACACCCCTGAGAGGGCATCTGTAAAGAACCATTTATTTTTCAGTGAAGGGGTAATCTCATAATAACCACGGAGTTCCTCCAAGTTCCTGGGAGTACCAAGTGAACATTGCCCAGTGTTGCTGGCTGAAACGCTGCAAACCCAAATACAATGAAGGCTCTGAAGAAGGCAGAGTGGCTCAGCACCCACAGCCCATGTTTATTTTCTCCAGAGATGAAGAGGGTATTGCAGGTCAGCAGGAATTGTGCATTCTAACTCGTATTTATTGATTCAGAAGTCTTTGCTGACAGACAGGCAGACAGACAGGCAGGCAGAGAAGGGTTCCATTACAGTGACGTTTCTTTCCCTCTTCACCCGTGAGGCATTCACTGCTGACACTCTTTACACATTGCTGAGGCTTCTCCAACTGGTACTGGGGCAAATGGCAACTGCCTTTCACCTCACTGATGCTGGAAGCCTGGGTGCCCCTAGGGAACATGACTGTCAGGCTTTTGGTGACATGCTGCAGCACATCTATCAGAGATGTATCAATAACCACAGCTTCATGTTCAGCCTTCCCTCTGAGACCGGGGTTAAGACTAGAGGTCTGGGTCAGATGCTGGATGTGAACTCTGGATGGCTACTGGAGGTCCGTGTACAGTGTTTGTGTGAATGAGAAATGCATCCTTGTGCTGTGCTTAGTCCCATTCCCATCTTCTGTTCCCCCATGCAGTCACTGCTAATTAGGTCTTTGATTGCCTTACTCTAATGTTGTGCTTTAGGAGACATTCAGATCCTTTCTGTAAGTGAGACTGATCTACTGTCAACTATTGGCAGGGATGCTAGAACACCCTCTGCAGCCTCTGTTTGAGCCAGGGGTCATGGCTTCAATACTTTTGATTCTTAGTATGATTCCTCCAGAGGACCTCTTTTTATTTAAGCCCCTGCTGGGCATGCTGGATATGCTCCAGAGCCTCAACATCCTTCTTGTGGTGAGGGGCCCAGAACTGAACGCAGTATTTGAGGTGTGATCTCACCAGTGCCGAGTCCAGAGGGAGAATAACCTCCCTGGACCTACTGGTCACACTGTTTCTGATCCAAGCCAAGATGCCATTGGGCTTCTTGGCCACCTGGGCACACTGCTGGCTCATGTTCACTCACTGTCAGCCAACACCCCCAGGTCCTTCTCCTCCAGGCAGCTTTCTAGCCAGACTTCTCCCAGTCTGTAGCTCTGCATAAGGTTGTTGTGCCCCAAGTGCAGGACCCAGCATTTGGCTGTGTTAAACCTCATGCCATTGGACTCAGCCTAGCTGTCCAGCCTGTTCCTCCCTACCCTCCAGCAGACTGACACTTCCACCCAACTTAGTGTCATCTGCAAACTTACTTAGGGTGCATTCGATCCCCTCATCCAGGTCATTGATAAAGACATTGAACAGGAATGAGAACCTAGGCATCGTATAATTTAGTCCACTTCTTGATTTCCAATGCAAGATTATGTGCATCAGTGCATGTTTTATTTTAACAGTCTTAAATGATGAGGTATTACATCTTCCACATTTGGATCCTAACTGTTTTTCTAGTAATTCGATTCATGCAGTGAGGCATGGTTGCAACACTTTCTGTTCTGTGATAAAATGCTTCTTACATCACCTAACATATATGGAATTCTTTTCAGGCTCTACCTCATTAAAACCTGATGCTTAGCTCTCCTGCTTCTAATGTACAGGGGCAGATCTAGGCATATTTTCACTTTGAAAAGATTTCCTCTCCTTTTCATTAATCACAGCTGTACAGCTGTCTAAAGACTGTAAAGATTTCCCTCTATACTGCTGGATGTTTACTGTTTTGGTAATCTGTTTGTGGAGAGCCACATGTTTTTGTTCCCTTAATAAAGCTCCTTTAAGCAAAACCAGTTTTCCCTGATATGGCCTTCCCAGTAAATGGGAGTAAAGGGGATGAGGGATTCAATGTGTTTACTGTGGATTGCACTCACGAGACAGTGCTGCAAGGAGAATGTTTCCTGGTGATGTCTGTTAGCTGCTGAGAATGTCTCATATCAAAAAGCTGCAACATATGCAATGTATGCACAACAGTGTATACAGAGCAGCTTCAGGATACTTACAGGTGCACATCAACTTACAGTTCTAAGTTTAAGATGGTCAAATAAACCCTAAGCATTTTATCACCTAGTCTTGCTAAGCTTCCTGTGTAACGGGGCACGATATGCTACAAACATTCAAATACAGGGCACAATTATCACTCTAAGGGGCTTCAACACCTAAAGAGGGAGTAGCTGGACCTTTGAGCTGAGGCTGAGCTGAGGGCTGATTTACACAGCTAGGATTCCCCAAGCTAATTTCAGTTTGAATAAGGACACATATATAGGAACAAACAAAAAAATTATTTAAAAGCAGAGTGGATGATTGCCAGTCTGTTACATGACTGATTCACCTTAACACCGTTTTATCGATCTGTAATCCACTGGGTTTCTCAACTTTTCCCTTTGAGGTGCAGTGTCCTTTGGTCAGTGTCTTTCAACTTGTGATCTGCAGATTTCTGGAAATCAGAGTGCTGCTTCTAAAGGATCTGTGAAGGAAAAGCTGTTTATATGTGCTGTTCTGTAATCTATGTATGTGGAATTTCAAAGAAAATGGTGCATCTGTCCTTTTGGGATGGCCAGGAAAGTGGGATAAAAGATTTTTCTCATGGGAAGAAACAGGGAATTCAAATCTTATATTTATGGCAGTTTTGTAATCTTTAGGTTCCTTTAGTTCTCTATGTTTCAAGAGGGACATACTGACTGGTACTTCATGGATTGATTGAGCCTCTCAGAAGTGTCTTGTACATGCAGAAAGAATGCACAGTACAAGGAGCGTTTGCATTAAACTGGGATAGGTTCTCTGCTACTGACTTATACTGTACCTGGCCCCAATTCCTGTGTGAGGATGTGACAGCCACGCACACGGAAGATGCTGACATCAAAGAGTGAAAGTTACCTCCTCAACAAGAGCACACACAAATGCAAACACGTTCTGGATTTGGAGGTGAAAATTTTTTTCATCCTGTGCAAATTGCTATAGAGTATTTATGTTTGATCTTGAATTCAGATCTTATTTAATGCCTTTGAAGGACACTCCATTGTATTTTCTTTCTTCTACCCTGTCCCTTGCTCAGTTTTGGTCCTAGTTTTGCTCAGCACTTCTAAGACCCTTTTTTTCCAGAACCCTTGATAGTATCTGTTTGTGGCAGTCGTATTCTTGAAACAGCTTGTTTTAGTGTTTTTGCGTTCCCTCCAAAATAAATGACAGCCAGGCACAAGGGATATAACAAAAGCCTACACACATCTTTACTTGTAGGCAGATTTTACAAACATTGATGAACTCTGCTTACCTTAGTTATCTCCATTGCTGCAGAAGGAGAAACAGACTTTATTCATTTGCCTTCTACCAGTGAATCGTCATCAGTGAAGGGCAGTAACCACATAAACAATCAACTCATGTAGTGCAGGTTAATAACCTTGCTATCATTGATCCATGGCGTAGGCCTAGAATATGTATTTTAGTATTAAGATTAGAGTAAAAATATTTTTCTAAATAGCAAACCTCTGGGTCCTTTGATGGATCTCCTTTTGGTTTTGTTTCCTTCCCACAACATCTCGTGACTTTCTGCAATCAAACAGGATATATGGTATATAATATATAATATCAGGTAATATGACCTGTATAATATGTGATGCACCCAACTGATCCTCCACATAAATATATACTCACAATTTTGTAGATTTGCAAGTTTAGATTCCTTGACTGATGCTGGATAGTCACATATGTTGGATACTTTGTATCTACAGAATGAAACTAAGGTATAATTATGCACTGGAAGCTAATTAAAAGTATTCCTGAGGGGTTCAAGTTTGTCCTTCAGTGATGCCAGGGTACACGAGTTTATATTAACACAAATTAGTTAAGCACATTAATTGAGTTTAGGTCAACAAATTGAAATGGAACCAGACAGTAGCTGATTTCTTTCAGTCTTGCACATGCTTGTTATATATTTGGGTCTACTCTGGACAAACGAAGCTCAGTGAAGTAGCATGTTTCTATTTGCTAGCTTTGCATTTCATCTGATGGATTCTGGAGGACCATTAGCTTCCTCTCTTTAACACATTTAAAGAATGCCCAGACTATCACTTGAATGATAAGTATTTCCTGACACATGATTAGTCCAGCAAGTCCTTTCCTTGCCATCCTCTTCTGAAGGCCCTCAAGGCGTGCATACAGGAAGTTGCTTATGGGCTTTGTGGGTTGTTCTCATGGTTAGTGCCACCAGGTAATCCTTATAGTTGTTATTCCAAGAGATACATCTAAGTGATGTTATGCCATGTGGCAGGACACTTCAGGTGATGGAAATTCATCTATTGATCACTTAACAGGTACATATCTGGGAACTTATCAGAAAGGCTCAAGCTGAAGAGACAACCCAGAAATATCCCCATGGGTGGCTTTAGGGTCCACTTCAGCAGAAATGTGAAGAGTTGGTGCTTTCCGAAGGCATAATGCCCTCTAGCTACACCTTGTGCCTTCTCCAACACATTGTCCGTGTCCATGTGCCAGATTCTTCAAGCAAGCAAGATGACCCAGCTAAGCAGTGCCATGGAAACTCCTCTGTGTTCTGGGGATTTCTGACTCATTAGTTCTGCCATGCTTACACTCCTGGTACAGAAGCCAGAGTGAAACACAGCCTTTATTTTTTATACATGGAAATCCTACACTTCAAACTACACTGGTCCAACAGAATCAGAAAGAAATCAGTAGGAGTTAAAGGGTACTTTTCCAAGTAAAGGAAAAAAGCAATCCTGAAGAGGTGGGTGTGGGTTGAGGATTGAAATACAAATATGAAGAATGAAGAGGTGACATTGCAAGCTTGTCATTTTGTTGAACATCAGTGCATTTTGACATATGTAAGGACAGCGAAAATATAGTCAATTAAATTTTGTTGTCTAAAACAAGCAAGGGATCTTTCATCTAATCCTAGGCAGAAATGTAGTTTTTGTCACCGGTTCTCAGACATACATATTTAAACTGGAAAGTCCAAAGCTTTTGTGCTCAGGTTTTGCAACGTATTTCAGCTCGATTATGAATCACAGCTTATGAAATCTGAAATGCAAATAGTTATTGTTGATGCTTTTTTTAAAGGCTCAACTGCTTCCCTTTTTATCTGGTTTTGCTTCTGTGTTTATGTCTCTCATCTGCACTGAACATACCTGTTATTAACATGCACTGTTAATACTGTAGACTAAATTTTCGGAGGGGCAGCACAAAACCAAAAGCAGCTGCTGGAATTCAGCACCTCTGAAAATCAAGCACTAATGTTTTTCAGTTGGAAAACCAGGTTCCCTTCTACAAAATAATGCTTTGCATTTACAATTTAAGGAACTTCCAATCTTTGTAGGTTTTAAAACAGTGTGTAAACAGTACATTCACACAGAAATCTGGCAGACATTTCTAGGGAGCGTTAAGCAACAAGATCTTGTAGTGAACAGAGGAATTATTTTTTATTTAGAGATTACATAACTCTGACAAAATGGAAACCAGCCCCCATGCTTTGCTGTAGACCAGAACTTTCTCTTCCCAGATGGAGGATGACCTTTAATTGTGTCAGTTCCACCCCACATCCTCACAAAACAAGGGCAGCTGCTTCACACATGAAGGGAAGCAGCAACTGAAGCAGACGTGTTGATCAAGGATAGATCATGACTGAGGTAACCTTACAATAACTACATGAGTTAGACCCCATCCGTCAGTCAGGTCCATGAGTCTCCAGGCAAAAAATTAATTTATCCTAAATGCCACGGATAGAATTAGCCCCCACCTACCTCTGTCCCTTTAGTGGCCACTGTCATAGCAATACTGATTCATCCAGAATAGCTGCCTGTCACGGTTAACTTATAGGAGATTGAGCAAGGTCTGATGCTAGCAGTGCAAAGAGTGACACTCAGCAAGGGCCATACGGGAGGAATGAGAAGACTGAGAGGTAGTGGTACCCTTGGGCTCAGTCTGCTGGAAGAGTAGTTGCCGTGTGGAGTTCATGTGACTGAGAATTACAGCAAAGACAGAGGAATTAGGAACATGAAAATTATCCTGCCTCAAGTTAATCCCATATAGTGAGTTCTGATGAATTAACTTGGGGCAGAATGCTTGATCAATAATTGTCCATAGAACTCCAGTACCACTTATGCTCACCTATCTTTTACTCCTTTTATCTCAGCCACTCTCCTAAACCTTTAAGGTTTTGATTCTCTTTCCCTATTCCTTTAATGTCTTCATGGTGCAGAGGGGGTGGGTATGCAGGAGGTGCTGGGACTGCTTCTGTGGAGCAGCTGTAGCTGCTTCCCAAGGATGTGTGAGAGTTGGGAAAGGTAGTGAGGCATGATTTTTGCTATATGCTGAAAGGCTTTCTCCATCAGCCTGAAGAAGGACCTGAGAAGTGGTGAAAATGTATAGAGTTGTCAGCCCTGAAATGAAAGTGTTCTCACAGTTGGGGAGTAACTGGACAGTGTCTGCATCCTTTGATGAGCTGAGACAGTTCCATTACCCACAACTGTACATTACTGTAAATCACCTAGTCCTCTGTTTTGAAATAGATGTTCAGTGTTTGCTCTGCTATTCCTTAAAGTTCTAGGCTCTTGATCAGAGAAATGGCTTCAGTGCAGTGGTTGGCATGGAGTCACAGCAGCAAAGACTTTATCATTTCTTTTGACAAAGTTGTCACTGAACACAGTCACATGCTAAAATGCAATTTTAAAAGATGAATTAACTTTGACTATGCTTATGTTAACTTTCTGTGAACAGTCAAGCAATTTACTTTTATTGACAAGAAAATCTGTAAAAAGTCAATGTCAAAGATACATATGTATGCATTTAAGTAAACTAGTTTTACGTTCTCATGCATAAGCATTCAGTTTTGAAGTGCTTATACATCCCCCCAGCCAAAGGAATGGAAACAATACAATGTGATTTATCTGACCAATCAAACCTAACCCAGACAGCTGCAGTGCAGGCTCTCCTGCTGGCTGCCACTTCCATGCTGGCAGAAGAGGGTAGATTCCTCAGATGATTGTATTTCTGTTGTGAGCTGATCAGTCAGCTTTTCTTGCTCATGACTCAGAAGCTACAAAAAGTGCAATCTGCCTCGAAGGGTCAAATGTGAAAACTATAGGAACTCACTGAACCTGGTGCTCACTGAACAGCTGCCTATTGATGCTATGCACTAAATTTGGCCTTTAATTTCTGTATTTAAATATGGATATGTTGATAGGGAGCAATTTACATGCTATACTGGATATAAAACCTGCCACCCCCCTGCCCTAATTGACTCAAAATCATTAAAAGAACCGTTGACAAGTTCCATGAAACAAATAGCATATTAGGACAAAATGGTGAAAGACATGCTGACATTTAGGTGCTACTGCAATGTTTTTGTGTAACACAGGGAATGCATAATAACTGCTTCAGGCTATACCTGTATAACACTCCAGTGTGAAAATTCCTATGAACAGTTCAGAAATGAAGTACAGAGGCCTCATTATAAAGAAAAAAAAACCCAACACCAAGGACTAACATTTAGATCAATCAAGGTTATGCCAAAATGTGGGCAAAGCTACTGCCAAACCTGAAAGTGTCCAAATTCCTTACAGAGCTATACTGCCAGCAAAGCTGCTTGTGATCTTGAAGGTCTCCAATTGAGCAGCTTAATTTTAACTGCATTAGGTGGCACAGTGTTTAAACTGCAAGATCTTGAGAAGAAAACTTGTGTGATGTGAGCAGGATTCACCTGTGCAACGCTCAGTTTTCTGAAATGCTACAGAAATAAATGCCTGGGGTTCAGGCTGGTTATGTGTGTGCTCATCCCATTGCCTCCTCCGTTGGTGATCCCCCTCTGGCACCATGGAATAGTTTTTAGCTCCCTATCTATGCCAGTTCTTGTCATCTTTGTTATTTCTCTGCTGCCTTCACCCATAGCAGGGAATGTCTGCCAAGAACTTCGGAGAAAAGGTAATCTGAGGACAGTTCCTTTGTATTTTTAAGGGGTGCTTTTTGACTGAGGTGTAAGTTTGGAACAAAACGGCAATCGAAGTATGGTGCTCCTCAAATCATGTATCACCACATAATCAAGGCATAGTTTTGGAGCTAAGCAAAGGCCCAGACATGACCCATTCTTTTTTACTAATGTGTTTACATGAGATAATGGTGAATCCACGTGCTCATGAAACAGATCAGCTTTGGTAGCATTACTTGCTTGCTGTCTAAAGTGCGTTTTCAAACAAAGATCTCCTTTAAAAAATATTATTTTGAAAATAAAAAAAGAAAGTTTTTATTTTCTTTTTAGTTCAGAAATCAAACCCATGCGGATTTATAAATTTGTGAATACTGTGATTTTCCGCTTGTCACTGAAACCTATCCCGTACTTTGGCATATTTCAAGTTATATCCTAGTGCAACTTGTTGTGTCTATTGCAGGAAAAATATCCTTTCTAAGGGGTGTGTGTGAAGCTTGTGGCACTGCTCTGGCAGCCAGCCTGGCAGGGATCCCATAGTGGGGGGCCAGGCAGTGGTGGTGGGTGGGTGGCTGAGTGTGCAAGGGGAGCCTCTGGTGGCCCCTATGAGGGCACCAGCAGTGGATATCTGCTGCACACATTTAATTTAGTTCTTGTTTGGAATGACTGTGTAAGTGGCATAGTAAATCTCACACATTTTTTCAGGCTATACCCCAACAAGGTAAGATTGACAGCTGGAGAAAACCATATATTCCAAGTGCTAAATAGGTTATCCACTGTCCATAAGAAAGAAAAGCAATAAGTTTTATAAGTGTGCCTCCCAGCCATGCCCTTGTTTTTGACTTTGCCACTGGCAAGGCTGAGTGCCTGACCCCTGTGAACATGCAGTGCCTTTAATAAGGAGAGGGAGGGAAGTAATTTTATACTCAGCGTGTGAGTGATTCATGTTCTCCAAGGGCATAAAAATGTTATTAGAAAATTCTCCTGCCAAATGTGTGGCAAATGAAACCAATTTTTTAATGCTGTGAAGCCTATGTGTGAAATTGGGATAAAAGGTGAGGTGTGGTCTCACCCATGTGTGGCAGAATGTGTTGCAAGACAAAGGGCTCTTGTCCTTAGAAAGGGGATGCTGCTGTTGGGACTACAAACAAATAAAATTTTTTTTTTAGCTCAGATGCACTTCAAGGTGTTGGGAGTGAGAGATGCCAAGTCTGAAAGGGCAGTCCTTAATCACAAGCCATCAAACTACTGCTTGAAACCTGTAAAACGTTGTCAGGTCACCTTTGAAAATGCTTTTATTCTTTACGTAGTTCAAGACTTCCTCTTCATTTAGGGTTATTGTATATTTTATTATGTGTTAAGCAGTCTTGGTGTGCTCTGTGTTGAACAAGACATGAAACAAAACCAGTCCAGGCTCCAAAATACTCCCAATTTGAAAAACAGTCCACACAATCATGGCATGATTTTGGACATAACCAAAGGCCCAGACATGGCCCATGCTTTTCTAATGTATTTACATGAGACGATGGTGAAGGAGACCATATATTCATGAAGTACCTATAAAGCAAGTACTGTACTAACAACAAAAGCAATGTGAAAGAAGTTTATGTTGAAGCAACCACTGAAAAGTCAAAAGTCCTCTACCTGGTACCCTTAAACTGAAGAAGTCTGTGACACTTCTTGCATCCCCCTACTGTTTGCTGTCTCTGCCAATGGCATTTTTTATGCAGCTGAACAAGACCAAACCAGCACAGACTGAACCATAAGCAGAATGAGCAAGTCTCAGCCCTACATCTTTTTACCTCACATGCAAATAGCATCATCTCACTGTTTTCAGCACCTGGGTAACGTCAGCATCAAAAAGAACAGTCAGTCAAAACCTGTCAGGACAGAGGAAATCTCTGGGGTGGGGGACTAGAATTTCTTCTTTGAAAAACTCAGCTTCTCCAGAACAGAATATATTCCTTCATCTAATGGTATCTGACTTCAGTTTATGATGTAAGTAGGCATGCTCAGTTCTTCTGTATTCCTTTCTCTTCCTGAACAATCCCCCAAACACAGATTGCGATAACTCCATTTCTTAGCTGCAGGTATCTAGAAATCTGTGCCTTGTTCAATCAGATTTTGATTTTCTTGTGTCAATGTTCATCTCCAAGATGGTTTGCTGTATTATTTTATACTCAGAAACAAGGCTGAGGATTGTTCTGATTAATTTCTGGAGAACTGTAACCCAGTCATTAATGCAATTCAGTCATCCAAATCCTGTCTTTCTGCTCACCTTTCATTCAAGAAAACACTTAACTATATTATCCCCAGACTCTAGTGGTAGGGCAGGAGAAATGATATGAAGTCAAACTTTGCACAAAGAAGTGAAATGTATTCAGAATGTTGCTGAACAAGAGGTGTGAAAACTGTCTGTTTTTTCAAGCTAAAGAGGAATGCTCAGGAATCTAATGAAAGACAAAAATGAAAAAAAGGATTAAAATCTAGCTGCTGCAGTCAAGCACAGACACCATATGAGTGGCTGCGTATCTTTTTTTCATTTACTTCATGGACCTGACATCTAAATAAAGTTGTGCAGATTTAACTATACTCAAAACTAGCTTCTATGAACGAATCTTGTAGTGGTAAATTTATGTAGATAGAGGACCTCTTTAAACTTTGCTCGGCTGCTGTTCTACCACTTTTCTATCTGCCATTGAACCAACAAACTCATTCTCCAAGTCTTAATATGCTTGTATTTTGTGTGCAGCAGGGTTTCTGATTAGTTAATTCCGATTAATTAGTTTTTGACATAATATTAACATTTTATTAGTGTAAGTCACAGAGCACAGTACCTCAGCCAGAGCTAAGTGATCCAGAGTCCGAGTCCAGAATGACTGTATATTGTCAGATTACAATATTCAGCATTCTTGCTATTGCACACAAGTTACTTGAAGAGTGAAATAACCATAGGCGAATGTCAGGATGTAGTATTATGAAGCAGAATTCAAGATCTCTAAAACTTAAAAAATAAATAAAATCTACCACTGATTGGCAGAAAAAAAAGATTCAAGCTCCATATATGCTTCAGAGTTCCCAGCTTCATGAGAGGGTCCTGTATTATTCTCTTAATCTAAACCCTGCAGTATTTTTACCTTCATAAGCTGATTCCTGATTCCCATGTCTCTTAACTTTGTGGATAAGCTTCTACATAGTTTATGTTTTAAAAGCAGCTTCAATATTCAAAGCTTAATTGCAGGATTTGTCAATGCTCTTTATGGAAGTTAGTACAGAAATCACAGAATCACAGAACAACCAGGTTGGAAGGGACCCATCGGATCTTCTAGTCCAACCATTCCTATCTAAATACCTGGCCATGGGCTCACTCAGTTGTTACAGATGAGGAAAAATCTTAGGTGTTTATTGCATTTTGAAATACTTTCAAGTATGCACTTGCCTGGAGCATGGGTGTACTTAGTATTTTCTCTTTGATCAGTTGTTTCCATTATTCTTTGGGCCCAACATCAAGAACATAGTACATTTAATCCATGGACTTTTCAGAAGGGACTTAAGAGCAGGTAGAAACCGTAGACAACTCAGGCAAAGGATACCTGGGCCTAGATTAAGGAAAGATGGACATCCGGAACTGTGCCTCAGTAGATGAAGTCCGAGATGAATAGGCTGTTCAAATCATTCAACTATCTGTTAATCATATCCCCGCCATCTTTTTTTCCGCTCTTCCTAACATGAAACTGTCATTACAATCCACTCAATTATTGAGAAAGCCAAGAAATTGTCCCTGTTGGTAGAGGAAGAGAAGTCTTCTTCATGGGATCCCTGTAGAGCATTGTGTTACATTTTATGAGATCTGAAATTTTATAGTCTATTGCTAATTCTGGAGATCCATTAACTGAATAGAGGTTGTTATTTCTCAGTTCCAGTTTACAGACCTATTATCTGTATCGGGTAATACCCAACTAAAGCCTATCGTGGGTCATGAATAGCAGTAAACACAACGAAGAGAAATAATGACTTCTGGAATTAAGGGAACGTGGTTAGCATCTTGTGGTAATTCAACTTTGGTGTCTAATGACACCAAAGAACTGAGGCTCTTCCTCTAAATGGTTTCAAGAGTGGCTTCTTGAATGAGTTCTCTGAGGTCAGTGAAGAGCTAAACTTTATCTTGCTATCTCCTCATCAGTATGGAAGCACTGGTAAGGGCTCTCCTCAACAGCTAGTGATTGTCGTGTTGACTATCTGGAGTTAATATCTCTGAAATACCGTTACTTATGTCAGACTTACCCAAAAATGTCTGACCTGTTCAAGCAACATTGTGAGAAAAATAGAATAGAAAGGAAATTAAAAGTGAACTAATATCAAATCCTCCATCTTCCCCCTTGACAGCCCACATGTCCTTATAAGCCTTGCTTCCTCAGGAAGTGTTTTGGTTTACCCTGTGAACAGTGAAAGCACACAACAGTCTTTTCTGCCAGTGTGATAATTTTGTGTGTTGCGTGGATATACAATTGACTAGTTGCTGGTGTCATCTGTGCTGGTGTGTTAATCTTCTGGAGCTCTACTGAAGTCACTGGATTTACTGTGCATTTCTGCTGGTATGAGCAGATCAAAACATAGCCTCATTTAGGCTGTAACTTGCTTTTTTAGGGAAGCATAAGAATTGCCATTTTGTATTACAATACTTGATTGGGAGTTATTTATTATTATACTATTATTATCATATGGCCTAAGTGTTAGTGGGAAGTCTCTCGGTGTAATTTTGTATTTCCTGGAATCCCAGATCCTTGGATGTATCAGACACAGTGCTTTAGCCAGTAGCAGCGCAGATGTGACTGAGCTGCAACAACATCCTCATATAGCTTTAACATATAAAATGTGATTTATAGCTGTGTAGCATACATCGTTGTTTGCAGCTATATGACAGCAGTGCTTTTCACAGTGTGCCAGAACTGTATTTGGTCTTGAATGTTAATATTTTTCACAACAGGACAATGTGATTTTGGCTGGGGCTAGTTTGGATTCATACATATATGCATATGTATATGCATTCATATACATACCCTCTTGTGCCTTCTTCACCATTCTGAGAATCCATTTGATGCTGATCTTCAAATCACAGACTCATAGAACAATTTGAGTTGGAAGGGATCTTTGAAGGTCACCTAGTCCACACCCTTGCCATGAGTAGGGACGTCTTTAACTAGGTCAGATTGCTCAAAGCCCTGTGCAACCTGACTTTCAGTGTTTTCAGGGATGGGGCAACCTGTTCCAGTGTTTCACCACCCTCATTATAAACAATTTCTTCCTATGTTTAATCTAAATCTACCCTCTTTTATTTTAAAACTATCTACCCTTCCCCTATCACAACAGGACCTGCTAAAAAGTTTGTCCCCATCTTATAAGCCCCGTTTAAATACTCAAAGGCCTCAATAAGGTCTACTTAGAGCCTTCTCTTCTCCATGTTGAACAGACCCAACTCTCAGCCTCTCTCTGTAGGCAGGGTGCTTCTTCCCTATGATCATTTTTGTGGCCCTCCTCTGGGCGATCTCCAACAGATCCATGTTTTTCTTGTGCTGGGGGTCCCAGAGTCAGACATAGTACTTGAGATGGAGTCTCACCAGAGAAGAGTAGAGGAGCAGAATCAACTGCCTTGTACTGCTGGTCCCATTCCTTTGATGCAGCCCAGGACACAGCTTGCCTTCTCAACAGTGAGTACACATTGTTGGCTCACATTCAGCTTTTCATCCACAATTATCCCCAAGTCCTTCTCTGCAGGGTGGCTGTCCATGCCTTCATCCCCCATTCTGTCTATAGTCCATGTAAACTCTGGAGCTTGCAGCAGCTCACAGAGGAGCTTTGCCTGAAAGATTCAACCAATTTCCAGGGAACACAGGCAGTGTATGTTCACTGAGTTTTTTTCTTAGGCTACAGGTTTCATTTTGTGTGAAAAGGAGTCAGGAGCATGATCTCTTGTCTCAATAGAAAACATTTGCTATGCTTTCAGCTGGGGCAGTATTAGATTAGGTTAAAAGAAACAGCTGAGAGCAGTTGTCCAAAAGAGAGCTTTTCTGCAAACAAAAAAGGTTATTCTTCATGTTCTCCAGAAGATCTGTAGGCTCAGTAATTCAACTAAACTATAGGAAATTGTGCTTAAAGTCTTCATGCTGCCTGATCCATGCTTTCAGTCCTTATATCATGGAGATGTAAGTGAGAATTTAGGCCAGAGAGCTGTTTGGTCTTTTCTGGAAATCCAGCAGTTCATGTGGTAAATGTTACTTTCTATGATTAAACATAAAATGGAGCAGGGGCTTGAATCTTAGTTTCACCTGCACTGGACAAGTGCAATTCTCCTAATCTGCAGAACCAGTCACTTGAAGTCAATGGGAGTTACTTTGACTCCCATTCTGGCCCACCAAGATTGTTCATTGTCTAATTGTTTATTTGAGGTGGAATTCTGCCAACAAAAGGAATCAAGAGAGAGAAAGCTTGTTTCTTCGTTTTCTTCTTTCGGAGTCAGAACAGAGTCTCCTATCTTGTTTTCAGAATAGTAGTAGTGAACACAGTGCAATTCTCCTGTCTCATAGCTAAAATGGCTTCAATAATTGGTGTTCTTAGTTTTCTAGTTTAAAGGGCTCTAAGCTTATGCAGCATAGTTTTCATACAACCATGAGTGTGGCATTTTGAGAGAAGTTCAAGTAACTGGGCTTTACATACGTAAAACTCAAACTTATGGTTCTGGTCAGGAAAATGTGTCTGCAGTAAAGAGTTCTTTGCACTGTTAGATTAATTTAATTACAACTCTTAATGACTGCCATTTCTCCTATACTGGACTACATGTTGTTGGAGTCAACACTCCACAACTGAATGGAAGGAAAGAATGCAGGGTAATAGGAATAACATATGTTGCTTTCTTGATAGGATGATGAGCATTGTAAATCAGTGTGGACTTCAGCCAGAAACAGTCTTCAGCCCCTGCTGAGAGTGTCAGCAGCACAGAGTTCCCCAAGTTTATGTCCCATTGCACAAAATTTGTGCAAATTCAAACCTCTTCTCTCTGGTCCAATAAATTCTGAAATAGAGAGATCTTGATTCACCATTCCTGGAACTGCTGATTTCAGTCTCTAGGGATTTGGCTTTTTTCCTGTATATTTTCCCCTTAAAATGTCACTAGTTGTGTGAAATAAGATGTTTTTCTACGATGTATTGGCAGAAATAGTAGAACATCTATGACAGAATCCCAGTATATTTTTGGCCAGTGCTACAAGCCTGTTCGGATATGCTGAGAATGGGCACTCTGTCTCGATACTGGCCTTAACAAGTAATAACATATTGCCTTCAGATGAATTGCATCATCTTGCACTAAGGTTAAATAGAATATTTGGAGGGCAGTTTTTTTATGCTCCTGTTTTAACAGGGCATGCCCTCTGCAGTGAGCTCTTTGAGTGAAATGCCACAGACCCTGACTGGAATGTCAATAGAAGTGTAAATCCCTAGGTGGTGAAAAGCATTGTATCTGTAGTAGGCCAAAAGTCAGGTGGGTAAACATAATTTCCATGACAAATGTAAACAATAGTCAATGAATGGCATGACTGAGTGCAATGTGATTAGTTTATTTTTCTCTGCATGTAGATGAGCATTGAAATAGGATTTTGTATCTAGAAAGAACCCATACTGGAATCTCTCCTAGACTTCTCCTTACCTGTTAGATTTCCTCCTTTTAGGTTCATAAACAACTTCCTGCTCTCAGGATGTAAATGGTGCATCCTGCAGAGTTCTTGTTGAGCTGTCACACTAAGGATATTCCTTAGACTGCCAGAAATGCCACTTAAATATATGGTCTGAAAAGGAACTGACTAGGTCTGTTAAATCCCACAGTAGTGCTGTGCTGCAGGGATAAGTTGTCAAAGTGCTCTTATTGTAACATTCTGTGTGATGCTGATGCAGTGTACTCCTACCCTTTGTTTACAAAGGCTTGTAGTGGTAGGACTAGGGGCAATGGGTAGGAACTGGAGAGGGGCAGATTTAGATTAGATGGAAGGAAAAATTTCTTCACTATGAGAGTGGTGAGACACTGGAACAAGTTGCCCAGGGAAGATGTGACTGCCCCATCCCTGGAGGTGTTCAAGGCCTAGTTGGATGGGGCCTTGGGCAGCCTGATCTAGTGGGATGTGTCCCTGCCCATAGCAGGGGGATTGGAACTGGGTGGGCTTTAAGGTCCCTTACAACCCAAACAATTCTATGATGTACGATTCTACCCTGCTGGAATAAAGTAATCTTTTTCACCTGCTTCGCATTAATTGAACGCTATACACTAGTAGGACAAAGAAAGTAGGTAGCCTTGGTGTCATGATGTCTATCACTTGGGAAGAAGTAACTCATGAAGGAAAGTCCACCTTGTAGTGAGCGATTGAATATGACCTTTTGGTGCAGTGCTGTGGCTGAGTGAACCCAGTGAGTGATGGCTGGTTAATCACTGTGTGTATAAACAGACAACATTGAATAAAGAGATCATATTTCCTTTGCAAACAGTGCTGGTGATACGTATCTGGCATTAGATGTGTGCCCAGTTCTGCTGTCTGCACTTCAAAAAAGGTGATGAAAAAGTGACGAGAGTTTAGAACAATCACGTATATAACCACAAAGGGAGTCTTCATAATGAGAGAGCAACTCAAGGGAAAGTCAGACAGAAGCTCATTGATGGTTTGTAGGTAACTATATGGATGGAAGATTTTGATCAAACTCCTCAGACAAAGGCAGAAATGGCCAAGAGATCACAAAGTTACACATTGTGAGCTAGACAAATTCACAGTGAAAATCAAGTTGAGATTCTTATGGTGAGACAAGAGTTTCTGGAAAAAACTCACCACCAAATGCGGCATATCCTTCTTTACTTGAAGTGACTGAGTAAATGTACATTATAGCTGGCTGTTTGCCCATGAGATGTCCACTAGTTTTCAGGATTTATAATGGATTTCTGTGCCTTGTATCACATTGTAAGTCAAGATAACCTCCCAGTTTTCTCCTTTAGCCACAAAATCTATATGCTTACCTGCTCATCTGCTTCTTTGGCATGGGGAATTGCTTATTCTCCTCAGTGGTGGGCTTTAAGCACAATCCTGAAAGCCGAGAAAATTTTCTGCTCAGAATCTACAAGAAGAGTGCACTGGGATAATTTTTCACGTTCTCTTTATAAGCAAAGAAGCCTGCCTTATTTTATTATTATTTCAGTTTTGTTGTAAGAAAATGTCATGTTTGGCAAATAACTGATCTTGCTGCTGCTTCTTGTGTCTTCACCTCACTCAGTTTCTTCAGGCCAACTGCAGTTGTTGTGTTGGTGCTGAGTGGCTAGGAAAATAATGATCTGGAACTCAGCAACATATTGTATGCAAGCAATGAATTTATTGCCAAGAGTATGTATAAAATAAATTACTGTCATGATCTGTTGAGAAATCCTCGCTTTCCTTAGCTATGGTGCCTCCTTCAAAAGTGTAGCCATTGCTGGCAGACTGGAACTGTAGTAGGCACTGGGTGCTCGTGGGCAGGAGACTGTGACTTGACATGAGATGCAGGGGAGGGAGGGAGGGAATCTGGAGGGACTGGCTGAAAGGCTGAGGCTAGATTTTACTCTTTTGTGGTGTGGGGGTCAAGCTGGTGAAGGGGCGGGAGAACAGGCCCTATGAGGAGCAGCTGAGAGAGCTGGGGTTGTTTAGCCTAGAGAAGAGGAGGCTGAGAGGAGACCTCATTACTCTCTACAACTACCTGAAGGGAGGTTGTGGAGAGGAGGGAGCTGGCCTCTTTTCCCAAATGACAGGGAACAGGACAAGAGGGAATGGCCTCAAGCTCCGCCAGGGGAGATTTAGGCTGGAGATTAGGAGGAGGTTTTTCACACAGAGGGTCATTGGGCATTGGAATAGGCTGCCCAGGGAGGTGGTTGATTCACCTTCCCTGGAGGTGTTTAAGGCACGGGTGGATGAGGTGCTGAGGGACACAGTTTAGTGTTTGATAGGAATGGTTGGACTCAATGATCTGATGGGTCTCTTCTAACCTGGTTGTTCTATGATTCTATGATTCTGTGATTCTATGAATTTGTCTGAGGCAACAGCTGTGAGCAACTGGGTGAGGAGAACAGGACCAAGCACAACAGGACAGAAGCACATAGTAGAATGGGTTTGGAGGACCAAATTGGAAGAAAAAAGAAGAGTCTTCATTCATGTCCAGACTCTGGGTCAAAAACTGAGAATCATAAATTCCTTTTTTATTCACTTACCTGTGAGAGTTCTTAATCTCTATTTGTAGGATTAAAGAAGTTGACAATCTAATACTACTGTCAGGTATTTGATACACAACTTAGAGCTGTGTTGGTTGAAAAAAAATCTCTTATTGCATTGGTGAGACATACACATGTCACTGTTTTTTTGGTTCTGATTTTTCAATGTGAAGGTCATGTAATTAAAGGTAGAATCATAGTGTGCATCCACAGTAAAGCCTAGTTAATGTAGATAGCATAAAAACCAGGAATACTAGTTTTTTTTTTTACTTCAAATTACCTGTCATTGCAATGGCTACTAGTGCTTTTATAACTTCATTTTTCTGTTCTTTGAATAGTGTGTTTCAGCCTAGCAGGTATCCTTAGTGTCTATTCTAGTAGGTAGCAACTGCTTTTTGCAAGACTTGTGTCTGAACACACTGGTGTTGTAACTCGACCTCTGCTGAAATTCTCAGTCTGCCTTCATTTTCTCATACTCTTATCATTCCCATTGTTTGGATTCCCTGATTCCCTGAGTCCCAGCTGTCCAAACCAGCACATGCCGAGTTCTGCTGCCCATCTGTTTGTCTACACAGAGAAGTGTGACCACATCCCCACAGCCTCAAACAATTTCATTCACTTCCTGCTGTCTTTTTTTTTTTTTTTTTAAGAAACCTTCCCCTAATCTATCTACTTAGTGATGTTAATATGTGTGCTTTCATTTAGAAGAAGGCTTTATCATAAGTGCGCTGTATTGGCTGTACTGCCCTCCTAAAATGACTGCGTAAGTAAGTTTGTGACTTCAGACCATGGGAAGGGCACGTAATACTTACATAATAATTTGTGTCTATTCTCATTCTGCATTCAGTCTTGGGTATCTCACATTTCACCTGTCACCTGGTTTCACCAAGATGGTGTTGTACAAAGAATTTGCATTTATCCATTGCTATGTTAGTAGCAGCATCAAAAGTCCCAGTCATCAACATGGGCCTGTTATGCTTAATATTACATGAACACATGAAAATACAACCTCTTTCCCAAATTGCTTGTGATGTGTTGGCACCGCACCGTGCGACTCACACCCCTGCAGCAAGCAGTTCTCTTCTTGTTTTATTCCCTGGTTTGGATGCCTGCAAAATGAGCATCATCTGGAGACAATGGATCATTTTACCTAGGCCACCAAACATGTGTTTGTTGCTAATAACTTTGGTTCACTATAGAAGCATGGCCAGATGCCTTTGTATTCCAGCTCCACTCTTCCCCACTCATTATTCTATAACGTAAGTCCCTGATCTATGGACATTTGTTTTATAACCCTATGTGAAGTACCATGTGTTTTACAGAACAGAACAATAGTGACAGCCACATTTTCAGTCAATGTGGTTTGGGATTTGGATGTCTTTCCTCTCTTCCTCTTCTCCTTAGGTCACTGTATTGTTTTCAAAACTAGTATATCTCAGCAACTCACAAGTTACGCATGATTGATCTTTGCTTTACCTGAGAGCTCCTTGATTCCTCTGCCAAGAGTTTGTCACAAATGTGAGATGTGCAGTTTTTAGAAAAGATAATCCCAGCAAAGTTGTAAAATTTAGCCTCTTTACTAAAGTCATGACATCTAAGCATTGAGTAAGCCCACTAGAGTACCTGTCTGGCAGTGCACACGACTGTTGTGCTGCTCTGTAAGCCAAAGCACTTCAAGTGATGACCAGTGAAAGCAGAACACCATTGCCTGGGAAACCAAATAAATAGAAGCACACAACCATCCATCACTGCCATCTGGAAAAGATTGGGCTGAACGTCTTCCTGTCAGGGTCTGCTACAGTATTTATTTGTATAGCTGAGCTTTGACTTTGGGGATTTCAGCAAAATATTCCTGTCAGCGATGATTCGCAGTGAAGATTTGGGTCTGATTGTCAGGCTAGTGTTAATTCCTTGTTAATTTTTGCAAAATTACAATTGTATATAATAGTTGCATTTCTTTTTTCACATGTAGTGACTTTGTAAGGGTGGAAACAACATGTAAGAGATGATCTCATTTTAGCATTATGTACATGTGTTACCAAAGCACTGTGAATAGTCATGAGTAGGTGACATCTACAGGTGTAAATGATTCATGATGGATGAGTTTCCTTCTCTAGTGTATGTCTAAACCTGTGTAAGAAGCACAAGTTTTCACTTAACACAAATAGTCTGATGCATTCTCCTACCATCAGAAAATAAACAAAAGCTGAAAGATGGAGTTATTTTAAACATTAGAAATAGGAACATCTGAATGTACTAATGTGCAAGGGGCTTGTGAACCAGATGACTAGTTCTGAGTTTAAGGCTGTGCTAATGGATGTGTATTACAATGCAGTAAACAAAACTTGAAATCTAATAAAATGCTACCTAAAACTGGAAGGACAGCGTGAGGCGTACAAGCTATACAAAATGGAAAAGGGTGAAGAGACGATTTTAGCTGGCTGCCACTCAGCAATTAAAAATTTTTATGACTGGAGACATAAGAAAAAGTTTACAAACAAATGTAAATGTGCATTTGCTGGTAAGTGCCAAGGCAGAAGAAAATAAGAACAAAATGTTCTCAGACCAGCAAGTGCCACAAAATGTCTGATATCTGTCAGAAATTCCCTTTTAGTCAAAGAAGAACAAAATAGTTTCCTAAACTGAATGGGAAAAATAACCATTTTTCAGAAGGGTGGGAGTCTAGTCAGTGAAGGGACTGTCTGGTATTTGTCATTGCCATCTGAGAGGGCTGAAGAGGTTGAGAGAAGTAGAGAGGAGTTTAGCACCAGTACCAGGGTATTCTGCTAACAGAGGACAGGAAGTGAATTACTGAGTTCACTAGTGTAATGAATAAGTAAAGGAATGAAAAGAAAAAAAAACTTAAGGTAGTAATAGGGAGGAGAGAAGAAGATTAGGAAATGCAGGACCAAACCCTCAATCCCATGTTCACTGTTCATTTACTTTTTACTCAAGTTGGTTCCATTTGACTTCCATGGGAAAGTATAGGAATAAAACCACAGTAAGGCAGAACTGAGGCATTGCAATTTTGAATCTGGCAGATGACAAAGAAGCAATGAAAAACGGAGATGCTCACTGGAAGAGGAAAGATAGCCATGTGCATTCATATCATCTTTTCCTGAATGGACATAATGAGGCTGACAAAAAACTTGTTCTTCCCATTAGTGTCTTCACTTTTACACACTCCTGCTAGTGTTAAATGTGTGGGGGCAGGGAAATCCAGATCTTTTCCAGAGATGGCCTTGCATTCAGTATATCCCTGAGGATTCATGTGCTCTGGGAGAGGAGCCATTTTCCTTCTTAGGAGATCCATGTCCTTCCCATAGCCCTCTTAAGAAGACATCATGAAGACATCCTCACAGAGTTTGCCTTTCCCCAGAGCCTTTTCTTGCAGACCCATTGTAATTACAGCACAAAGAGCTAGCATTCATTTATGTAAGAAAAAAAACCAAAACAAAAACCCAAACAGTTTTCAGAGAACAAGAAAGCAGGCAATATATGTAAGGAGAGGCCATTCTGAGATGGGATGTTTGAAATGCAGCTAACCCATATATGATAATGTTGAGATAGAGAACATCAAAGCAAGAGTTACCTGAGACTCAAAGGGAGAGAAGAACAGCAAAGGAATGAGAATGAGTTGATGCTTAACCTAGATTCTTTCAAATCTGTTTTGCAAAGGGAAAGGAACGAAGAAGGGCAAACTGTTCAGGGAGCATGAACTGTTAAATTCAGTCTCAGAAAGTCTAGCCTTTGGAAGGATGGCTGCCCAGGGACATAGGTGTTTTCAAGTAATGGGTGACTTTTTGCTATCTTTTATTTCTTGCATTATTGATGTCCTTTTCCAGACAGGAAAATGGAAACAGTATGTGTTTATATTGCGGAAGGGATGACAGATTTAATTAACACATTTAGAGAAAGAACCACTAATAATCAAGAAGAGAATTCAGGAGACAAACACTCTTTGCAGACAAAAGACATGAACATATCTGTGAGTAAGATCCACTACTAGGCAAAAGCCCATACTTCAGAAGATCTTGGTGTAGCCAAAACCAAGTGCTACTAATTTGCAGGATATTTCCAGACTTTCCAGTTAAGTGACAGTACGTGCTACCAAATAGTTTGCAAGAGCAATAGTACATAGATGAAGAAATAAATAAAAAAAGAAAAAATAAACTAAGATATAGTTGAAAGGTGAAATTACATACTTTCAGGGATCAAATGATACTGTGTGTAGTTTCTATATTATTTTACAGTAAGTGTTATGAAACTGTCAGACTTGAAAGCAAGGGTATGAGAGCAGGAGATGAAGTTTTCCCAACAAGAGTCTTGATTTCCAGCAGAGTTGGACCTTGGCATTCTGTGAATAAAATGTAGAAACTCCTGTCTTCACCGAAGCTTAAAGCAACAACAACAACAAATGAAGACTAAGAGGAGAATGGAAAATGAGGAGAAGAAATAAAATTAAAAATTCCTATGGCTTTATGTTGTTGGGGTAATACGTCTGGGACTTTTACACATCATGGTGATGTAAGTACTACCAATGCTTAGATATTTAGATAGACACATGTTGCAGAGATGCTGAAAAAAATCACACCTGCTTTCTATATCCAGTGTCTTGCTTACTGTGAGGACTCACTCGAGAGATGTCAAACAGCATTGCTTCTGCATTCCTTGGATATACTCCATTGGAGGAGGCAGCAGTTTTATTTTCTGCTTAGCTCTCTAGAGAAATCATGATGCACAGTTATAACTTGGTGGTTGCATTGTGAGTGTATCCCTAACAACATCAGCTCGCCTCTCTTCCTGGGGAATGATGCCTTCTTTGGCTGCAGTACTGGCATGTAGTAGCTAGCTCACAGTGTCCTGCCAACATGGAATGCATTATCAAGTCTTATGAGTACAGATATCTTTTTATTTTTGTTACCTTATATTCTGTCTCAGATCTTGGAAAAGGGGAGAGTTGATGTTTTTCTAAAATCAAACTGGTCTTCCACTTCCTTACTTCAAGCTGCTAATTCATACCTGTGTGTCCTGTGATAGATAATATTGACGTTTATTGGTTTTGCAGAAGGGATTGTTTATCTCATCCTTTGTCCATAAAAATAGTGTATTTGTGTCTTAAGAGGGACAAATATGAAGGCTGAAAATACAGAAAGACATTAATAAAATGACAGTTTATTATTTTTTAAGTATATTTCTTGACTTTTACGTGAGAAATTAATTTCTTGCATTTGAGTCATGGTTTCTGAACTCTGTAATTGGCAATGCTTTAGTTTGAAGCTAAAGGGCAATTTTTACTTTTGGCTTTCATAGGTACAAAACTGCACCACTATTTAGGGCTCAGATCGGTTGACCTAATCTCTGCTAACAGACTCTGTTTTATTTTGTTTATATAAGCTGGCTCCAAATATGCTGTATACACTAGTCTGATGAGGGAGGGATTTATGTCACTTTAGAAAAAAGGATGTGCAGGAAGTCTCTGGTGAAAAGAAAGAAAAAAAAAAGAAAAAAGCATGCTTGAACAGAAACTGGATTTTGCTTTGATGAAGCCGCAAAAATTTGAGCACATATGAAGAACGTATTATGAAAACTTTGAGAACCCAAGTAAGACATACTTCACCTCTTAAAGCATTAACATAGAACAAGCCCTCATGATGTGCACAGCACATCAAGTGCCTTCAATTTATGACTCTGGCATCTCTCAAGTGCCTTCTGTTCAATTGCCTCCTTCAGCCTAGGCAGTTGTCCTTTTTCTAGGACATCTTTATGGGCAGGAAGATGAAGAAGACAGAAGGAGGACAGAAACACTACAGCTTATATCGTGTTACTGCCAGTTATTTTAAAGTGATAGAAAATGAAGGAGGAAGCAAGAGGTTGAGTGGAAGCAAATGCAGAGCCCATCATCAAAAAAAGGAGCAAGACTGTTGCTAGTGAATGCTGTGGCTGTCTCATATGGCATGCAGGCTACCAGCTGGACTCTGAGCTGTGATATAAATACTTTGTGTTTTGTTTTGTTTTCAAAAAACCCCCAACCTCATGGAAACTTCTTGGAAGCATTTTTCTCATTTCTTGAGTCATACTCTGAACTGTAGAATCACAGTAATGTACTCCTAGGCTGGGAATTGTTTAGAGTTGGGAGTAGAGCTGGTAGGTATTTTTCACTTGAAAACAATTTTTTTGATGAAAAATGGCCTCTTTTGTGAAACCCTCTGTATTTAATGAAAAACAGAAAGCAAATACGTTCTTTGACTTTAAGTTAAGAGTAAATATCATACCAAGGCAGTGTAAGCTCCACATGAAGGGGGAAATCAAAGAGTGGGAAAGTGCACACACTCCCTAGAGCTTCTTTCACTCAGAACCTGTAATTTCCTCCCTAGGGATGCTCAATTTAAACTAGTGCAGGATACGAATCTTGAATAAAGCGGGCAATAACAGTTACAAAAGGAAGACTACAGCTGTTGAATGTCTATCAGAGAACATCTGCCAAGGGCTGAGAATAGTTGTCTTCAGATTTGCAGTATGTGGCCTAACTATTTGAAAGACTTACCTGTGCAATGTTACCTTCTAGGTACTTTTCATTTTAGTGTTATTCATAGTCTTCCAGTGGTTCTGGAATATTTATGGTCTTTCTTGGGTTCCCAAACAGAGTCAGCTGTGGCTTATGGGTATTTTTTAGTCTAAACATAATTATCTTCCAAGTTGTCATCATTTGCTGATGAGCTTAGTCTCTCTTTAGAGATAATAATAAGCTGGATTCCTCTCTTGCTTTTAGTATTTGGGTAGTAAATAGTTTTGGAGTCATATGTTATTGAACATCTCTGTGATCAGACATATATGAACTCTGA
Source organism: Coccyzus lansbergi (assembly GCA_033558105.1). Lineage (NCBI taxonomy): Eukaryota > Metazoa > Chordata > Aves > Cuculiformes > Coccyzidae > Coccyzus > Coccyzus lansbergi. The sequence goes on along the minus strand of JAUMJK010000257.1, from coordinate 266,760 downwards.
AGGACTAAATTTAATCCCTGACATCGTGCTTTGTAGGGGATGTCAGCCTTGCATTGTACAAGGGCATTTGTTTATTGACTAGCTTGGTAGTTTGTTCCTTAAGCACATAGTATAAGAGACTAAGACTGTGACTACATTTCACCGATGCACTCTTATAAGCTGATGTCTTATTTACATTGCTTATCAAGGTTAGGGTTACAGACAGTCCCTCGAAGCATAGATACACTGGAACTCTAGTGACTTTGAATTTTCTTATCGGAGGCTTATCCCAGATAAAGGTCCCTCTTTAGAGGATCAACGAACAGAGGCCATAGATCACCTAGAAATTTAGCTGGCAGCTCTGACAACTGTGAAATTGTCCTATCAGCAGTGTCATTGAGGGAAGCACCATACAGATCCTGAAATGGAACTAAATGGCTAGGTATCCCCTATTGGACTTAATTTCTTCATACTTGTTCCTGAACTGTGTAACTCTTTCTGTAATAATGCATCTTGCTGGGATAAACTTTACACTTTTCCCTTAAATCTTATCTGATCAGACAGCCCTGGGAGCAATCTACATGAAGAAGTGAACATAAGGAGCTCGTGCTCCCTTAGAGGGTGTCCTGCACCCGCTGCAGGTGTATCAGTCCTTGCTGTTCTATAGGACTGTCCTCCATTAAATTGCAAAGAACCAGATGTGCTGCGTTTGGGAAGTCTCCCTCAGTAAGCAGTATTCACAGCTTATTGGGAAGAAACAGCAAGATTAGAAAAGGGCTAGAAACTTGCCATTGGCTTAATTTTTTCTTGACTCCTAGTCTAATTGCATCTCTGATGTCCAAGGTTGTTTCCCCTGCACAAAGGTAAGCATAGTCAGTGAAGGCTTAAGGCCTTACAATGGGTGCCCTAACACGCATCTCTGCTTGTGGTCCGTGATAAGTTTAGTTCAATATGACTTGCAGTTCATGCTATTTATTTATTATTTTCTTTTATTTATGCCGGCATACTGAAAAAATACATTTTGTTGATGTATAATTTTTTTGGAAGAGAGATCCTTTAGCCTAGAATGTCAGTGAATATCAGTGAATATCAATGAATGAATGTCAATGAATGTCAAATGAAAATAAAAAGAAACATTAACATACAACTATGGTTTTTGCTATCTGTGACCACCATTCTTTAATAATTCTTTCTCTGACTTTTTCACCTATTTTTTAAAAACTGTGAGATGTTGTGCTCTCAGCCCCAGAACTGAGAGGGAAGAGATTCAGAGTTTTAGGGCTCTACCAAGAACCAGTGCAACCCCGAGGAGTCAAGAACTTCAGTCTGTCTGAAGTGTAGCTACGCACCCAACCTCAGATGTTAAAAATACCCAGTTGCCACTAAATGACAAAGCTTATCAGTATCAATAGTGAGGACCATCGCTTAAGCTGGAGATGCAGATTTTTTTTTTTTGGTTCAAAACTTCTCTTTAATTTGCCCATGACCATCAGAAATTTTCATTTATAGGACTCATAATTGCAGGTCTGATCACTGGTCAGATTTTTTAAGAAGTGCGAGCAGGAGCGATTTAGTTCCATGAGCATGAGTTGAGTGCAAAACTCATACTTTCTGACTCTACAGAAAGCGATGGAAGTGCTCTAATGATAAAACAGCTGCAGACAGAAACTTCAAATTAGGGAGAAAAACTTCTTTGCCAAAGACAAAAGCTTGTGAGAGTTGTGATGAAAATTGATTTGCTTTTGTCTGAATAACAAGCACTCAGAAAATGCACTCAGCCTAGGCTCAGTTCATGTTAAAGAGCTCTTATGCTACTCTTGATAACAAACACCCACTGGAGCCTTTACTGTGCTCATTGTTTTTCCTGTATATAAATTATTTCATGAACTGTTTATCTGGCGTACGCAGTAGTGGAGAGGGCTGTACATGTGTATTTGAAGTAGGGGAAATAGTATGGCAGAAGTAGGCAAATTTCATTGGTGCTGTAGCATTATGATCTCTGTTTTAATAATTGCCTTGGCATTCTTGAGGATCAAAATGCTAAGGAAATACAAGTTATAATGTAGTTACATAAAATTAGAGCGGCCGTAAAAATGAGAGTGGGCTAGCAGCAGGAGGGGATGCATGAGAAAACAATTCCTAAACCAAAATGTGGATTAAAGGTTCATTTAAGCAGGTTGCTATGGAACTCTGGGCTGACCACAAGCATGTTAAGGCAGCATTCAACTCTTCTGTAAAACATTTGCTGGTCCACAGGAAGAGTTTGTTGCATTAAGTAATTTATGGGGTGCTAAGAAGTTCCTTAAGCTATTATTGAAAACATACAAAATCTTCACTGGTTAGGACTCTAGTAACTCAGACTTCTAACTAAGCAGAACTGATAGGGCAGGCCTTTTGATGTTTAATGAGTTCTGAAGCAGATGTGAGATGTGATAGACAGGGGAGCCAGGGTGATTTAGCGCTCATGGAACAAAATGATGAGATCCCCTCCTGAAAAAGAAAATGTAGCTAAAAAGGACAGGTTTGGGGGTTTTCTCCCCTCCCTTTCTTCCTTCTTGGTGCATGTGTTTTTGATTTCCTCACCCCGTGCCTCTCAGTGCTGGCTCATTTCCATTCAAACACATACAGAACACTGAAAACTAATTAGCCCTGGATGCAGCCACAGGAAGTTAGCCTGCCAAGTCCCCTTTCCCCCACAATTCCTCAACTTTCTCAGCTTGCCTCAGGCCAAGGGCCTTGCACTGGACCTCTCTGTGTAGGTTGCCAGGTCTAATTTTACAATTTCCCTTCACCTTATCAAGTGTGCCCCAGGCCCAACAAGGGGGGAAGGATCAGAGCCAATGTTGTGTTGTGAGCCTTCCCCCCCAACACCCAATCCCCACCCACCTCTTTTGTTTTCTGCATCAGTTTTGGGAGTCTTGGTTGTATCTGGTTTCAGTGTTGACTTGTTAATCTGACCTTTGCTAATGCTTTTTAAAGGAACCAAAGAGAACTCTACCATCTTGTAAAACTTGAAAGTCCCTCCTCTCCAAAACTTCTCTTGAAGGTTAACAGTTTTTCCCAAGAGCCAGAGGACTACAGGTGTCAACCATTTTCAGGCATCTCATTTCAAAGCAGAGCCCACCACAATCCCAATGTGAGAAACCAGAGTCTGATTAGAAGAAAGCAGCAGGCTGGATGCCAACCTATATTGGGCATGGTCATGACACATGCAACTCAGAAATACTGGTAGGAAATACCAGTGTGGTTGCAGTATTATGAAGGTCTAGACGCATATTGGGGTTTTCTTTTTGATTGGTAAGCCTCAGTTACTCTGTGACACTTAGCCAAAGTCATTTCAACTCTTTTGACATCCCTTTCTAGGCTGGTGATAACAGCACTCTCTCTACAGAGAGTATTTTGAGCTTTGTGAAGGAAAGACACTAAATGACAACTGTTATTAAACCTCAGTGGAAAGGAGTGAAAAACATCAGGCAACTGAACTCCCCTCTTCCTTCTCTGGTACAGACAACTGGGAACTGATGGTCTTGTTGGACTGCTGCCTATCCAGTCTACTGTCCAGATCCCACATGATCTAGAACAAAGCCTCTGCTAGAGGTACAATGGGTGAGAAGAGAGAACAGGCTAATTTGACCTTGTTCAGTGCCATTCAGATCTCTTGATGTTAGGAAGCAGTGTAGGTGCTCAAGTACAGAATGTTTGCTATCACTGCCCGTGACAACTGTGGATATTCTCAAGAACCACATAAATACCCAGTTCTTTTTTTATTGCTCTTAGGTTTTCAGCTGTACTTGTTTCCTGGAGCAATGAGTTCCACAGTGTAATTGTGTGTTCTGTGAACAATGTCCCTTTCCCCATGGATGTGCTCTATGAATATCTCAAGAAATTCATGCTATATCTGCTGGTGTTGCACCTGCCCTGTAGACAGAGAGCTTCAACCTGAATGGCTGAGAACCAGCTCTAAATGATCTCAGAGTCTGAAAATAACGTGAAGGAAAATATTGAGTACTGAGCTAGGAAATGCTAATGTAAGAAAGGAATAAGATCCCACTCTTGTATCATTCTTCCCTGATGAGAAGAGTTTTTCATTAATTTTCTAGTGAAGTTACACTTTAAACAGATTTACCATCTTGCGTTTGATTTCCATCAGTGCTCTTCCTGTAGAGCAGTGTGTGGAGCCATGCCTGCTGCCAGTCTCTTTTCACAGTCTGTGAAACACCTGTAATGATGTTTTGTTCAGCATTTTGTATGTGTCAGTAAGAGACAACCCTGTCATGGAGAAGTGACTTTGCTGCACAGGCACAGTGTTCTGGAATGAGATCAAATGGGAACACAGAAATGTGATGTTCTAGAGGCCAATTTGGAACATTCTGAAATCCATGGTGTGTAGCATGTGAGTAGTCCATTAAGATGAGAGGGACTAGTCTGGCAAATGCTGTAATGTTAAATTCAAGGAGTTTACTGAACTCAGATAACCTAACTCATTTTTTAGGGGAAAAAAAAACCAACCCCTTTTCTGTGGATGCACACAATCTGTTAATCTGATTTTAGAGTTGTCAGTGGCATTTGTAGATGAACATCTGTTGGGCAGAGTCTGGCTTTGCCTCTGATTCCAGACCAGGCAGACGTGGTCCCCAGTCTGTTTGACCTGTCCCTCTTACAACTCTAATGAATGTAAATTTGGCAGGAACTAGCAGCCAACTAGCTGACCTGTATGCTCTCCCTCTGGCTCAAGTTTTAACACTTCTCAGAGCACTTGCAAGAAGATCGACCCTTAGTTTTTTTATCTTTGCCCAAGTGTCAGGACTCCAGTCCAAGATTATCATTTTGTTTCATTGCTCTGAAGAAATTTGTGAATCCTAGGAAGAACTAAACAGCAGGACATGTGTCTTAAAAGAACAGAATGAAGACCAAGGCAGTTTTCATGCAAATATCTGTATTGTCTTTGGCAGGAGCAGAGCAATGCAGAAAATGGAGTGTTCAATAAAAATTATTTCTAGATTTTGTTTTGCAATTTTCTGAGAGGTGTTACCAGATATAATAACCTACAGCTCTGGAAGTACAGTATGCATATGTTGTGTCTGTTTTATGAGAGTGCATACTGCTAATTCAGCTAATTTTTAAGAACACTCCACTCATCCTAAAGAGCAAAAGGAGGAAAACGAAAGTCCCATATAAGAAACTGGCTTCCTTTCATATCTGTGATGTCAAAGAAAATCTTGTCTTTCACTAGAGTACTAGTAAAACAAGGTCATGTCTGATCTTAGAGTTTTTACGTATCTGACTGCAAGTAGAGCTAACTAAAAAATTTCCATCCAAACTTTACTTCCAAAAAAAAAAAAAAAGAGAGAGTCCTCAAAATAATCTTCTTTTCTTTAAGTTGTTCACATATTTGTGTTAAAACCTAAACCCCAAAACTTCAGAGTACCATTTCTGAGTACTTTGAGGCTAGGATTTGTCAGTTTTTGTCAGTTGCTCAAAAATGCCTATGCTTGTTTTTCTTTTCTCAGTTCTAGGCTTTTAAAAAGGATATGTTACAAATATTATGCACACCCTTTAATTCACAGCACAATCTTAATGAGGCAGGGCTAAGATGGTGGTAGCCCTGACTTCTCACTCCAAGTCACTGGATGCATCTGTGGCTCCATGCTTATTCAAAGCCTCTGCAGCATGGTGGGGTAAGCTCAGATCTGTAAAATGTGGCTTGTCTTTCTCTATGTACAGTTTGTTGGCACTGGCTTGTGTCCAGACTCCTGGAAGAGCACAGAATGTTATTCTGGCACCCTCCTGCCTAGTAAGAGGAACAAATCCAGGTTCTAAGTGTGGCATAGTCTTTGCTGGAGAGGGAAATAAATAGGTCAGAATTCATGAGATCCTGTTCGAAATCAAGGTATGATAACAAAGAACTGCAGCAAGAACATTTTCATCACTATTAACCTGCTGCTGCTATTAATTGGCCATTTTGATGCATTTATATCCATTCTGAAGAGGGTCTCTCTTGTGAGGCTTGTCTGACATGCTAAAATGCTTACTTTAGCTTTCTCCCCTAAAGCTTCTTTTTAAGAAATTTCCACATTTCAGAATTTATTATTGCAGAAGTCCCAGTCTGTCCACTTTTGATAATAATACTAATATATAAGTATAACCATTGGTGTTGCCTGAGAATGGTGAACAGCTTCAACTGAGTGCATGTGATTGTGTCTAAGGGGACAGGATCATCAAATCTGAGTGTCTTAAACAGAAGGATCAAATTTTAAAATGTGGATAGAGATGATCCCTCACTACCAAACTTGTGATCAACAATAATCTCCCTCCTGCTAAACAGGTCTGATATGCAAGATCTTAATTATCTTTCTGTGTAGATTTGCAAACCAGTCCAGGTTCCCTTAGAATTCGCCTTATCTAAAACAGAAAAGGACGATCTATGAAGCCCTTTCTCTGGGAAGTACATCGTGCATTATACAGAGACTTACCAGAATAAAATTTCTGTTACATTCCATGTAAATTTCCATGTAAAACAAGTGCATAGGAATTGTCTAGAACAGCACTCCAAGCCCACCTGCTGCTATCATGTCTTGGAAGAAAAAGGAGCTTGAGGAAAGACAGTCAAATTCAATTGTGATCCCCAGTGCCTGCTTCATCACCCTTGGTGATGTCTTCAGGCTGTGACTCTCTCACTTTAGATGGTGGATATTATTTTGACATTAATAACTAGTAGCCTTCTCAAATTTTCTTCCATGTTCCTTACCCTGTTCCTTTCCTCTGCTCCATTTCTATTCCACTTTTCCTTTATGTGTCCTCAGGCTTAGAACTACACTTCCCTTCATATATACCCTGCTCCTTTCATGCAGGGAAAAAGAAAATTCATAGAATCATAGAATCGCCAGGTTGGAAGAGACCCACCAGATCATCGAGTCCAACCATTCCTAGCAAACACTAAACCATGTCCCTCAGGACCTCATCCACCCATGCCTTAAATACCTCCAGGGAAGGTGAATCAACCATTCACCTTCCCCATTCATATTCCCCAAGAAAGACAAACCCCCAAAAGAAAATCAAACAAATTAGAAAATAATGAGAATCAAGCATTTCCAATCTCCTGTATTTTCTTTTTTTACACCCCTTCTCATTTTGTTTGTATGCTAGAGATGTTTGAAAAGTGTTAGATTTTATTTGATTTGGGCATTTTCTCAGGGAATTTGGATTCTTTCAATAAAAAAATCAACATGTCTCCAGAAATCAAGATTTGCAGTGTAGAAGTACTCGATGACATGGTTTACTTGATGCTTCTCTTCTCCCTAGTTGTCAGAGAGGCACAGTGATGTGAGTTACCCAAGAACCATCTTCAAAGATGCAAGTTAAAGTTTCTCAGTAGAAATGTTATTAATGCTGCTGGCACTGCTGTGCAGTACTGGTTATGTGGCTGCACGGCGTTAGCTCTTCCTTCTGTTTGGAGCACTAGAAGGCAAAGATATTATATGGACAGCTTTATGGTGAGGAACTTTTGGGCCATGACACTGAAGTTCAATTCAATACATTTTGAAAAGGGCTAATGATTCTGATACCTGATATCATATGGGCATTTTAGAGAGATGAATACTTGGCATATTTGTGGTAATTATCAGTCACAAATAAACAGTTGCATAGAGCTGAATGTGACTGATGGGAACTAGTGAAAGATAAATATTTAAGTTACTATATAAAAAGCAAATAAACAAAAATATCACCTGTTAAAGCGAAAACATGCAATGACTTACTCCTACTCTGACAGTGGAAAACAAGATAACTCTTTTAGAGCAGCTGATATCCCAAGAAAGTCTCTGATGCCACTGTCATCTTGAGTTCCCAGTTCTGAGAAGTTATTTTCCTCTCTCTAAAATATATGCATGCATATAAACACAGCTTTTTATTTTTGAAACACATGAAATAATTTAGTACAAACTAGAAAATAACTTCCAAATGCCCGTTTTTTGTCTGCACTCTTCTGAGGACATATGGGTTAAGATAGCACATACTTTTCTTACAAAGAAAATGAAAATGTCATTGTTTTCCCCAAATGAATTTGAAAAATTGATTTTGAAAAAATGCATTTCTGAGATCAACCCCTCCCATATCAATACATCATATGAGAAACCAGTCACCTTTGCAGAAACATTTATTGGTTTCCATCATGTTGCATTGTTTAAAAGATGAGATAGCATGCTCTGCAGAGTGCAGAACTTCCGCTCTTCTCTAATTGCATTTCTCTTCTCGGCATTACATAACTTTAAAGGCATGTTATAAATATTGTTCTGTGTCATAGATCATGCCTGTAATCTATACAACATTTTCACTTTGACATAGTCTCCTAAAGAAAAAGCAAAACATAGGAAATTAAAATAAAAGAAGCCAACCTGCCCGTTTGAAAGACATTTTACTTCTATTTTGCAGAAGCCAATTTGATGCATTTTGCATAGCATGATTATTCCACAAAGTCAGTTTGGAAAGGCTTGATTAAAAACCCTGGCATTTTTTAGTAGAAAACATAGCTACAGAATTTTTCTCCCATGTCCATGGTTTCATATAATAGTTTTTGCTGTATTATTGATGAAATCATGACTGATTCCCACCCAGAGTGAGGTAACTGGATTAACAATAGTGGGGAACGCCATAGTCAGATGTGAGGAGAACAACCAGCTTAATTCCATGAGTTTTACATACTAGAGCAAGAAAGAGGGTGCTATAGGTACAGACATTTGCCCTTTTCTCAAATTGCTCCAGCAAATTAAAATTTCAACTGTGACAGAGAATAGGATCATACTACCAACACATACTACTCCTTGTTACAAAATCCACATTATTGCTAGGGAATGTTTTGCTCTATTAGAAGCCTTGCAATCTAGCCTACATTTCCCCATTGGTTTTGCTATGACATAACCACGCAAACTGTTACCTGTATCATTCAGTTTATAAATATATTGACAGATGTCTTACAATTAAATCTCCTGGAGTCTCATGAGGTTACTCCAAAAGTGGTCTTCATTTTGAATATTAGTAATGAATAGAAATAAATATTTAGGTAATATATTTTTCTATACCTTATGAAATGCCTGGAGTATCCACCTCCCTGCAGAGTGAAAGTTCTGAAAGGATTTACCCAGAAAGGTAGGATTTTTTCTGACATCTTCATCTAAAACACAACATTTCAACATCCCTGAATTACGCTTTCTTTTGATTTTTTTTGAACCACATTTCATTATTAAAATATGTTTAGATATTTCGTTACAGGATCTGTAGTTCAAGTTCCTGTTCTCTCATGGGGCTGGTTTCTCTGGCTGGACAGCAGCTTTCCATAATGTACCCAAAATCTAGTAATTCCCAAGGCAAATTTTCTCAGGAAAGGAACAGTATGGGGATGCATAAGGAGGTAAGACAGATCTCATCTAATGGCTTCAGTAATACGCAAAACATGGGAAAGCCACATCAGCTTTTGCTGACAGCACAGAGCTGGGGACATCATCAGTACAGAAAAGGTCACAACTCATATAGGAAAAAACAAGTAGCCATGAGTATTGGTGCATAGAAAGGGGAATGAAAGGTTGTTCAGAACAAGATAAGAACTGAGGCTTTTACTTGACTGCAGATTGGCTGTGAGTTGGCAGTGTGATACAACTGTGGATAAAACAATTGTTATCTTACAAAGTATTGAGGCATTTTTAGCAGAGGTTGACTTTTAATATAATGATACAAGAGCTCAGTGAGAATACAGTTCATGTCTGGCAAAGGCTAAACTGGAAGTAAAATTGCAGAGGATGCCTGCTGGAGTGACTGTGGGTAGGAAGCCTGTCATGTGTGGAGACCAAGACAATTTGTCTTTTAACACAGCCATGAGAAGACCACAAAGAAGATACTAATGTTTTCTATGCATAATCCAGGGCCAAGCAGCTGAGGTAGAGAAAGGCAATATAAGCTGAGTGACCATCCTGGTGCAGGAACAAATAGCTCTGAGCAAATCTGTGCTGTGAATTAGGAGAGTGAGAAAAAGCATCAATATGAATAATGGAAACTGGAAGCTGAAATAACTAAGATGGGGGTGGTAAATATTTTAAAAGGACTATATGACATGACTGCCTTCTTTGGTGACTTGGGAGGTTCATTTCAGTCCTGTGTTCTGCTTCCTTTCAGCCAACATAGTCCTTCCCTGGACACCAGCCCTTGGAGGAAACGATGGATGAAAGAGAGTCACTGAAATAAAATATCAGCCCATAGATCAATCACACAAGTTGTGCCAGCCATCCCTCTGCACATTTTAAGGAATAGGGGTTGCCTGTTGTGTCTCAATGAACTGCTTCCAGCAGTGACGTAGTATCTACTGCAGGTTTGCCAGGACCTGGGTAGAAAACTTCCATTTCATGTTCTCCATATGGCTGCTGTCTAGCAGATGACATCACCTAAATGCCCATAATCCCCTCAAAAGGCAGAGCGATTAGGCAAAAAAAATAAACCAAACCTCCTCCCTGCTCCCCCTCGTCCCTAAAAAAACTGTAAAAGTTAAAAGCCTTAATAAATTAGATGGGAAGAATAACCCATCTTTAGGCTTCATAATTTGTTATGGATATTTAATTGCAGCATTGTTTTTTTGTGTTTTTGTTTGGGTGGGAAGCCTGCAAGTCCTGTTAATGTTTTGTAGCGTACTTTGTGACATGTGGTAACACTAGGGAGAATAAAGACCAGGAAACACATGTGGCTGACAGGCAGGGCCAGTTGTTTTCCTCCTGCCAAGTAGGCTGCCTTCATATGTGTTTCTGGCAGTGAGCTGCATGACACCTCAGGTTCTTTCCCGTGTCTTTCCAAGAGTAACAGTGATTTTCTTCTTTCCAAAGGAAAAATGAAATCACGACAAAAACTAATAAAAGCCATCATCCCAAGGCACTCAGAGGGGTTTCAGACAGGACTTGGAGAGGTTTCTAGCTCAGAATTACTTTGTTGCAGCTTATTACTGGGTGCTGCAGTTCTTATGCATAATTGGATGATTTTACCTGACTTTTTTCTAGCCCAGGCATCTTTATGCATGTTTCAAATGCTGCAAGTCACTTCTAAGGTATTTTAAGAATATAGTTTACTAATTAAATTTGTGTGTTGACTTTACCCTTTAACAATGCCTGCATAGGTGTAATCTGGGATGGCAGCTTCCCTGCTGTGCAGAAGGAGCTGCAGTAAGGTAGGTGGTAGTCAGCTGGAGCTCTCCTGCTGTACAAATTCTGGGAAGATGGGTGACCCAAGAACTCACAAGTGATTAGCTCACCTTTTTGCATATATATATATATATATATATATATATAATTTTATATATATATATATAATTCCAGTAATTTTATAAACTAGATTTCTCCCTGATCTGAGATGATTCTAGTCCTGCTCTGAGAAAATAACATTTTATTTCTTTCTCTTTCCTCAGGAGGGTCTTTGCTTCTGCAAACAACTTTTACATTATTGGACTTAAAATCCTACTACACCACAGGGTCCCACTGTGCTCTGTTACCTCTTCCTTGCACACAGTATCTTCACAAGCTCTTGTAACACCTTCCTCTTTATTCTCTGTGGTCTTCCCACACATCCATATTTTCCTTATGTATCATCCTCCTCCTACCTGCTTTATGATCTCTTTGCCAGTGCAAGTTGTTCCCAGTAATAGATATACTGGTCTTTCATTAATTTCTAATGATTAAAGTGTCATGAGTGGCAGAACATGCCCAAATAGATGATAATTCAGATATGAGACCCTAATTCTCTTTTTAAAAATACAATCCGATTTGTCTTCCTTCTCAGCTTTGCTAAAGCTACAAACTAGTCTGCCTTACATTTCATATATATGATCTCATGTCAGAACAGAAGTTTTCTGGAAAATTTGAGACAAATTGGATGAGGCATTTTTGGATTTATATAGAAACCGAAACATTCTTTAAAAGAGTTTTTTAATATTTTTTTTATTTTTACTTTCTTTGGCTTGCCATGACTCAAAAGCATCATGCACTGGAAAATTCCAGAAGACCATGAGTATTCTCCATAAGCTTTAGGTTTTCATGTTCTTCTAGTTGCCCAGAGAAGAAACCAGTAGAAGGGACAGTCCTTTTCGGTTGGTTTTCTTTCACCCTTCGCTGCCTGCTAGAGTTGCAATGTGTACTGTTGGACAACCTCAAGTATGATTGTCCATTACCTCTCAACTACTGAAGCAGAGGACTGGGGGCCAGGGAAAGAGCTGACCAAAATTAGTGAAGACCACATACTTTCAATGTCAACCTTTTTTATGGTCACTCAGTGCTGGTTGTTGGAAAACTCAACTGGAGTCTCTGGCCGGGCCCAGAGAGTGGTGGTAAATGGTGTTAAGTCCAGCTGGAGGCCAGTGACAAGTGGGGTTCCCCAGGGCTCAGTGCTAGGTCCAGTCCTGTTCAATGTCTTCATCAATGACCTGGATTGAGGGTACCCTTAGCAAGTTTGCAGATGACACAAAGCTGTGTGCAAGTGTCGATCTGCTGGAGGGTAGGGAGGCTCTGCAAAGGGACCTAAACAGGCTGGACCGCTGGGCAGTGTCCAACGGCATGAGGTTTAACACGGCCAAATGCCAGGTCCTGCACTTGGGGCACAACAACCCTATGCAGAGTTACAGACTGGGAGAAGTCTGGCTGGAAAACTGCCAGGAGGAGAGAGACCTGGGGGTGTTGGTCGACAGCTGACTGAACATGAGCCAGCAGTGTGCCCAGGTGGCCAAGAAGGCCAATGGCATCCTGACTTGTATCAGAAACGGTGTGACCAGCAGGTCGAGGGAGGTGATTCTCCCTCTGTATTCAGCACTGGTGAGGCCGCTCCTTGAATATTGTGTCCAGTTCTGGGCCCCTCACCACAAGAAGGATGTTGAGGATTTGGAGCAAGTCCAGAGAAGAGCAACGAGGCTGGTGAAGGGGCTGGAGAACAGACCCTATGAGGAGCGGCTGAGAAAGCTGGGGTTGTTTAGCCTGGAGAAGGGGAGGCTGAGAGGAGACCTCATTACTCTCTACAAGTACCTGAAAGGTGGTTGTGGAGAGGAGGGAGCTTGACCTCTTCTCCCAAGTGACAGGGGACAGGATAAGGGGGAAAGGCCTCAAGCTCTGCCAGGGGAGATTTATGTTAGAGATTAGGAGGAAGTTTTTCACAGAAAGGGTCATTGGGCATTGGAATAGGCTGCCCAGGGAGGTGGTTGATTCCCCTTCCCTGGAGGTGTTTAAGGCATGGGTGGATGAGGTCTTGAGGGACTTGGTTTAGTGTTAGATAGGAATGGTTGGACTAGAAGATCCAATGGGTCCCTTCCAACCTGGTTGTTCTGTGATTCTGTGATTCTGTGAGTCTCCATTCAGCTCTGAAGTCTGCAGCACAGGAAGTATATGGACCTGTTACCGCAAGTCTAGAGGAGGTCATGAAGATGATCAAAGGGCTGGAGCACGTCCCATATGAGGACAGGCTGAGAGAGTTGGGTTGTTCAATCTGGAGAAGAGAAGACTCTGGGAAGACCTTATAGCAGACTTCCAGGGGCTACAGGAAAGCTGGGGAGGGGGCTCTATATCAGAGGATGCAGAGTCAGGATGAGGGGAAATGGTTTTAAGCTGAAAGATGGGAGATCTTGGGAAGAACTTTTTCCTGTAAGGGTAGTGAGGCACTGGCCCAAGTTGCCCAGAGAAGCCATGCCTGCCCCATCTCTAAAGGTGTTGAACACTGGGTTGGATGGGGCTTTGAGCAACCTGATCCAGTGGAATGAGTCCTTGCCAATGGCAGGGGGGTTGGAACTGGATGATCTTTATGAATCCTTCCAACCCAAACCATTCTATGAATCTGTAATGATTAGCACTTTGTTGATAGGGAGTTTTTCAGCTTGAATTTTGCGTTGATAATAGTGAAATAAATATTTTCTTTTTTTTGACTTATACAAAATGTTTTCGTCTCTCAGCAAAATAAAAAAAAAATTTCTTATTCTTCAATACCATATCAGAAAATTATTTTCAGTTTTGTGATTTTTTTTTTTTTAATTCTTAAAATTCTACCTTTAGGCAAATTTGAAAGCAAACTATTTTGTGGAAAAATCAGAAGGCATATTATCAAGAAAATGTCAAAGCATTTTTTTCCCCTGTTGTCCTTAAAACATCTCTGCAGACTTACTAAATTCAATATGAATTAATGAATAGTTTTGATTAACCCCAAATGGTATTTTTCTCTGATGTTCTCATCAATGACTGGCAATGGCTAGTTTGGTAGAAGTTTATTAGCTAGGCTGAAAAAAGAAAAAAAACCTATGGATGCCATAAGAACTTTGCTTGCTGATTTTTATGAGCCTGAAGAAGCTCACCCCAGCCAGCTATGACATATTTAAATCTTTTTTTAGCTTCTTTTCTCACATACAGCATATATTGAATCCTCAGTGGGTGCAGGGGAATTTACTCAAGCAGTGGTAAACACTAAGTGGGCGATTTGGAGCTGTGTATACCCAGTTTTCCTCCATAATAATGCCATCAATTCAGATGCATTAGGCTTTGTTACCCACAATTGAGCTTCTCAGGTTAGAGGTGTGTTGTCCTCACGCAAACAGTAAGCAACGTGCATGGGGGTTTTCTTTATTCTTTGCATAATCAGTTCCTATCAGAAGCAGAGGAAATGGTGCCTTGAGAGAGTACATAGTATGCTAAAAAATATAGCATAAAATAGTACAAAGTGGTATTTGCTTTATCTTTGCACTGAGTAGGATGGAGAGGAAACTCTCCATCTCTTCCTGCTCCCTTTTTCCTCCTTCTGTTTCATGCAAAACTTGTAATAACTCATGAGTAGTATCAATACAGTCTGCTATATATGACTGGAGTTTTGTGAGGGGTTAAGTTAGAAGCAAAGCTTGTATGAGTTTTCTTATGATGGACAAGTCAGCACTGATGGGCAGTGCGGTGCAGTTCTGCTAGGAGAACTGCGTGACTGCAAGGCAGAAAATGGCAACAGAAGCCGAAACAGATTTTGTGTGCCACCCTGGTATTTAAATTAGGCCTTGGCATGGCCTTTTGCACAACATTAATTTTATTTTGGAAAAGGGTGGCAGTTCTTCTACAGAAAAAGCAGCTCTCTAACAATCTAAATGAAATTAGGATTTTTTTTTAAAGTGTTTTTCCTGACTGAAGGATGGAAAATAATGGTAAAACACTAGAGTTTAAAATAAGCAGGTTTAATGGGAAGTCTAGCGAGGTAACTTCAAAATCAAAAACGCCAGGAAGTTCATGATCTCAATAACCTTTAGTCTGCTTTTGTCTCATTGCACATTTTCCAGTCATAACAATGGAAAAAATCCACATAGATTTGCAACACTTCTGTACTTTGACAAGATGAGCCATTAACCTGCATCATATGTGATCTAAGGATGTCTTAAGCACCCACCCAGGACACATGGACATCTATGCAAGCAGAAACCGTCTTCCAACTCTTGCCTGTATAGCAAAGTCTTGACCTTTATGTTTCACACAAGGAAGAAAGATTCCCAACTTCCCATTTAAATCCCCCCTTCATGTACTGAAAATATTAAAACAATTTAATCTCCTTACAATCCCCAGAAGTGCCCTTTAAATCAGCTTTTCATTGGGAATTTACTAGATACTTTGCGTAACATAACCTGAAATCTGGGAGTTGTAAGCTGCCAGCAAAATATGAAGGTATGCTACATTTGTCCAGATATATAAGATACGACAAGATTTAATATGTATTAAATTTAACAGATGCTGTGATCTCTTGCATAGATATACAACATTCAAAGGTGTACTCCAGAGAACTCTG
The DNA here is from genome assembly GCA_033558105.1 of Coccyzus lansbergi. Lineage (NCBI taxonomy): Eukaryota > Metazoa > Chordata > Aves > Cuculiformes > Coccyzidae > Coccyzus > Coccyzus lansbergi. The sequence goes on along the minus strand of JAUMJK010000257.1, from coordinate 250,968 downwards.
CATTCCCTGCTAGTTCTGCATTTCTGTCCTTTCTAGCATATTTTTATCTGTAATCTTACCTCCCATTTCTTACAATTCAGGTTCATTTTATTTAAGCAGCATTATCTATGTTTTTATCAAGTTCCTAAATTACAGTCAACATATGCGACCTTAGCTCTGGCTTCCCAGAGGTGTTAGTTGGGGTGATTGCAAACTGTTTTGATAAGCTCTAAACTTGGAGGGAAACAGACCCAAACTTGGATGTCACATTTCTCAGCTAGAAAAGCTATTTCTCCCACTTACTATTTGAATCTTTAGGTGGAGAAATTCCTAGGAAGGAGGTGATGGGGAGAAAGAAAAATAGGTTTATTTTTGTGAGAGGTCCTTAGACTATGGAGTACTATCCATTGCTACCTTGCAGCTGAGATGTAAAGCCAAACATGTCTAATGCTGTCAAATACGAGTGATCACATTTTACATGTGTTTCATGTAGTCTTGAACATTGACAGCAGATGTAAAGTAGCACAACACAGGGAATAAGACACTGAGTATTGGAACAAAGGACCTCTCTTGAACTTGCCAGTAAAGCTCAAGTATCGACATCACTCTAGAAATTGATGATCTGCAAAAAAGTACTCCTTGGTTGTAACTTACAGTGCCTACACTTTGATTTCACTGGTAGTGTAAGTTCTATGTGCCAAATAGTGACCCTTTTTTTTTTTAAATGTATATCCTATTCAAACATTAATAAAGACACCACCCTGACACCACCCTCACCCCCCATATTAACAATTATGTTGTATGTTTTCTTTTGTTGTATGACTTTCTTGATCACTCAACACTTACATATTCACCAGTACTTCTGTATCTCAAAGAAACCACAGTGAGCTTTCCAACCCAGTGTGGAACTGCTAGCTGGTGAGAGGTAGATTCTCTGAAAGTTTGTTTTCCCTCTTGTGTTAAAGAAGGATATTGAAACATCACTTACTGAGAAAGCTATGTGAGAAGGATCATTGAATCACCAGGATGGAAAAGACCTCTTGGATCATTGAGTCATCATCTCCATGAACTAAATAGAACCATATTTTGCTCTGTCTGGACTGGTAGTTTTTAAAAAAAGAGCAAAATTTTCAAATGATGATGTCCTGTATGCAGAAGGAAGGAGGCTACTCAACACAAAAAAAAGAAACACTTTTAGTCATAAAGAAGCTCCCTGTAGCTAAAAGCTGAAAATTAACCTATTGAAAACAGAAGAGGTGAAAGAAAGACTAAACTCCAGCAAACACAAGGCATTGATGGTGTTTCCAGACATCTTAAAGCCCAGAGGAACTACTACCATACTTGTTGCCTAGACATTTCCATAAGATTGGCCAAGCAATTGCACTTGGTGGTTACATCAATAGAATGGTATCTTCTGCCTTATCTCTAAATTAGCTTTTAGAAATATGTTCCATTTTTATTTTAAAGTATCAACTGATGAAGAGTTGCTTGGGAAAGTGGATTTGATGGCTGTTTTCATGGACAAGAATGTGTAACTTATTTATACTCTGAAATTCTCCTCATTCTGTTTCCAGTCACTGGGTTTCATTTTACTTTTACCTGGTTCTTCCTGGAAATCTTTTCCCCATGAATATACTTTTAAGGATTTCATCACACTTAATCTGCATTTGTATAAAATCACCATGGTGATGTCTTCTTGCTGTAAAAAAGACCATGTAACCAAATTTCTTACGAAATGTGATTGGAATCTTCGTGTTTCCTTTCCAATCTTAACTTTCTACAGTTCTGGGGTGGACTGTACATGAGGTGAAATCTTTCTACAAAGGTGCAGTGTCATTCTAAGAGATTGGAATGTCTTTGTAAAAGGTATCTTACACACCAGACAGAACTTGTTTTCACTCAAGCTCCACCAGGGGAGGTTTAGGCTGAACTTTAGGAAAAAAAATTTAATAGAAACAGTCACTGGGCACTGGCACAGGCTGCCCACATTGGTGCTTGAGTCACCTTCCCTGGAGGTGTTTAAAGGACCGGTGGATGAGGTGCTGAGAGGCATGGTTTAGTGATTGATAGTAATGGTTGGACTCAATGATCCAGTGGGTCTCTTCCAACCTGGTGATTCTATGATTATATGATAACCTAGAAATAAACACTAAGTATGTACTTCTGGAATGTGTTTAGACTGTACTTTGTGATCAGAATGAAGTCTCAAAAACAGTTGCCCTCAACCCAGGTAGTTGTTCAGCAGAGGACCTGGGTACAGACATGACTAATTTACTTGAGAGGAGAAAAATGTTGATCTAGGAACACACATTAGATGTGGGAGGTGAAAGTGTATAAATGCTGTCTGATGGTTGAGTAAGTCACATCCTTTGTGTGGCAGTCTGGTGCTCTTCTGAACTTCATTTTCTTTTGGTTAATGTGAACTTATGAGTCTCTTCACTGCTGCAGTGGACCAGTTAGATTCCCCTGCAATCACACTGAAAAAAAAAAATCAAATATATTAGCTACCAAAAAAAAAAATATTCCCTAGTGCTGGGTCCGTTTAAGTATTTTAGCCAAGATAACTTCAGCAACAATATTGACTACTAGTCCTCTTTGGAATAGACACCTCTGACAGCTAAAAGTGTGCTAACACAATTACATTTCAAATATATGACACTGTTCTGACATTGTCACATTGTGATGCTACACTCTCATGTATCTCATTTCTAAATTCTTCACACATTTTTACAAAATAAATTTTTCATGCTGAAAATCTTCCCATCCCAGCACCAGTTAGTTTATTTAAAAGCATTTAGAATAATAGTGAGCTACACAGAAAATGGTAGCAAAGTTGAGTGAGAAGCAAGGATTACTGTAAGAATGGATATCTGTAGACTGAGGGCCTTTCTGAGTCCTACAGTGCGTAATTACTTGTCATCTTGAATGACACTTGGTGCTTGAAGACCTACCAGTAACTACCTGAATGAAGAATGGGAATGCTGCATGCTGCAGGGATCTTCAGAACATGTCCAGTGTGTTAGGGGAAAAGCGAGTCACTGTTGTCCAGTCTGAGTGTGGGTGATACAAACCATATAGCCTACTTGTACTCCACAAGCCAGGAGGTCATTGCTGAGGACAGCAGGGATTAATTGCTCCTCTGTTCCCCTCTTAATAAAATTATAGGAACTCTAGGAATTAGGAAGGAATTAGGAGGATTAACTTTAATGCTGTAGATATTTTGACATTGTATTGAAGTGTGCACTTCAGGAAAACCTTCCTAGGGCAGAATTAAATATTAAAGGAGAGGTTTATTAACTAAGTAAAAGGATTCCTCCAGAATAGGAAATATAATATAATGGAAATGAATGCATCACTTCTTAAATAAAAGTAAATAAACAAAACATCTCTACAAGACACCCAGATGAAGGGAGAGTTTTATGGTTGGTGTTTTGTTATAACTATTAGGACCCACAGAACACGTAGAGATGAATCCCCTGTCTGAGGAGTTAAGGTATCCAGTTAAGAAACTGTACAGCACTGCCATTAATTATGAAAGTCTTGAAGGCTGTCTTCTGGGCTTGTTTTCAACAGAGATATGCCAGAGAAATGTTTGTTAGCCAATATTTTCTATGTTCCAATTGACTGTCTGACAACAGATGTTAAAGTAGGAGTAAAACTTACAGAATCATCTTTGGTTGATCTTGAATATGTTGATAGTATTACCTAGCACAGAGATCGCCTAGACTGGTTATTGGAAGAGTTGCAAAAAAAATGTAGGCCGTTAGAGGATTTAAGATCAAAGCCATAAACCAGAAGTGTTTAGAATTTTTTTTCAGTGCTATTCATAGCCTGTGGTTGAGTTATTGCATATCATTTGCAAATCTTTTCAGGTTTGATGTAAAACATTTTTGTAATGGAAGAATACCTCATGCATCTCAGTAGATTATGTCAGTGTTTAATTAGGAATGTTTTCCAATTCATATTTGCGATTCTTATAGTCTTTTCTTACTAAACTAAAGGGCTCTTTCTTATCAGATGTTGAAAGGACATGTAAGTATTTGTAGGTAAGGTTAAAATGCATTTTCAAGTATCTATTGAATAAGCTAGGTTTGTCTTTCTTCCTTCCTGACTACACAGCAGATTTTCCTGATCTCCTATTTCATTAAATTATTTTCTGACCTCCTTCCAGGTTCTACCATCCTCTCCTGGGTGTAGACACCAGTACTAGAACTATCACTCTAATCACATTATTACTTAAGTATTAATGCCTTAGTTTTAGGCATTAACTCTTTCATTGCCTATTTCTGTGCAAAAATTAGAAATATGAGACATGCAGCTGAACGTGCAACTCCAGGAAGTTACACAGAAGAGTCTATGCTTCAGTCCTTCAAGATGCCTCTGGCAAAGGCCATTCCCTTGTCAGAGAGAGTAGAGGGAACTTGGTCAGACCAGCTTTCCTAGACCAAGTTTATCCTTAACGAGACTCCTCAGAGAGAAAATTGCTTTACCCATACTGTCACTACATGCCTATCGAGCACTGTGTAGACAGATTTTCTCAGGCAGTTGATTCAGAGAGAACCAGATTTTCTCCTTGGCCATGAACCAGGTTCCCAGTTCAAGAACTTTTCTGACAGTTTTCCATGTGGGATATTATTCGGATTCATGTTTAGGCTGCAGCAATAATTCAGTCCTTCCATACAGTAATTTTATGCTTTTCTAGCTTGTTTTCTTGGAAGATCTCAAAAATGCCATCAGTATTCCTTGATTTACATTCACAGAAATCCAGGGAAGAAAGTAAATATAATGGCCTTAATAGGATTATTCTGGTGCTTGTTTTAATGCTATGTGTGAAGTCAGTTGCAGAGAGTAAAATAGAACCAATTTCTTATATCTGAGTTCACCATATCTCTATACTTGATGTTAAAATTATTGCAGTCCACACTGAAAATTATCTTCTCTCTCTGTGTAAGTAGCCAACCCCGTTTCTTCATGACTCCCTTGCAATATAAATACGTAGCTATGTGCTGGAAAGGAACTTCCAACTATGTGACATAGCCTGCTGGGTTACACTTGAAAACAACGTGTTGAAAGTGGCTTCATTTTCTCAGCAGCATTTTCTTTTCAACATTCAAAAGAAGAGGAGATATGAGAAAAACTGTCCCCAAAGCATAATGAAACATTTCTGGTTCATGCATTCTTCCATTTGTACTGAGTCCCCTTGGCTTGCAGAGAAAAGATCCAAAAGGAGAGGGTAGAGAGTTGGTTTTCAGTGTGTTTATCTAAGCTGTGGTTCTTCATGCTATGAGAAACCTCTCAAGCAGCTCCAGCAAGAATCTTCTTTCTACTCCCTTCCACATCCTCCTTTACTCTTAGGTTCCCCTCCTCATTTTCTTTCATGTGGATCAAGGCCTGGAAAATGACAAGACTCTTGATTAATAGATACAGAAAGTCTTCTTATGTAATTTATTTGCTTTCTGCACCTGACTAGAACCACTAGGTTTATCTGGAAAGGAAAATATATTGTTCTTCCTGACTCCAAGTGGCAGCAGAGAGAGCTGAGCATGTGATATCAAGCTGCGCATGGAAAGCAAACAAAACGCCATTTCTGTATTTTGTAAGCATCTCAGGTCATAAAAGTGTCAGCACGCTATATTTCTTGCTGAGATCTTCTCTGTTTTATTATCTGAGCCCTTTCCATTGTGTTGAATGTGCAAGGAGAGTCTCCAAAGCAGGCAACATCTGTTTCTCTGTCATGTTTTTGATTATCAGCTCCATATTCCTTGCAAGTACCCTACTCACATATTCCAGTCAAATTCAATGGGGGCTTCAACAGCAAGGACACTTCCTTATCTCCCTTCCCCCAGACTCTATCCATCATTCTCACATGCTGGCCCACTGGATGCTAATGCAAGGGGCCTTTTCTTTACACTTGGGTAACACACTCATGACCTCTCCAATTTGTTTTGTTTGCTTAAGTTTAATTGCTGTGAGCATACCTGCATCTCGGCCCTTATCAGGGGAAAGGGGAAAGGAAGGAGGAAGGTAGGACATCTGGTTGGTTTTTGTTTAGGTACCTGTGGAGAACAGTTTTCTAATGTAGTTTAGATTTGTTTCCCAGTTTTCTTCCCTCAAGAGGAAGTCTCTTCCGCTCTTTCTTAGCTCCCAATGGCTAAATCAGTCCCTGTGTCCCTTGCCAAGAGATCTGTTTTAACATTTATGCAGGAGTTTCAATCTGTAGATGGGGATTATGCCAATAAGAATCAATTAAAACAATTGTCTTTAGCCTATGGTATTGCAGTTGCAGGATATCTGGCACACTGAGATCTGGAAACACAGAAACCTAAGTTACATTGAGATAGAAGTTATTTATCTAGTGATATTTTGCATTTATTTCACAGAGTATTTTTGTGTCCTCACGAAGAATGGTGAAGAACAGTTGTAGGGTGATGCAACTAATGTTGCAGTTGAGATACAGAAGTGGCAGTCTGTACAGGTGGATTGTATTTATTTATTTAAAGGGTAGCTTTCTGCTGCCTTAGGCGATTCACCCATCCATCCACAATAAACCCACATTGTGAATCCACATGGCAGAATTTTCCAGATTCAGCCAAAAATATTGCTAACATTTACACACAGGCTCAAAGCCTGCATAGAAGAAATGCATGTACTCCCTAGATCCTGTGTTGCTAGCTAGTTACTCTTAGGTTCCAGGCATGGCATGGCTGACTTGCACGCTCCAAGTTAAACCCCTCTCCAGATTTAGGTTCATAAAGGATTTTTTCTCCACATCAGACTGGTCAGCACACTTGCTATGTCTGACCTGTTCTGCCATGCATCCTCTACATCTAGGGCTTCCTAGATGTGGCAATAGCCACTAAAATTACTTGCTTGCTGTACGTCTCTTTGACCAGTTCTGATGTGATTTCTGGTGTGGGAAGGGGAGGGACTCCAAGTGGTCCTGGTGTTTAAAGGGCTTTGCATCACATGGATACCTGCTGAGCTTCTGGCATTCAGTGCAGCTTCCTGTTCACCTTCTGGTGATGCTGTTAGTTAAATGGAGCGTATCTGGGACAGAGGCCCTGAAATCCATTTTACAAGGATTCAAACACTATGGTTGCAAAGATCAGTAGCAGTCTAAGATCAGATTAAACACTAGTCTGACAGACATACCAGATTGTAGGCTATGCTGGAACTTAGCTCTCTGCCAGGATCAGTGTGCCAAACCCATGATTTTTTAAAAAAATTGGAAGCCAGATCTGCACAGAAAGCTTCCATCAAAGTTTCACTGATGTCATGTTTTTATATATCATTAGTTCTGTCTTCAGGATACATATAGCTTTTGCTTGATATGCCACGTCTCAAGTTTTAGTAGTGCTATGTGGCTTGTGATGAGGTATACGTATGGAACAAAGCCATTTTGACCTCTCTGTCTACCTTTTCATACAGTCTTGTCATGGACCTGGTGGAGACTTCATACTTATGTTTATTCTTGACCATTCCTCATGCAGCTTCATTGATAGATATGTAAGAGAGATTAAGGGATCAGCTGTTCACTAACAGCACCAAACTAACTACATGATGAAAGGCAACAAGGACTGAATACAGAAAAATGACAAAAGAATTTGGGTGCTTGCAGAGTGCCTGTCACTAATATGACTGCAGGAAACAAAAGATAAGGGTGAGAAAGAGTAGAGACAAGAGTTGAATGGACATTGGCCAAGGAGCAGCCTATGGACAACCTCAACCTTTGGTGGACTCACAGAGATAACCATGAGTGCAAAGGCAGATTGTTGCAAGAGACCGCAGTGCTCAGGCAGCTTCCACATATGAGATTCCTAGAGAGGGAGTAGTTCCTGAGAAAATAAAGCCATAGTAAGGTGGATTACTGGGATGGGTAGGAAGAGGATGCAGGGTATGAATAACCTGAATGGGAATCATGGACTGGAACAGAGAAATATTAATGAGTGACCAGGAAAAGATGGAGACAACAGAAGATTGAGTAGGAGGAGATTCATAGACTTTTGTATAGCAAGAAGAGATAGGACAAATGAAGAGAGAAGGACTGCAAATGAACATGGAGTCACCCATAAGACAGAAAAGGAGGGAAACAGAAACTACAAATAGCAGAAGTTTGTTGTCAGGGATCCAGGCACAGAATATGGAATACCTCAGCTGAGATTAGTCATCCGTGGTCTTTTGCTTGTGTTTCATGTACCCTTTAATTATATGGTAAGATAAGCTGTCCCAGAGCCATTTCCCAGCTCTTCTGCAGGCATGGGGCAAGGTGGGATGCAGGCAGCTGTGAACCCAGCCCACTTTGTCCACAGCATCAGCAAGTCACAGCTCCAGTCACGGTGAATTACAGTCCTGCTGAGGAAAGCAGTGATGTACTTCTAGGTACAATAAAAACAGAAACAACCACATCAGTCTGGTAAAACCATATGAAAGGAAAAATGGCATGAAACAATTCTTGGACTGGATATCTGAGCACCCAAAAGCCTTTGGGAGGATACTGCACTTCTGAGGTAGGAAATGGGAAGAGGTGATTGCTGCTTATGGGTTTTAAAAAGACTGTTTAGCTAAACATTTTGAAAAGAGGTTCCTGAGGATGGATTAGTGTTAAAATTATGAAAGCAGTCACTCTCACTGTAGAAGAAATCATAAATCTACGCAGTAGCAGAAATAGAATGAGACTATAGGGAAACATGGAGCCTATTACTGTGAATTAGTGACTTCATTTTTTTTCACAGGTATTTCAAATGTGCTCATTGGGAAATACAGTCCGATAAAGGACAGTGTGCAATGGATTAGTAAAAGGAGATTCAATTGCAAGACAGATTGATCCAGGGCCTAGCTCTGAGATGAGTATAAAAGCAAGATCCAAGGGACATTGAACTTCCAAACTCAGTTTGGCCACAACTCACTATCTAGTCCCTCATGCGATATAAAGGTAACACAGAGTTCTGCCCTGTCTTGATCTCACCTGCTTGACCTTCCTAGTTTTCTCCCCTATGCTTTACCAACTCTTCTGCCCTTTTGTCTGTATTTGGGAACGTCTATCTTGCCCTTGCCTTCCAATCTATTTCCTTCCAAACCTTCCTTCACTCAGGAAGATTGCAACATTTCCATACACTGGCCTGGCAGCCAGATAGGGAAGTGCTGAGAGTGCTTTGCTGTCAAGGTACCACAATGCTAAGCTGCTTTGTCTTCTTATTTTTGGCGCTGTGTCAATCATGTTGTACCTCTAGACATGGGCCTTTGGTTTTAGTAGCACAATTTAAGTGGTCTGTCAATCACAGATAAATTGAAAACTGCCTGAACACCACCTAACAATCAAGAGGTCTCCAGAAGATTGTAGAACCCATTGCATACTGAGTTACAATTTTTATATTTTCTAGCTTTTTCATAATGGAAAAGAGGGTAAACCTCAACATCCTCATGTCTGCAGGCAGCCAGCTATTAGTTCAGGGTAATGTGAACAGAACAAAAATAGAGAAGTCAAAGAATTAGAAAGCTGGTCACTGAAGGACAAAATGAAACCATACTTTGAAAAAAATACAAGCCAATACATATGGGAAATGGAAATACCAATACCATGGAAATGGAGAGACTGGAAGAGACCTAAGTTTGTGAGCAGACAGTAAATTAGAGATAAGTTTGCAATGTGTCAGCAACAGAGTTTGGGATGCATACACAAAGGTACCACATCAGAAAACATGATAATAAACACTCTCCCTACATGCCTGGTGTGACCACACCTGAAAGTTTCAGGGACTTTGAAGTCAGTGGAGTTGTGCCAATTAACACCAGCTAAGCGTCTGCCAGTTCTGTTTGGTTATAGCTGCATCATTACTAGGCAGTTATTGACAAATTGGAAGAATCGGTGGAAAGGAACAGAAATTATGACTGAGTTGGAAAGGCTGACACATATAAGTATACATATATATATATATATATATATATATATAAAAGCATATATAACTCTGCATGAGGAATGATTGAATGCTGGGAAAACTCAAAAAAAGCTGGTTTGACTGCAGCTATGATACCTATTAGTGCTTAGCCCCTAAGGACATTTGTGGACTGATTGGCCTTTGATTGCAGGCATTTGCACAAAACCAAAGGTGTGTTTGTGGATACGCATGGTCTATTCCTGGATGCATCCCTCTGATTAATCTGTATTTAGGCACCTCAGCAAGAGATCAGTATTTTAGATCTGATAATCACCCACAGTTGTCATGAACTTGAATGGCAACTACTAAGAGCTCATCCTCTCTGCCCATCTGACCTCAGTTATATAGATATTAAAGATAGATGAGTACAACTCTGTGTAGATGTCTAGATTTGAATTGCTTAGTGGTAATAGCTGAAACTACCATGAAGATCCAAAAATTTTCCATTTCACTATCTAAAGATACATTAACAGCTAGGAGAGACCATTTAATGCAGTATCCCTTGAAATGATTTCCTGAAGATAGAAGCTCCCTGTCAATCTCTATAAGACTATCCAGGACCCTATCAAGAGCTCTGGAAGTCAGTGAAAATCTTTCCATTGACTTCAAAGTGTTTTGGACCATTCCTAGATAATAGCACAAATTTCACTTCATTCTTTCTTTCCAATCGGGTTGTTTGAAATTGAAGAGTGTGTGATTGAATCCCTATGTCCCTTGCATAGCTTGCATGCCAGCTCCCTTTAACACCTTCTGTGAAGCTTACAATGTTAAATGACATAATCAGTTACTATAGGTTTCTTTCCAATCTGGACCCCAGCTGCCTGAGGCCTAACAGATCATTCTTAACGGACAATGCGAAAGCAACAATTAATGTATCTAAGGAAGTCAGTTTAGCTAAGCACCTCTAAACACATGACTATTAAAGTAATGGAGTTAATCTACTTTTGAACACATAAGCCTCAGCAGCAGAAAAGTCATTACAAACTTACCTTGGCAATAGCAAAGGTTTTTCATGGTGCTAGCGATCATGATGCAGAAAAGTCTCAATACTGAAATGCCTAAACACAGAATCTGTCAACTAAACCATCAGAGACCCACATCACACACACAGATGAATCTAGAGATCAGATTAGCTAAGTCTGCAAAAGACAATAAAAGATCTTTTTATAAGTATATTAACAGTAAAAGGAGGACAAGGGAGACCATACAGTCCCTTTTGGACTCAGAGGGAACAGCAGTGACAGGGGACGAGGAGAAGGCTGAGGTACTTAATGCCTTCTTTGCCTCAGTCTTTACTTGTAAAGAAAGCTGTTCCCTCTGTGTACATACCCGGGAAACAGAGGAGCAATACGAGGCTCCCATAGTCTATGAGGAGGAGGTCAGAGCCCTGCTTGGCCAACTGGACACCCACAAGTCTATGGGGCCAGATGGGATACATCCTAGGGTATTGAGGGAGCTGGCGGATGTATTGGCCAAACCCCTTTCCATCATCTTCCAACAGTCCTGGAAGACTGGGGAGGTACCTCTGGACTGGAGACTGGCTGATGTAGTTCCCATTTACAAGAAGGGTAGCAGGGAGGACCTGGGGAACTACAGGCCAGTCAGTCTGACCTCAGTGCCAGGGAAAGTCATGGAAGAGGTGATCTTGAGTGCTATCATGAAGCACTTGCAAGAGAACCGGGTGATCAGGCCCAGTCAACATGGGTTTACCAGAGGCAGGTCCTGCCAAACCAACCTGATCGCCTTCTATGACAAAGTCACTCGGCTGCTGGATGAGGGAAAGGCTGTGGATGTGGTCTTTCTGGACTTCAGTAAAGCCTTTGACACAGTTTCTCACAGCATTCTGCTACGGAAACTGTCAGCCTCTGGCCTGGACAGACGCACACTCTCCTGGGTAGGAAACTGGCTGGATGGTTGGGCCCAGAGAGTGGTGGTAAATGGTGTTAAGTCCAGCTGGAGGCCAGTGACAAGTGGTGTTCCCCAGGGCTCAGTGCTGGGTCCAGTCCTGTTCAATGTCTTCATCAATGACCTGGATGAGGGCATTGAGGGTACCCTTAGCAAGTTTGCAGATGACACAAAGCTGTGTGCAAGTGTCGATCTGCTGGAGGGTAGAGAGGCTTTGCACGGGGACCTGGACAGGCTGGACCGCTGGGCAGTGTCCAACGGCATGAGGTTTAACACGGCCAAATGCCGGCTCCTGCACTTGGGGCACAACAACCCTATGCAGAACTACAGACTGGGAGAAGCCTGGCTGGAAAACTGCCAGGAGGAGAGGGACCTGGGGGTGTTGGTTGACAGCCGACTGAACATGAGCCAGCAGTGTGCCCAGGTGGCCAAGAAGGCCAATGGCATCCTGGCTTGTATCAGAAATGGTGTGACCAGCAGGTCCAAGGAGGTTATTATCCCTCTGTACTCAGCATTGGTGAGACTGTACCTCAAATCCTGTGTTCAGTTCTGGGCCCCTCAGCACAAGAAGGATGTTGAGGCTCTGGAGCAAGTCCAGAGAAGAGCAACGAGGCTGGTGAAGGGGCTGGAGAACAGAACCTATGAGGAGCGGCTGAGAGAGCTGGGGTTGTTTAGCCTGGAGAAGAGGAGGCTGAGAGGAGACCTCATTACTCTCTACAACTACCTGAAAGGTGGTTGTGGAGAGGAAGGAGCTGGCCTCTTCTCCCAAGTGACAGGGGACAGGACGAGAGGGAATGGCCTCAAGCTCCACCAGGGTAGATTTAGGCTGGAGATTAGGAGGAGGTTTTTCACACAGAGGGTCATTGGGCATTGGAATAGGCTGCCCAGGGAGGTGGTTGATTCCCCTTCCCTGGAGGTGTTTAAGACACGGGTGGATGAGGTATTGAGGGACTTGGTTTAGTGTTGGATAGGAATGGTTGGACTGGAGTATCCGATGGGTCCCTTCCAACCTGGTTGTTCTGTGATTCTGTGATTCTGATTCTGTGAATGTAAATATATTAATGGTCCTGCCTATATGATGAAAGTATGCATTCAAATAAAAGTGTTAAATATAGACAATCTTCATATGGTGAAAACTCACAAGTTTCTTGTGTCATATTCTTCTGACACAAGATTATGCCGGAGGTTAAAAACAGGGTTATTGATCTTTCTATGCTGCACATAGAATAATAACACTCTCTGCTGTTGCAAAAATTGTTCAGTTCCTCCACCATCTGACAGATGTCAATGTACTCCAGCCAGGATTTAGCTACTATTTAGATCCTATTGTTACTTCTGGAACAGTGAAGTCTTCTAGCTTCATTAATATCTGGTATTATTAAAGCAAAAACTTAAGTTGGAGAAGCCAGAATTATCTATTCTAAATTAGTTACATGAGTGTTTCTTAAGAGAATTCAGGGGATTCGGACACATCTTTCACTTGTGCCAATAGCTACCTCTCTTGGAGATTTCTATTCTGTGTGACAGTGGAAAAAGACGTCACTAACTAATATTGATGTCTAATGAATACAAAGCATGGACATGGTCTCTGAAGTAGAATAAATACCTAGAAAAGGAGACAAGTCCATTTATCCTTGTCATGCCAGATGACTGAGGAGTGGAAAAGGAACAAAGCTGAGCAAGGTAGAGAGCACAGTGTATTTCCCATCATAGAGGAAAAGTAATAGTATGCCTTACTAATAAAACCAGCACAGAACCAACTAAGAAAGCCCTTATATGTAGAGACACACTCCAAATACCACAATCACTGATGGAGAGGAAATGAGATGATTTGTGAGTGGGATGGGGGAGAGCACATCTGGCGAATCAAACAGCAACTCTTCATATAAAATGGACACAGATATCAGACTCCACCCTGTATTTTGAAGGCTCTCAGAAGCTGTCCCAACCACATTAGACAAGTTAGAAGCTTTTGTGCTTCTGTATCAGTCCCAGACACCTATGGGCAGGTGGAGTATTAACTCTGTCTCAGCTTTGCACTTGAATTAAACTATATATCCAAGAACAGTGCTTGATCCCTGTGGTGAGTTATATTTTCCAGCATCTTTGTGAGACTGGGTGCACAGTCTTCTAATGTGAAGCCCCCTCTCAAACATAATAGGAATTATAAAATAATTAGAGATTAATCCAACAACCTCTGATGAGGCAGAAACACCTTCCATGACTGTGGCCTTGAAGGTGGTCATCAGACAAAATCATGTCTAATCTTTTGCAGAGTAGAACAGAGGAGAATGAGGCAGACAGCAGTGGAATGCACTTAAGAGAAATAGACACACACATGAAAGAAAAAGGCCTTGATATTTAAAATATTTATAGCCTTAAAAGGCATGAAAACTGATACTAGCCATTAACTAATAGACATTCTGCCTTTGTGGTGCAGCTTACATCCCTAACTAAAACCACATCTCTGCTCTGACTTTGTCTGAAGCCAGGTGCACAGATGATTAAATTTTGGGCCAGCTATAAGGAGAATGTCTCCACCCTGTCCTTTCCTCTAAGCACACACCATCTGTATTCATCTCCTTTTGCTGGGCTGACATACTGAGCCCATATTCTTCCAGCATCGGTTGTCCTCATATTGTCAAGCTGTGTAAATGGAAGGGATCTAAGCCTAAGGGAGTAACAGATTATGGAATTAGACTTGTACTGTATTAAGGCAATATTAACTGTTCTCCTATAACCTCGATGTTGTTCATATGCATTTTCACAAAAGAGATTTGTAGCTATAGTTGTTCACTACTACCAACACACCTTTTACTTCTGTGTTCACTGTATTTAAACACTCTGCTGCTGGGAACCTCTTCTGTGTGAATCAGAAAAGGGAAGAGGCTGGATTGTATCTCAGAGCACAAGGTTTTCTTGTAGTGAATGGAGGTTAGATTGCTAAAAGAATTTTTGTTCTATTTTCTGAACAGAAGTTTTGAGCACAAAATGAGAAATCTAGACTCTGCCTCTTGGAGGAAAAGGTATGTGCAGAAAAGGATTTCAAACCCATGTTCATTTTTCATAAGATAACTACTTTAAATGTGTGTGCTGAACATACCAGAGAATAGACACAGGCTCCGGTTTTTTGGGGGGTTTTGTTTGTTTATTTGTTTGTTTCCATTCTTCCCCGGTCTAAGCCATAGAGCCTAACAACATCTCATACACGTAATACATTTGACATAAATATATGAAAATATTATTCAGACCTGGATCAAAAACTAACCCAGGTTCTCCAGTCTACCAGATGTTAAGCAGCACAAGATGCATTCAAACTTCCATTTCAATAAGTTTCTCTAAAACAGGGCATTACTGCCTGGCCTTGCCCTTCATTATTTCTTCATTTCCTCTAAAATGCAAAGCCACATTGTCTTCCTAATTTTTTGCAAGACTTCAGGACTTGTTTTCAGTTGAGGATAACACTTTATTGATGTGACTCTGCCCTGTAGTTCTCAGTATTATTTCTGAGATGCAGGACTTGGGCTGCAGAGGGTACAGCCATGAGGACTGAGACCTTGAATGCATTCTCTTTGAGAAGATAAGGTAGAGAGAGGGGAAAATGTCTGGTGGACTCCACAGCTATAGAGGCTAATTGTGGAGATGCAGCCTTTCACAACTGCTTGTTGAATGCATCTTTTCAGGAAACACGACCACCTCCCTTCACCCCACATTACTCACGGTTGGTGTATTATGTGAGGCCCCGGATCACCCACAGCTGATATCTTGCAAGGCACATGGGCAGTGCACAAAAGCTGAGAAGGGCATGGATAGAGCTGTACTCTCTCTACTTTACTAGCAGACCATCCACCAGTACTGCATCAGTTTCCATCTCATAGGCTGGCTAGAATTTAGGGTGTGCTGAGTCTAGGACAGGCTAGCTGGGAAGTTAATATAAAAATTTCTAGAGATAGGGAGAGATAATTAAAAACCTTGACATAGCAGGCAACTGCTTCCCAATATAAGGCAATTGAATTCTGCCATGTATCCTACACCATTCTATGGGTGATATAAATAGCACATTCTGCAGGACATTGTACCTTTATAAAAATAGACATCCCATGTGAAAGAACATACTGAGAAGTAAATTGCTAAAGGTCAGCTAGCATGCTGGTGCCTGAGGAGAGCATAGAAATCACAACTTATGCTTTGCAGGCTTTTCCAAGTCACAAAGTCCTTTCTTTCCCTAGCCATTTAAGAAAACCAGTAAAGAACCATAGCTCAAGTACAACTACAAACAAAAATATAATAAATAAATACAAATTTTTCTGCGTAGTCTTTTTGATTAGCTGTCTAGTAGGCAGATATAGGTGTAATGGAACAGTAGAATAGCAGATCATAGATGAGCTGCTAAGATAAATACCAAGTTCTATGTCAAGATCTTTTTTAATGAGCTCTTTCAGTAAGTAGGGCAAGAAATATGTTACACAATCAGTTCACATGTTAATGTAACAAACATATTCAGTCTTATCTTTGTCATTCAGTAATGGTTCAGGCGTTGTTAAACTTGCTATAAACATGTTGAATGACCACTTTGCCACTTGTAAAATGCAGCCCAAATATGGAACATTAGGGACAAAAATGGATCTTGGTTTTAAGTAAAATTTACCCTAGGGTGGTTCTTGGAGTGCATCCTTAGCTCTGCTCTGAGAAAGGCTGTATATCCGCCTTTTTCCAGCATGGAGCTTGGGGAAAAAATGTGGAAACACTGTAAATTAATTAAGAATAACGGTATATAACAATTTTATGGTGACATTATTAGTGAGATGATTTACTATACTTGAGATTGTAATGTTTTCACTGGGGAAAGAATTGGCCTTGCTGGAGGAAAAGTAAGCAGGAGAGCATTGCAGTAGCCAACAAGTAAGCAACATTTCCAAACAACCTCCAAAGTAACAGGGCAACAGCTGAAATTCAGGTTTCAAAAGTGACACAGCTGGAAAAGACATTCAACAGTTAGAAAGCCCTTAGAGCAGAGGAAGTCAGAGAAGATGAATGTATAGGGTTGTCAGTGGATTCTAACTTGAAAGCAGGTAGGTTAAAAACAGTTTACACTTTATGTTTTTTGCTCTAAAGAAATAATCCTTTTCATCAGGAATAGCACTGCTGTTGTTTCTAGAGGGAACAAGGCTGGAGGTGCTAGAGGAAGTGTAGGCACAGCAAAGCAGTTCTGGTGTCCTTCAGACCAGCCCGAGAATCCCTTCCACAGCCACCAACATCTACCCCAAAGAGCACCTTCACATAAACCCTGCCAAGGGTCCAGACCTGTAGGGAAATGCATTCAGAGAAGCTATTTTTAAAGCTACTGCCACAGACAGCAGAAATGTCATGATAGAAATCAGTGTAAGTTGAGGGAAGACACTACAAGAATCAGACAATCTCATCTTAAGTTTGATTGTCTAAGGGTCAGTTATTCTTTTCAATAGACTGATACAAAATAGATTCCTAAACAACTGCATTTATTATTTACTGTATGTACCTGTCTTTGTTAGAGAAATTCAATACCACAAAAAGAAACCAGAGCACAAAGATATTGTACAAAGATACACTATACATCAGCTACCATAGTGGAATATCTTCTCCAACTACAGTAAGAAAAAAAATATAAGAGCAACACTAAAAGGCTCTAAAAAAAAAGCTGGAAATTTAACTTACAGACACATTAGCTGCATTGCATTTAATATTCCCAGTGAGGAAATGAAAAGAAATTTATTCTATTCCTACTCTCCACAAATTCACCAAGGGGAATGATATCCCTTAATTAAAGAAGACTGATTACTTGGGGTTTTTTTCCCAAGCTTTCATTTGCCCTAAATTAAATGATGAGAAATAAATGATGCATATAAAAAAAATCAAAACCACACTGGGAATGCTGCAGTCATTCAAATTTCTCATTGTAATACACAGTACATTCCAAGGAGTTCTTTAATAATCTGTTAGGAGTCAGAAAAATGGAACAATTAATGCCCTGCTTCAATGGAGCAAATAAGTTCAAGCAAACTTACTAAAATGAAGGAACTACTCCTGTTCATTTAGGAGTAATTTAATATTGTGGCATAGTATGAAAGTATACATATTTGACAGCAAATTTTACTGCATAAATGCTATGCACAGATTCAAAAAAAGGGGAAGATTTGGATAAAGAAGGAAATTCCAGTTCTGGAATACTCAACACAAGAATGATATGGAACTGTTAAAACGGGTCCAGAGCAGGGCTACAAAAAAAATGATCAGAGGGGTGAAGGCTGAGAGAGTTGGGGTTGTTCAGCCTGGAGAAGAAAAGGCTCCAAGGAGATTTTATAGAGATCTTCCAAGTACCTAAAAGGGGCCTACAAGAAATCTGGGGAGGGACTATTCATAAAGGCTTGTGGTGATACGATGAGGTGGAACAGGTATAAACTGGGGAGGGGCAGATTTAGGCTTGACCATGAAGGTGATGAGACACTGGCACAGGTTGCCTAGGGAAGCTGTGGCTGCCTCCTCTGCCACAAGCTGTGGCAGAGAGCTTGGAACTAGAAGATCTTTAAGGTCTCTTCCAACCCTAACTGTTCTATGATTCTATGACTGTGAAGGCACATTGAAGAGGCTGAATGCAAGGGAGCCTTTGATAATGTGTAAAGAATGTAGAAGATGACCTTGGAGCTGCTTGTTGCTCCTGGCCTGAATCTAAACACAGTGCACACCCTAGACTGGTGACTGAAAGGGCTATGTAAGAAAGAGGTACATGAAAACCGCTCTCCTGGTTTTGACAGAGGATCCTTGTAGCCTTGTAGCTTCTCTGCAACAAAGACCATAGCAGATGTCTTTAGAAGCGTAAGAACAGTTGAGGCATTAATGACATTAATGAGGCTCTTAACCAACAAACAAATTTATTTCCAGAGATTTCCTTCTCCTGGTGCCTTTTCTCTAATCCCCTTTGATGTAGTGGACTTCCAAACATTTGTCCAGACTCTCCTTGAGCCCATGTATGTTTTTCATATCAATAACATCCTTTGGCAGAGTACTCCACAGTTTTATTACTTGTGTGGAAACTGAATTTCAGTTTCTTTTGTTGGTTCTTAACCTGGTTTCTGCTAGTTTCATTTCATTTCATTGTTCCTAGTTCCTGAGCTGGAAGAGACAGTCTGTTGTGCTACATCATCACCATTTCATTCAGGCTTTTGCAGAAATCTTTCATACACCTTTTCTTTTCTAGGCAGAAAAGTTCCCACCTACTGAGTCCTACAGAAGTCATCCCCCACTTTTGATCATGCTTGTAGCCATTCTTTGAATGTTTTCCAGTTCTATTATATATTTTCTGAGGTGGTAATAATAGAATTGTGCAGATTCAAGTTCTTCGGTTAACTGTGGGCTTATACATGGGCATGATGTTATTGTTGTCTCATTTTGTTGTCTCATTTTCCTAGTAACTCCTATCTTCTGATTTGCTTTTTAGTTGCTCCTGAGCACTGAGCTAGTGTCCTTATGGTATTATACCTTCATATGTAATTCCTTAGTGGCAATGGTCAGCACAAGGTCATCAATTCGTATTAGAAATTGCAAATCTTCCTTGTGTGCTTGCTTTATATTTATCTGCATTTAGTTTCCCCTGCCAATTTATTCATTCATTACTGAGTCATCTACAATCCTTCCACCGTTGTGGACAATCTGCCTTCATCCTCATTAACCAGGATGTCTTTGTGCCATCAGCTAGTGTCACTTGACAGCTCAGTATCTTCTTCAATTCATTTATATTGAACATAGTACCCAGCACAGACCCTTGTGCAACAACTCTGGTGACATCCATCTGTTCTGAAAACGACTGTTTATCTCTACCCTTTATTTCCTTTATTTCAATTAATTCTTTTTTCCAGGATATTTCCTTCTTATATTTTGGTTCCTTAGTGTAATTAGCAGCCTTTGGCAAGGGACTTTTCAAGGCATATTCCATCTACAAAGCCATCTTCACCTGCCCGCTGATGTTGCTTTTGGAGACAAACAAGGAAGCTTCTCAGACAGGACTTCTCTATACTGAAGTAATTTTGATTCTTAAAGTATATCCTAGTTCTTCACATATCAATGAATTCTCTACTGAGTGCTAATGATTTGTCAAGAGCGGAACTTCACCTCTCACACATGTACTCCCTGGTCTCCTGGAACTGCTATGCTCACCTTTCCAGGGTTATAAAATAGTATGATACTTAGGACCTGTGTATTCCTAGATGTCCCCCAGGGGCTTGATTTAAAGGTTAGCTTCACATATGATACCTTCCAGTCTTCAGGTCCCAGGGAGATTTCAAATGGGAGGTACCACATTGTGATTCATAATTTAATGTTTCCATCCTTGATTTCTGCTACGTACCTTCTGACTCTAGCAATCTGTTAGTTTGCGCTGTGTCTGCTTAAACCACTATCTCATCCACAATTATTTTGATTTTGTATATATATTCTGCATTTTTCTCCTTATGAAGATTTGCCCCAGTGAACAGCACTGCAGAATGGTTTCATTGTTTCTGATTTTTGCCTTATCACTACCTGGCCATACAGAGTCCACAGCAGGATTTTTGCTCCTGACATGTTTTAAGAAAGGCATAGCACTAGTTTTGATTCCTTTAGTTTGTTCTCCTCAGATTCTTTTTTAGCTTTCCTAATTAGGATTTTGCTTTTAATCTGCCTGACTACACTATTCATTTCATTTTATTGAGCTGGATACAATAGGCATCTTTTTGAAAAATGCCTGCTTACTGCTAGTAAACTTACTTACTTGGTTGTTTATGTGTGCTGGCCTCCTTTAATCCATTCTCTGGCCTTTCTCAATAGGTCATACGCAGCGGTATTATGCTTCCAGTCTGGTGTTCTTCAGAAGTTTCCATGAGGCTTGCTAGGATTTCTCTTTGCTGACCTTTCTAGCTTCTTTTTAACAGCCCTCCTCATGTCTGGGTAGCTTTTCTTGAGGCTGAGGACAATGGCAGTGGCATATTTGGCCTGTGGTGCTCCTGTAGAGCTGGTGAAGATGAGTCCTCCATGGTCACTGTTTCAGAGCGGGGCTTCCACTGGAAGAGTTAGAGACACAAAGCTGAGGACTGCATTTTCTCCTGTGGGCTCTCTAACCAGCTTCTCCATGGAATAATTGCTGACAGAGCCTTCAAATGTTGTCTTTGTTTCATGTTCCAGCATGACATTTGTTGATCTACAGGAGGGCAGTTGACATCTTCCGTTACTACTGTTTTTTCCTGCCCACACTGCCTCTCTCATCTCTTATTGAATTTTGCTGTCCTCGGTCAGTAACATTATCCTTCACGACGATATTTTTCCTAATTAGGCCTGGAATTTTAACCTGTATAGAGCATATTACTCATTGAGTTGGCGAGCTTGGCAATTTGATTTAATGCTGAACAACACGGCAGAGTACTGCTCTGACTGTTCAGCATTCCATTGAGTGTCTTCCTTAACACAGGTTTCCAATATGCCTAGTATATCACTGTCTGCATTTTGGATCAGACACTGGTTTCTTATCTTGTATTTTAGATTTCAAACATTGTGTAGAAGTGAGAGTGCTTGTGTTCTTTTATCAACACATTGTATTAAAATAGTAATCTTTTTTCCCCTTTCCCTGCTGGATTATTTGCATCTTCTGGATCATGCTTTCCTCCAGGATTTGGAACTTTCCCATTTTTTTTCCTCATAAGGATACTCCTGCTGAGTCTGGGCTTTTCCACACCTGTTGGCTTTCCCCAAATATTTTGGGGTTTTTTTCAGCCAGCAAGGGAATATTTTCATTTCAAAATTACTGTCTAGGGCCTTTTTTTTGCTAGGAATACCTGAGAATGTTTTCAATTTGCTGCAAGACTGAGCAATATCATGGTAGAGAGTTAGATATGCCAGACATTTTCAAGTCAGCTGGACTCGATGAAATTCCTGCTGGGATACTGGGAGGATTTTCTGAAGAAATGCCAGAACTATTAGCTGTTATCTTTGAGGAATCATGGAGTCCAGAGATAAATGTGTTGCCTCTTACTACTTTTTTAAATAATGAGAGGGCAGGACAAGCAATTATTCAGCCTCCAGAGTTAACTACAAGGTGAGTGTATGGATTTATCAATAACAAATCATACAAAAACAATCTAATATGATTCTATGACAAGACTTGTAGATAGAGAAGAACAGCAGAAAAATGTATCTTAACTTTATTAAGGCTTTGAGTATTGTCTTATATGATCTTCTCAGAAACAAGCTAATGTAACATTATCCATGTACAATTTTTAACAGGTAAGGCTGACTGAGGTATTAATTGTTGACTGAGGTATTAATTAGTAACTTCTAAATTAATCAAATGGATGACAGAATAGAAAATATTTTTTATTGTATTTCCATATTACATTGAACTAAGAGCTGTTACAATTACTTTAGATCACCTTGACAAACTAGGATGCAGTTTTATTACGACAAACCACACCTTCTGCCTTTAGTCATCAATCATCAGCTATACATGAGCTAGAGAGCAGGACTACGGGGAGGAATACAGAGGTTACAGTGTGTTCCATGATGAAAACTGCATGTAGTGCTGCCGCAACATAAAGTTGCTGCAGATCAATGTGCAACCACAGTCAAGCTGCCTCAGCTCAGCTGTTTCTCTGCTGTCTTAGTTAGATTTAGACTCTAAGACTTGGTGTCAGCTAGATAACTACCTCTGAAGTGCATCAGCCTTGGGATTGTTGGGATCATGCCAAGTACTCTGACCCCACTCTGTGGCTTCATGAGATAGGTCTTCTGCTTTCATGAGAGGACTTGAGCTGTACTGAGAATTTGGACGTTAATGATAACAGACAAGTCAACTTCCAAGGCACCATTAAGGTTTTACTTTTGCAAAGACATCAGTTCTGGAATTCCAAAGTCCTAGACTCGGCTTAAATACTAATTCAGCATCAAGGCTAAAAGGATCCCCTGAGTTGTGACTTTGAGTTCACATTCTTGTTCAAACTGAGAGTCATGAGAATCTCTTTTATTTTCTGCCCTTCCATCACTAGGAACTCTCAAGGCTGAGGTGGGTCTTTCAGGCTATGGACTGTTCTTGATACTGTTATTCAAAGGCCTCTTCTATATCATATCATTTTCACATCACATCGTATTGTATCATATTGTATCATATCATGTTTTCTCTGTCTCTGTTTCTCCAAGGAGACATGCAGATGTATTAGAATCATAGAACAACCAGGTTGGAAGAGACCCATTGGATCTTCTAGTCCAACCATTTCTATCAAACACTAAACCATGTCCCTCAAGACCTCATCCACCCGTGCCTTAAACACCTCCAGGGAACGGGAATCAACCACCTCCCTGGGCAGCCTATTCCAATGCCCAATGACCCTTTCTGTGAAAAACTTCCTCCTAATCTCTAACATAAATCTCCCCTGGCAGAGCTTGAGGCCATTCCCTCTCGTCCTGTCCCCTGTCACTTGGGAGAAGAGCCCAGCTCCCTCCTCTCTACAACCTCCCTTCAGGTAGTTGTAGAGAGTAATGAGATCTCCTCTCAACCTCCTCTTCTCCAGGCTAAACAACTCCAGCTTTCTCAGCCGCTCCTCATAGGTTCTGTTCTCCAGCCCCTTCACCAGCCTTGTTGCTCTTCTCTGGACTTGTTCCAGAGCCTCAACATCCTTGTTGTGCTGAGGGGCCCGGAACTGGACACAGTATTCAAGGAGTGGCCTCACCAGTGCTGAGTACAGAGGGAGAATCACCTCCCTGGACCTGCTGGTCACACCATTAGGTGTGACCTATTATTATTAGGGTGTCTTTGTGGTGTATTTGGGGTAGATTCTTTTAAAGACATCTATTTCCTCTCAACATTTTTAGCAAAACAAAAGAGTTCTTTGCTAAGTGATTGATCTCTGGGATTTGAGACTTCTATTATCCTTAGCCCCACTCTTGTCCTAGTTAGAAAAGACGTAAGACTACTTCTCTGTCTGGAAGAGAGGAACAAAAAGGTTTGACTCCTTTCTTTATCTCAGGATGGAATGACCACAGTTGAAAAAATAAGTAAGGAACAGTCTGCTGAGTAATGGACACAAACATATTCTATTATCGCATCTGAATAAACAGGAGTATTGGCATATTCTTTCTCCTTTGTTCTGGATAAGGGTAGGAGAGGACTCAGCTGGAGAATCATGTCCAGTTTCTGGTGCTTTAATTAAGGGAGAATGTGGAACAGCTGGAGAGGAGAGAACTGAGGATTACCAGCAATCTAGAAAACATGGCTCATAAGGAAAGGCTGAAGAAATTTGCATAGAATCATTTAGATAAAAGACAATAGAGGATGTGGTCCAGAAATGATTTTTAAATATTTTTAAGATTGACATAAAGAGAAAGGAAGTGAATCTTTTCATGTTCACAATAGGTGAATAATAACTTAAATTACAGGAAGGGAAATCCAAGTGTAAATTTTCCTCGTGTGGAGGGCAGTAAAGCAATGACATCTTTGGAGAATATGGAATCTCCAGGAATGGAGAAGGGTACAGGTATAGCTGATTCTGATTTCAGGAAGAAGAGTGGACTAGATGACTTCCTGACCTCCCATCAGCCCTTCTTTTCTATTCATCTATGGCAGTTATGCAATGGCAGATAAAGACTTAGTCTTCACTGATTCTCAAATGGTGTTCAGATAGCAGCATTACTCTCATGCAGATCATAGAATCACATAATCATAAAATCATAGAATCATAGAGTCACCAGGTTGGAAAAGACCCACTGAATCATCAAGTCCAACCATTCCTATCAATCACCAAACCATGCCCCTCAGCACCTCATCCACCCGTCCCTTAAACACCTCCAGGGAAGGTGACTCAACCACCTCCCTGGGCAGCCTGTTCCAGTGCCCACTGAAGGTTGCCAGGACTTTACCCAGCTTATAAAATTGAAGTGGAACATGAATACCAGAGCACTCTTTATCTCTTTATCTCTTTATCTCTTTATCTCTTTATCTCTTTGTCTCAGGTGGGTGCAGCTCTCAGGTAGGTGGTTGCAGCAACCAGGTGCCTCTTTTTTTTTTTTTTTTTTTCACTGCCAATACTATGGTACTTTAAAAACACAAAAACGAAGGGAAAGCCTGAATGTCTGCACCAGCCTAGCAAGCCTATTAGGCCAGATAAAGCTATGGGCAAAATAATCTGCAACCAACTCTGC
The DNA here is from genome assembly GCA_033558105.1 of Coccyzus lansbergi. Taxonomy (NCBI): domain Eukaryota; kingdom Metazoa; phylum Chordata; class Aves; order Cuculiformes; family Coccyzidae; genus Coccyzus; species Coccyzus lansbergi. The sequence goes on along the minus strand of JAUMJK010000257.1, from coordinate 225,955 downwards.
ATAAGGATTTATCAACGATTAATGTAATATTCAGCTGCCTCTAACTCCCTGGCTTTAAGAGGGGACAACTGCCCATGGAAACCAAAGTCAAGACTCAAAGCTGAGTCATGCCTGATTTCCTCTGCTGCCCCTCATTGTGTGAGTTCAGTGCCTTTGGAGGCAACTTTGGCAGCAGCTCTTGAGGACCAGAGTTGTTCTGGGAAACAGCATCTGCAGCCCTTCTCTAACTCTTTTCCTGCTCACTTCACATGCCTACCCCTATTTTGCATACATACTGAAAACTGTAGTTATTTGTGCAGTTACTTGCTTGACAGTAGTATGTCAAGATGATACGTGTCTGAGATGAGCAATACTGCATGTCTTCATACTGAGAATGGACAGTCACTGTCCTCTCTCCTTAAGCATTTCCCAGCAATTATTAAATGACTCTGGAAATGCTTTCTGGAATATATTTTATGGTTGCATTTTCAGTCTCTGAGCCTGCTTGTGCACTCTCTCTTGCTATCTACAGCCTCAAATGATGGCAAGTCTCCTACATCAAACATTGATGTGATCTTTCCTCCCACCCAAATGCCCTTTTGGCTTGATTCCAGCATTGTTGGTGAAGGCACTTGTCAGAGTGCAGCTTCAGTATCTTTATGATGAGGAGTAATCTCATTAAAAAACTGCATCAACTCTCTTGGGTGCTACAAAGCACTCCAGGCTTTCCTCACTTGAAGAGATGCAAGGGAGCAGACTTTAATACTAGGACCCAAAAGCATGCTCCTTATTTCACCCATTTTTTTTTTCTGAGATGAAAAGAGGAATGAAGAGAAGGAGTAAGGATGAGTTGAAAGAAATGATACCACAATTCAGGTTACTGAGAGAATCTAAAGATGTAGAAAGATTCAGACTGATAGACAGCAGGATACATTGTGCTCCATATGTGAGCTCCCACATCCAGGCAGGCTAAAACAGATGTGGGCAGGAGAAAGGTAGGCTCATCTATGCCAAAGGAGTTGTCAAATGGAAGATCTTGCCACAGCTTGGTCTGAGATGAAATTGGAAATCCAGCCTGTGATTTGGAAAGTCCATTCTGCTTGGTTCTCCTTCCCTCGAGAGGCAATAGAAGGGATCCTAATCTAGAAAGCTACCAGGAGGAGAGGGACCTGGGGGTGTTGGTCAACAACCGACTGAACATGAGCCAGCAGTGTGCCCAGGTGGCCAAGAAGACCAATGGCACCCTGGCTTGGATCAGAAATGGTGTGACCAGCAGGTCCAGGGAGGTTATTCTCCCTCTGTACTTGGCACTGCTCCTTGAATCCCATGTTCGGTTCTGGACCCCTCACCACAAGAAGGATGTTGAGGCTCTGGAGAGAGTACAAAGAAGAGCAATGAGGCTGGTGAGGGGTCTGGAGAACAGACCTTATGAGAAACGGCTGAGAGAGCTGGGGTTGTTTAGCCTAGAGAAGAGGAGGTTGAGAGGAGACCTCATTACTCTCTACAACTACCTGAAAGGAGGTTGTAGAGAGGAGGGACCTGGCCTCTTCTCCCAAGTGACAGGGGACAGGACAAGAGGGAAAGGCCTCAAGCTCCGCCAGGGGAGATTTAGGTTAGACATTAGGAGGAAGTTTTTCACACAAAGGGTCATAGGGCATTGGAACAGTCTGCCCAGGGAGGTGGTTGATTCACCTTCCCCGGAGGTGTTTAAGGCAGAGGTGGATGAGGTGCTGAGGAGCATGGTTTAGTGTTCAATAGGAGCAGTTGGATTCGATGATCTGGTGGGTCTCTTCCAACCTGGTGATTCTATGATTCTATGATTCTATGGTCCTTGCAACTTGCAAGGGAAAAAAATAATTATTTTTCTGACCTGAGCTGTCTAAAGGAAAAAGAATTACAGGACGACAGTGGCAGCATGAGGCAACTGGGTTAGGACCCCATGAGTCACAGTTTCCTCAGCATTGCAATGGATCTGGATTATCTTATTTCAGGTGATCTAAACCTACTAGCTCTTGTACAGCCCAGCGAAAACAAAGAATGCTCCTGAACTGGTGCTGTAGATAGTAACTGTCATCTGTATTTTATAGCTAAGGGTGCAGAGCACAGAGGTGAGCACCAGTGTAGTGGTTATCTCAGAACAGCTCTGAATGTTCACAGCCTGGAAACAGGGAGGCTGTGTCAATACAGCACTACCAACAATTAACTGGTTGTGGATTAGTAGCCTTGGCGTTTCTTTCCAGACTCAACTGCTTTTGCATCCTGTGATTTCACTGTACCCTGTTGTCACTGGTTTAGCAGATCTTTCCTTGGTGCTCCCTAGTGCACAGCAGTTAAACCTCATCTGTTTCAGACTCTTTCTCTAACACAGATGTTGAAGTGAGATGCAGGTAACCTGTGGGAAGATTTTTAGTTAGGTGATATATTAACAAGCCAGGTAAGCCAGAAAGAAAGACTCAGAAATTACATTTTTACCACTTATGACAGTACACAGGAGATGTGAGACTTCATACAACTGGTCCTCCAGAAACACAAAACCCTGCAGCATCAGCTAGGAGAATCATCTGCTAGAGGGAAACGCTTTTCCTTTTTGAGAATCTAATACTGGGGGTAGATTAGACGTGTTTTCCCAAGGGGTTTTGTAGCTGTTTGCCATTCTGTAGAGCCATGCTAAGAATAAATCAAGTTCCTCTCTGGGTTTTGGAGATGGAGGTGGATACAGAAAGAACAGCCAAATATTTACTAGTCTCCTGTAACCCTTTCTGTCAGTGTGTCACTGGCTATGCCTCTCTGCCTCTTCCCCAGATTTGTATCCTCCTCTTGATTCTTCTGTGTCCTTAAATTCCTGTTACCCTGGATGTCCCTGTCTTGTTTCCCATCTGCTCTGCCTCTGACATAATTGACTCTACACATCTCACCCTGACGGTCCCTGAGTGCTCTCCTGCATCTCCTCTTTTGAGCCATTATTTTGCTTTTCCTTCTCTCCCCCAGTGCTGTTTAAGGTTGAATGCAAGCACAGGGAGCTTGGGGGTAAATGGTTGGGGTGGCATCTGCTAATATTTGATATTTTCTGAGTTCTTTGGCCATGGGCAGAAGCATAATCTGCACAAGGCAAGTCTCCAGTAAAGATAACTAGATTTCAGACAAGCTCTGACGAGCATGTGCAAGCACAGAGATTTACAGATCGGTTAGATCTAGCTGATATTCATGTGGCCAGTGAGTAAAGGCTGGTGTCCCAGGGATCAGCCCCAACTAGTTTCAAGCCCCTGTATGACGCACTGAACTGGAGTGAAACTGCTGTAAGACATTGTCAGCACGGGCCAACCACCATACTTTCAGTAACCTCATTCTTGGAAGTTGCTGACTGGCTTTCAGTGAAACATTCCCAGAAAAATCCGGCCTAAGACAGAGAGCAAGAATGGAAAATTTCGGTCTAGAATGATTAACATATGACAAAATTAACAGTAAGTGAAAACTGCATCTTGTAATCAAAAGTGTTGGGCTGTATTAAATACAAGATTTGTTGCCATTTCCACCTCTTATAGAAGGATGACTATTTTAATATTTTGCTTTGGGAAAACTTTCTAGTATGATGGACATGCAGGGAAAAAGATTTTTCTTTCCAGACATGGGGCATATAACTAAGGAAGACATTTGACTAGGAAAACCAGTGGTGACTACATGCAAACTATTACATGATCTGTTATTTACATTGCTTATAGTTCACCAGATTGTTCATCAAAGTGTTGTAAGATCTCAGACTGAACACACCTCTACTAGAAGCATCAGCAAGATAGATGTCAGTTTGACCCATGGCAATTTGCCATCTGTGCAAAGCAAATAAATATAACCAACTGGAGTAACGAGCATCATGATTGTACAAGTAACTCGAGCACAGATTTACACGGGATCTTTCTGTTTGCACTCATGAGTCTTTGACTACTTTAGTATTGAAAAATAAGCAACTGAAAAACCCCAGCTGTGCAGATCTGTTAAAAATTGAAACTGGCTATTGACTGCTTGACAACCTACCTGCAAGACTGGACCAGATGTGTGAGTATATCCTATATTATTTTTTTTCACTTCTCAAAAGAAGCCAGCAAGGTTTCCTGCAAAGATTTTTAGAGGGTCCTTTCAAGTCTTTTATTGTACCTCAATGGAAGAGCTCCAGAACTTTAAAACTTAATACTTTTCAAGCATATAGCAGGGGGTCTAATAAAAGGTATTATCTCTGTGGCAAATTTTGATTTCCCTAGAACTTTAGAGCTTCACAGCTAAATCAGAAGTTTAACTAGTAGCAGAGAAAACATTTTATGAGACAAGAAGTCATTGCTGCTTTGAATTGAGTCCATTGCTGAAATCAGAGAATATATTGAGATGCAAAGTACAGTGTCTTAAAAGTCATAGCACAACAGGAGAAGTTTTCCGCACTCTCCTGATCCAGAAGGCAGTAGTTGTGCAAAATTATAACAATGAAACCATAAACTTTATGGTATGATAAGTTGGCTGTGATGTGTAGTCCTAAAGTAGGGGTGCACTGAGATAAGCATAATAAGAAATATGACAGAAGATCCCACAGATAATCTGTAGGCACAAAGATCACGCCAGACCAGGGGTAGCTATGTTTATTGCTATGCTGTGCAGCAGAAAATGCTAAGAATAAAACACAGGAAGGAAGACTTCAAAATACATTAACAGGCACTCTTGTCATGTGATCATATCAGTTGTAACACCGTAGTGCCTGGTTGGCCATCAAGGACTGATTTTGTTGTTGTTGTTATCAATATAACGTTGATTTATACGACCCAAAGCTGACATCTAGTGGAGGCAGAAGGAGCACATGGTTTTCCTTCCCTTCACAAGGATGAGGTCTGCTGTGTGAGATGTCGCTTTGCTCTTCTCTTTAAAAGAGACCTGAAGGCTGTCCACTGCATGGCTTTTCCTGGGCAGGAAAGTGAACTAAGGAGCTTACAGGCACTCTAGCTAACTAGTGGGTTCATCTTGTCTCATTAATGACACGTGTCACTAGTAGATGCCATAAGCTAGCTTCACATTGTTCTCAGCTGATAACAAACTTGAAGACTGAATTTTAAAAAGTTTCAGAAGATGATGGTATAGATGATCATAACTGGTAGAGTTTGGGCAGGAATCTCATGAATACATTTAACAGAAGAATAGATGTTTACCACAGCAGCAATGTGGTGTCAGCAGCCTAGGATTTCTGCCATCAGGAACATCTGATCTGCAGTTCTGGATCACACCAGACCCTTGGACGCCAGACCCTTGGACACCAGACCCTGAGGTTGCAGCTCTGTTGAACCTGCAGCTCTGTTGAGCCTCCATCTCTTCCTCAGTCCTTTGACTCTCCTACTGCCCCACCTGGACCACTTGGGCAACAATACTGGCAAAACTTTGAGAATGCTTTAAGAGGTTTCTCCCTCACCCTCTGCACCTGGTATCACATGCTTATGAGAGAAATACCTCGATTTTTAATTAGTAAAAATCTAAGTTTCAAGTTCTCTTACTTGCATGAAGAAATTTAAAATGTGAGCTGCACAGGTTTAAAAAAGCAAAGGGCAGCTAAAATCATCTAGTGTTTACCTTCCATATCTCACCAATTTAAGTCAATAATTGGTACTTCATTCCAGTTCGGGGGACATGAAAGGAAGCACAGTGAAGTCTCACCAGCTCCAAGCACAGGAAAGGGAAAAGATCCATGGTCCTAGGAGACGTCTGAGTGGGGAACCAATGGAATGAACATGCAAGTGGGCAAGCAAACAGTTCATAAGAGCCCTTCAAAAATGGCAGAAGACAAAAGGTACTTTACTTATTTGTATATGGTAGGAAGCAATGTGCACAGCAAAGGTTCAAGACTCTGTAGGTGAGGGCTGTAACCAACCATGGTGTTTGTGCATCATCACTTTGGTGGGATTTGTAACACAGCAACAACTTACCAATAGTTTAGAGATTCAGTCAAAACACTTGAAATACTGTTGCTTCCTTAAATGAATGCACAACCTGCAGCCACTGCTGAAGAGAACAGCCCCAGTGCTGTGTCCCAAGGAATTGCATTGCTGACAAGGTGATGCATGTTTTTGGAAGGAACTTTTAATCACCAAGTAGGAAAACAAAGTTAGTGTTATACAAACAGTACAAAGTTTACAGCAAGATTGAGCTTTAAACTCTGGTGGTTGCTTATTGACTCTGGAAAAAACAGCAACCAGTTAGTGAAAGGATCTCTAATTTCTGTTTACAGACGAAATTGAAGGAGAGGATTTCAACTCCTGCAGTCACCCCTGAAACCTGAAGTAAGTCTAAACTGAGGTCTGAATTGGAGACATTGAGGACTGGGCTTGGGTTGTTTAGAATTCCCATTTATTCTACCAAGAGAGGATTTGGTTTATCTTTATGCTAGCTTTAAGTTTCTAAAAGTTGGAAAAGCAGAAGTTGTGATACGTGATTCATGGTATATCACAATTTGTGGTACACGAGGACTTGTGCTGTCAGCAGTGCTTGATGTCTTAAAGGCATACAGAGAGGGTCTGGGGTATTTTTACCATCTGCTACATAATGCCTATCAGAGAAGATAAAATACTGCTGAAGAAATCAGTTATATTTCTTCTTATTATTATTATTCCAATGAGTCCCTCATCTTGAGCTCCTTCCTAGCAGAGAATTAGGAGTCCTTATTTTCAAGTGTATACACAGGCCCCTCAGTCAGTGAGACATATCCATGTCTGCAGTTCTAAAGGCTGGATGCATGTACATAACCTGTATGTTCATCTGTGCCAGAAGTGTACAACATCAGACACAGGGGAATAGTTTTGGTGAAGCTTACATGTCTGTGAATCTGCTGTGGGAGGCTAATCCTGAAAGCTAGGATATTTACTTCACCCTATATATTTTTAGAAAAATTATACCCAAACAACAACTGTTTTAAAACTTTGTGTTTTCATATGCCTTGCAAAATACCTATTTTAATCAGGGCAGTAATTGCAACAAACAATTTAGCAAATTGGTTTTGTCTGTGTATTGTACATGTTTCCTTGCACATAGGCATGGTTTGCTAAAACATGAATTCTCATAACATTTAGTCTTGACTGATTCAAAAGAATGTAAGTACAGGCATTTGCTAGGCAGCACTTATGTTGGTTCGAGTAGATATCTTTGTGGCACAACATCACTTCTGTTCTCCAAAAGACTGAGAGTAGTTCTTAGAATCATGTTTCATGTTGTGAAATCTGCTTTTTGCCAGCATTTTCTCATAGTTTTACCAAATTCTGTAGACTCTTTTTTTTGGCATGGATCTGTGCCACAGTATGCAATGTAAACACCTAGAAGATGAGGAAGGAAGGAAGGAAGGAAGGAAGGAAGGAAGGAAGGAAGGAAGGAAGGAAGGAAGGAAGGAAGGAAGGAAGGAAGGAAGGAAGGAAGGAAGGAAGGAAGGAAGGAAGGAAGGAAGGAAGGAAGGAAGGAAGGAAGGAAGGAAGGAAGGAAGGAAGGAAGGAAGGAAGGAAGGAAGGAAGGAAGGAAGGAAGGAAGGAAGGAAGGAAGGAAGGAAGGAAGGAAGGAAGGAAGAAAGGAAGAAGGAAGAAAGGAAGAAAGGAAGAAAGGAAGAAAGGAAGAAAGGAAGAAAGAAAGAAAGAAAGAAAGAAAGAAAGAAAGAAAGAAAGAAAGAAAGAAAGAAAGAAAGAAAGAAAGAAAGAAAGAAAGAAAGAAAGAAAGAAAGAAAGAAAGAAAGAAAGAAAGAAAGAAAGAAAGAAAGAAAGAAAGAAAGAAAGAAAGAAGAAAGAAAGAAAATTCTGTAGAAAATACTTTGTTTTCCTACAGCTTTGCCCTTGACAGTGACTTGCATTCAGAGTCTGGACATAGTTTTACAATGTCTTCATGCTGGAACAGGTTAGATATAGATTCCGTATTGACTTGAGTCCAGATTTCATGAGCTTTTATTTAGTCACAAAACTCCATAACTAACTGTTCAGTCAGGGAGCCATTTTAAGAGGCAATCCAGCAAATGATCTTTCAAGCCAAACTTCGAGGAGAATTAGTGGAAAAAAATAACCCAGATAGTTTTAAGATAGAATTTATGTCAGAATTATATGACTGTGTCTTAAAATAGCAGAGAACTGGAAATGTCCTCTTTGGGTTTCTGCACCTTAAGACAGAATAAAGAGAGACACAGAGAGGCAAGCTTCTTCCTACTTTTATGGTATCATCTGCAAATTTGTCTCATAGTAGGGGAAAGGATGAATGGCTAGATAGACTGAGACAACCTCTCAGAAATTCTTCTGTGAGACAGATGGGTCCAATGTTTGCATTACATGACATATTGAGTCCCTGGAAGAGAGAATGACAGTTCAGGAATCTAATTTGTGCTCCATGTTATTCTTTCTTTCAAGGTTCCCAGAGACTCTCTTGAAAATGGCTATGGTGTGTCTTTCGGACTTCGAAGCTTATGCTAAAAAGCATTTACCCAAGATGGCTTGGGATTTTTTTGCAGCTGGAGCAGATGACTGCATCACACGAGATGAAAATATCCTGGCATATAAAAGGTAATGTGAGGAGGAAATGAGGGGCGTTGTATTGGAAACCTTTAAATTAAGTTTTTGTGAACGCATTTGGACCTCACAAGTCAAGTTTACTCATAAATTGTCATTTGAATGTGTTCCCCAAGCAAAATGCACTTCTCTGAATAAGATACACTGTCTGCTCCAATGCCAATCTGAATATGATGTAGATTGTATGAGGCATAATAGATTCTGAGGGTCCAGGCAAATGGCAGGATGGAGTAGGATCGAGTAGGGTGTGGCATGACATGACATAGAATCATAGAATTGTAGAATAGTATAGGTTGCAAGGAACCTTAAAGATCACCTAGTTCCAATCCCCCTGCCATAGGCAGGGTCTCCTCCCACCAAATCAGGCTACTCAAGGCCCTGTCCAGCCTTGCCTTGAACACCTCCAGATGTGGAGCATCCACAACTTCCCATGGCAACCTGTTCCAGTGCCTCACCACTCTTATAGTGAAGAAATTATTCCTCATGTCTAGTCTAAATGGCATGGCATGGCATGGCATGGCATGGCATGGCATGGCATGGCATGGCATGACATGACATGACATGACATGACATGACATGACATGACATGACATAACAAAGGATAAGTGACTATAATGGAATGTGATGTAGTGAGGAACAATTGGTGAGCCGTAGGAAGCATACGTGAATGTAGCCTGGGGTTTGGGGAACATGCTGCAGACAATAAGGGTGTGCACAACACATAGTGAACAATGGAGTGGAAGGCAGAGACCTGGGACTGGCCTGTAAGTTAAAGGAACTGGTGGGATGGACAGTGGGAGAAAAAACATCTGGCAAGCTGAAGTGGGATATACAGAAATGGCATACTGTGGCCAGTGAGAAGTATTATGGGACTGGTGAATGTCACAGCTTAGCCCCAGTCCAGCTTGACTGGTTTCTAAATGTGAGTAGCTGTGAACACAGTTCACTTTCCCCTCCTCTCAAGGGAAATGGGGAAAGGAAATGAGAGAAAAAGACCTGTGGATTGGAAACTAGAACTAAAACAGCTTCAATCAAACAATATAGCAACCACAGTAATAATAATATACGAAATTGCCTCCCTCCCTGCTCTGATGATTCCTTCACCACAGATGCTGCAGGCCAGGCACAGGGAAAAGGTCCCAGGCTGGAATTAGCAGCAGGAGGGAGACGGACTTAGGAACTGGATTCAGGAACACACAGATCCAGGATCAGAGGCAAAAAGACAGACAATGTCCATATTTGGTGCAGGTCATCAAAGAAGGGATCTTGACCCTCATGATCCTTTGGTTTTATACCAAGTATGATGTATATGGAATGGAATACACTATTGGTCAGTTTTGGGTCACCTGTCCTGTCTGCTCCCCCCTGTAGGTGTTGACCCTCTTTCACCCCTCTCACTTAAAGTACTTCACCAGCCTGAGGATGACTTCGGTTTCCTTAGGAATAAGTACAGGTAATAGTGTGCATACCAATGCCGGGTGTTGTCACTTCTAGGGAGAAACTCTGTCCAAAAACATGCAGTTAACTTTCAGAAAATGAAGTTACTTAGATGAGACTTAGCTGATAAGTTGGAAACCCAAGTCTACTCCAGCTCAAACCAGAACCATGAAAAGTGGAAGTGGCTGAACTTCTGGCTGAATTGACCTCTAAAAGCGAACAGAAATGACAAAGTGCCTGTCTTATATGGTGTTTTCATTATTGGCTCAGATGCCTGCACTGCACTAGGTAAATGAAGACCTGGTTTCCATGAAACTCCAGAAATATCACTGGAAAGCTACTATCCTGAAGGATTTTTATTGTGTTACAGGATTCATTTCCGGCCACGTATGCTGCGGGACGTGTCAATGATGGACATTAGGACTAAGCTCCAGGGGACTGAAATCAGCTTTCCTGTAGGAATTGCCCCGACTGGCTTCCATCAGCTAGCATGGCCTGATGGAGAGAAAAGCACAGCTAGAGGTACTCTTCTGCTTTGTTGCCATGCAGCATAAAGGGGGTTGTGGTAAAGTCTCAAGAAGCTACTAGGATGACTTGAAGTGTGACTGAGAAAAATCTTCAAGATTGAAGGGGAAAACTTCTTTCACACTTTCTGACATCCCTTTTTGTGGATGACCTGCTTGGGAACAGGGAGTGCATGGGGAGCCTCTATTTCTACAGCCACTACTACTACAAGATCAGCCCTGTGGAGGCTGCTGCAAACTTAAGACAAAAAATCTGGGTGCATTTCTGGTGTACATAATGGATCATACAGGTCCTCAGTGCTGCGGGCTCTAGATAGGACATAAAAGTGGTGGATAGGACTCTACCTGTAAATATCTTGTTACTGGTAAGAACAGTATCTACTTTGGAGAAAAACATAACCTCTCTTCCCAAATCCTGTGGTGGGTTTGGAGACCTGACCCCTGGAAATATCTTTTTTTTCTTCTATGTGTTTCTGCATTCCTGTGAGGACAGAATCTGAGAGTTCATATTTAAAAAAAAAAATAGTTGCAAAATGAAAGCAACTCTTGGTAAATTATCTTTCTCTTTTGTGCTTTCTTAACCACAATCCTACAACACTGCATGGTAATTATAACCCCAGGGACATATTTGCCAATTGAGGGAATGCTGTGTTTGGTACAGTGTAAGTAAAACAGGAGTTCAAGACTTCTCTGCAAAATGTAGATAAAGAACTTCTGTACCTGCTGTCTGGCAGGACTGTTTAAATGCCTGTAATTCTGATTATTTTCCAATACCTCCCAAAGCGGCCAAAGCCATGAACATCTGTTACATTGCCAGCACATACTCCACCTGCACACTGGAGGAGATCTCCACAGCTGCCCCAGGTGGACTCCGGTGGTTCCAGCTGTACATCCACCGCAACAGGGCAGTTTCCCAGCAGCTGGTTCAACAGGCAGAGGCCTTGGGTTTCCAGGGCCTTGTCCTCACCGTGGATCTGCCCTACACGGGCAAAAGACGTGACGATATTCGAAATGGTTTCCGCCTTCCTCCCCACATGAAACTGAAGAACTTGGAAGGAGCCTTTGAGGTTTGTAAAATGAGCCTGTCCTTTCATTCACTGTGCTGGAATGGACCACATGAGATGAAACCACTGGGTAACTGCTGCATTGGCATTCGCTGTACCCAGGATGCTCCTTCTGGCTTTGCAGTGTTCTGGCTTGACCTCCTGCCAGTCTGGGTTCTGCTTTCAAAATCCCTGTCTAGCTTCCTTAGAAATACTTATCTCCACCCCTATTGTAATTATTCTCCTTTAGAGACAAATGTTTCCACAGCTGATGAATATACCTGTTAGCAAGTTCATTTAAAATCTCTTCTACAATAAAGAAGTCAAGGGGCCGCTGTATTGTTACAACTCAGATGAGGTTTCTTTCTGTCCTGTGGCTGTAGGGAGATGACTGTTCTGAGTATGGACTGCCACCCAACAGCTTGGATCCTTCGCTCACCTGGAATGATATCTACTGGCTGCGGAGCCTGACCCACCTGCCCATCATGTTAAAAGGCATCTTGACAAAAGAAGATGCAGAGCTGGCAGTGAGACATGGAGTTCAGGGAATTATTGTGTCCAACCATGGTGGAAGACAACTGGATGGAGGACCTGCCACTGTAAGTGGGAAAATGGATGTTCTGTGAGTGTTTATTGTATGCACATTTGCACTGACCTGGGTATCTCTATGCTCACCTTTTGTAAATATGCTTCTAGTGGACTTGTGTTTGTTGTGCTTCTGAACCATGTTTTATTGCATGGTTGTGGATGTGTGCAGAGGTGTTTAACTTCAACATGGTAAGATGCTTTGTCATGGGCTACCCAATCAATTTTTTTCTCAGCTTCTTGGGACATCCTGTAAGCAGCACTGAATCCACAGCAGAGAAACTGCTGGCTGAACTTACTGAAAGTTTTCTGCCTATATCTTCATTAGCTGGTTGTACTGCACAAGTACTCTTTGCACACTACAGCAAAAATAAAATGAAGCTCTGGAACCAAAAATGTACAAAGGGAAGCACAATGCATTGTCACTGTTCACATCTGCCAAACATGCACAAACTGTGCTGCTAGATTTAATGAGAGGTCTGCTTGCGTATTTACAAAATCAAGTCTAAATGGGAATGTATTGACTTTCAGGAGCCAGAAAAAGGATCAATTATCTGTAGGAAAAAAATCACCAGCTTTTTAATCTGATCAAAAAAATGTGGGTTGTTAGGATGCATGTGTATTTTACTGCTTTAATTCGGCTTCTGTCAATTTTACCAGTTGTTGTCCCTTTGTAGGTCTGTATTGCATAGTATCTTATGGACATTCTCTTCTCTGTTTTCCTCTGTAAAATAAAAACAGACACCAGGGATCTCTCTTCTGTTCTATGTCCAGGTTGAGAATAACAATTAAAAAAAATATAAATTATAAAGGCATAAGAATGGCCTTGGGACCAGAGCCAGCACCTCTGTGTGGTACTGCCCTGCACTATCAGCCTTTGGGAGCAGAGCCAGCACCTCTGCGTGGTACTGCCCTGCACTACCAGCCTGGCTGCAGAAAAGACTTTAGGGAATCAGGAGATTTAACCTGGAGGAGATGATATGTTGACTGTACTATAAAGCAAGCGAAAACCTTCATAGATGCTGTAGAGAATTTGAGGAGGCTTTTGACAGGTGGTCAACCAGGTTGAAATGTAAGTTTAGGCAACTTGGACAGCAGCAGAGAGAAGTTTGACGTCAGTTTTTTTTACAAATATTTGTATCATTCATCATTGTCTCAAATGAAAGTAAGATATTAAAGACAATTATTTTCACAGAGATTTATATTTAAAGTCTCTCAGCGAGGTGAAAATGTTACTTTTTTTCACTTATCAGAAATGCTAGCAAAGAATATCAGTATAAGCAAAGCACCGGGAAATGGAATTAACTATATGGCAAACAGAACACGGAGATGCACTTTATTCTGTGGCTTTTGGTGCCGAGTTGTTTGTGAAGCATTGTCATGTTTCATTTTGAGAAGGTTTGCTATTAAAGCATCGCATCCCTACTTCTCTCTTTTGAAAACCTCCTCTTCTTCTTGGAATCAAAAGCTGACATCAAGGTTAGAGTGTCTCCCTCTTTGCAGATTGATGCTCTGGTTGAGGTTGTGGAGGCAGTAAAAAACAGAGTCGAAGTTTATTTAGATGGTGGAATACGAAAAGGAAGCGACATATTAAAAGCACTGGCACTGGGAGCAAAATGTGTCTTTATTGGAAGACCAGCTTTATGGGGTCTGGCTTACAAGGTAAGGAACTCTGAGTTTATATGTCTGCTGCTTGTACTCTTCAAGCCTCTACCATTGTTATTTAAAAGTCATAGAGACAATTTTCACCAGTGAAGAGTCTTACCCATTTTTTCCTTTTTGTTTTCCTAAATTTTAAGTGAAGAAAACCCCAAACTGAATATTTAAAAATATCACTGAATGTTACAGTTTCAAATATGATTTTGAAGCTGATAATGTTGTTTTGTGGCACCCAGATTCTTGGTGTCGCAGTTTGGTGCTTAAATAATGTACAGCTGAGGATCATCAGTGCTTTTGAAAACTAGAAGTGGGCTTATTTGCCGTAAAGATGAGTCTGACAATTTCATTTGCTGGCAGTTTACTTGGAAACAATACGTGGGTTTTATATAGCGGTTTCATAGAGGTGTTGAGAATTCTTCAGAAATACAAATAGAACTTCATCTGAAAATCTGAAATACTTTGGACAGGACTAAGCACAGCTGTGTCCTGTAGGTCTCTGAACATGTCACTACTATGTCAGGTTCAGCTTTGCTGATTCTTAGTTAGTAGCACATTTCTGTGACCCAGAGTCATGAGTTAGTACTCTGATGATGGATGTTAACATAATAGAATATAATTAAAATGAAAATGCGATTATACCGGTTGTTTGCTTTGCTAAATTTTTGCTTTTTAGCCTCTGGATTGGACCTTTCAAGTTTTTCTCTAGAAGAAAAAAATATTTTTATGGTCTAGAAACATTTCCTATCTTTAAAGTGAGATTCCTGCACAGTGGTATAAATTCTGTGGATTCCAGAAGCAAAATTTTAAGCAAGCAATCTCCTGAGCCTCATGATGTACATGGAAGAATTGGCAGCACTGTTTCTGTTGCCAGAGAAAACAGGCCTAACATGAAAACAGTGTTACTGTGACTTGCCTGCATTTTTTCCACAACGCCAGCAGAAAGGGGATGGGATTTTTTTGAGTTCAGCTGTGCTGTGGTAGGTATCTATCTCAGTGGCATTGACCTAGCGTACAAGAGAGGAAGGTCATGAACAAGCATGGACATTGTCTGCACCGAAAGCATTATTCATTGCAAGAAATAAAAACAAAAAGTAAGAGAGAGAAAAAAAACTCCCCTCCATTATTTCACAGTAAGGTCAAAACCATATGTACATTTTATTGGATTTTGAGCTTCTTGGTGTAACTTGCTCAGAGGGAAACGCAGTATATTATTTCTAAAGATTCAGCTTGATATCTGAGTAAACTAAATTTTTAAAAGTTGTACCATATATAAAAGTCTCATTATATTATAAAATACTGTCAGCTTTATAAGACTTGACATTTTAAATCAAGTATGTTGATGGAGACTAGTTGAAAGCTAAGAAAAGCAAAACAGCTAGAAAATGTCAAAAGTGAAAAACAGCTTTGTTTTCTTTCTCTGTGCAGATGTATAACAAAAGCAAAAGCATCTAAATTAATCTGTGATGAACCGAGCACATCCATCACACCATTTTAATCATTCATCTGTATGAGAGACTGGAATTGGCACAGACTTAAGGGACTGTCCCAGCTCTCACAGTGCAAGCATCCTGCAGCTCTGTGCCAGTGCCCCTTTTACCCTGACTGCTTTCTTTGTTGGAGCAGGGTGAAGAAGGTCTTCAAGATGTTTTAAGAATTTTGCAGGATGAGTTTCGTTTGTCAATGGCCTTAGCTGGTAAGCGTTTTTCAGCTTGTTTATAATTGTTAACATGGAGATTTTGTGGGCCATCTAAAATCATAAGTCTGATGGATGGGTCGCACAAGGGGAATCCATGTGAGCTATGGTTCTAGTTGCTGTATTTAAGGTGATTCTTTTTTTCCTGTCATACTACTTGACATTTCAGATGCTATAGCGATAAAGGTTGCAAGGAGGGAGTAGGATAAAGCTGGTTTCTGGTCCAATTAAACTGATACAAAATTGAGCAATACTTAGAATTTCTGTTCTTCTGGGAATTGCATATGCTTTTCAGTATTTAATTTAATGTTAGCCAGATTAAAATGCAAGCTTTTTTTCACATAAAATATTCTGTGTATTAAAGTATACAGTTTTTCAGTCCAGGTTCAAATCTGTACATCTCACATGTATTAAAAGCCTCTGTGTCTCTGTTAAGCTTTTTCTGTTGTTTCTCATTCTGCATTTCTCACTTCTTCCAACTGTAGCTGCCACGTCTGACTCCCCTCACTAAACAGCAGATTTGCACAACCCAGTGCAAACTCCAGTTTCACACATGAACAAGTCCAACATGCAGGTCCAATGCAGAAGTATTCAGATATGAACAAAGGGTCTTAACCCAGTTCAAATTATGCTTTAAAGATTTTCATGTTCTAGCAACCATGAACTCAAGTGGATAAAAATGCTGACCGGGGGACTGGAACTGAAATCCCATTGGGCATTTCTTAAAAGCCTGTTTTTCTGGGTTACTTTTTCAACTAGTAAAGATCCCTACAAAGTTGTTTATCCAGGAGGGTCTCATATTCTTTACATGCTAATGGGCACTGAATTTGGCAACAGGG
This sequence comes from Coccyzus lansbergi, assembly GCA_033558105.1. Lineage (NCBI taxonomy): Eukaryota > Metazoa > Chordata > Aves > Cuculiformes > Coccyzidae > Coccyzus > Coccyzus lansbergi. The sequence goes on along the minus strand of JAUMJK010000257.1, from coordinate 209,641 downwards.
TGGGACCTTTCTGACACCACTGTTAATTTGCACCCAGATTTGACCTAATGAAATGGCAATGCAAATCTCCACCTCTAATTATTTGACAGAAATCAGTCCTTGTGCCTTTTCTGTCTACCTCTCACTTCTGGCTGGATCAGAAATTTCGAAGCGCAGCTTGTTTTAAGAATCCCTTTTTTTTTGCATGTCTAACTTTTCTTGTGAGAGATGGCTGGTGCCTAACCTAAGGGCTGAAGATGCCATTGAGAAGTACAACTCCTATTGAGGTACCAACCTGACCCCACATGGCTCAGACAAGACTAGATCATGACTCAGAGAGGGGAGCCTTCCAAGTTTCATCCACAGACCTTCTGCTCTCACTATCATGCTTCCATGTTAATAATAAATAATAATTTATTATTAATAATAATAATAGTGATGTTCACTGTCTCTATTTCAGGCTGTACCAACATCTCAGATATTGGCCAACACCTAGTTCAGTTCTCAAAACTGTGAACACCCTTCTGCAATGCCCACCAAAGAGTGTCAGCTCATGTTGAGGACCCAAACCAGACTGAAGAGAGAAGGAGGTGGAATAAGTAACTGATAGAACCTTCAGAAAACTTCTGAGGACATTAGGAAAGGCTCTATGTTAGCAAAGGCCATTCTCTGCTTTTAATGAGATCAACGAGTTCTTCAACATGTTGAGTAATTGTTACTTGTTAAATATATGTACTTAAACTGGCTACTTACTGTGCTGGGCCTTATTTCTGAGCTCTATTACATTGGGCAGCGAGACACAGAAAACCATCTCCCTTGCTTCCATGTGGTTGTCCTACCACATCTGACGGCAGTTCAAGCTACACACCTTTCCAACCCCAGGCACTAAGTGGTCTAGCTGTTGTCTCCACAGCCTGGGCTTTTCTGGATGCATTCATAGCAAATACAGAAACAGGGTGTACTAGCTAACAGACAACCCAGATACCCCTTACGGTGGCATGGGAGGGTCTTACCCACTGCTTCTAAGTGCAGAGCAATGAAATCACTAGTTACAAAAGCAACACCTTGTGTTCTTTCAACACCTCTTCCTTCACTGCACAGCTAATATGTACTGTAAACTCATCTGAGCATCAGTCAGGACCTATCTATTTTCAGAGCAGAGCACAAATTTGTGACAGTGAATAAATAACTTGCCCTAGTTTCTGCCCAGAGACAAGTGGGGCCAGCACAGGCTGACACAGCAGACAGGAGCTGCCGACGCCTCCTGAGCAGCCCATGGACTTTGCTCTTGGAGGATAGCGCAGAGGCAGTGGTGTGCATGCTGCCAGCATAGAGGAACATAAACCCTTGATCTCCATGGTAACAGAAATGTGTGCTTATCCCTCCATTGCCCAAGTATTTTCTCAAGTCATTGGTCTTGCCTCCCCAAATGTGTGAGGACACACACCCTTGGCTGTGCTATCAGGTGATGGGTCCTTAATAACAACTAGGAGGTTGCTTGCTTGCTTGCTTCCTTCCTTCCTTCCCTCTTCCTTTCTCTCTTTTCTCTCCTTTCTTTTCTTCTAGTTCTCTTCCACCCGGATAGTTCCTTTTCTGGAGCACTCCTTAGAGAACAATCTCCAGCTACACCATACAGTCTTCCTCTTTCTTCCTCATTCTGTTTCATTTCAGCACTTCTCTGTCCCCTACCAGCCCCTCTTCCCCACTATTTTTCTTCAGAAAAATTTCAGTTCTCATCTAGGCTATTATTTCTGTGTATCACTGACTAACATGAGATTCCCAGCGTCATGGACTTTTGGTTGGAGTGCCAGAGCCGCCTTCTACCTGCCCAGAGAGGAGAGCAGACTGCTGCTGCCCAGAGCTGAGGGAGCTAATGAAAAGTGGAGGTGAGGCAGAGTCAGGGCAGATAGGATTATTTTGTACAATGCTGTCCAAGTAAAGGTGTAAACAGAATTAATATATTTTAAATGACTTAAATGTGTTGTGTAAATTAGTGGGAAAATGGACCAGTGAAACTGGAAATAAGCTGAATTTCCATAGAGAGTTTAGTTGATTCAACTGCTTGGGATTAATCAGGTCTTTTCAATGAAGCTAGGTAAACTAAAATATACACTTGAAAACTGCTAATGTGCCTCATCTATAAAAATGTAATGTGATACTAAAAACATCTGGTAAAACACTAGTTTTCTTAAAAGTAATTTTTAAGGTCAGACTCACTGGTGCAGCCAGTGCTTTTATGCCTCTTTAGCACGGTACAAGAATGGCTGAAGGATGCTGGGCAGCAATGAGCCACTTTGCACCAATAAGTGCCAACTTGCTGGGCACCATTTCTGCTTAATGCATCTCCCCATTTTGCCATGCACACAAACATCCCTTTGTTATACATTTGCACAAATTAACTTATTTTTCCTCTCTGCTAGTCCCCTGTTTCCTTGAGGACAGGAAGTACCAAATCATGCAAAGCAGAGCTGAGCAGGAAAGAAGACATTCAAATCCAGAACTACTGCCCAAGGCCCTCCCACTCAACTTTTGTCTCACCCTGCAAAATGTTCTCTCCATGCTCTGTTCTTTAAGTATTCCAGATGGTTCAACTGGGCTTTCTCTGAACAGCTCACACCCTCCTGCACAAGTTAAGCAAGCTGAAGAATCCAGGTATTCTTCTATCTGGGTAGAGTACTTTCAATATCTGGCAGAAGACAACCTTGGATGGTCGTCTCCTGCAAACTGCACTGTTTTAAGCACCAGGCACAGGCATCCTTGATTAGGGCATCTCTTTCCTTACCTTGGAGATATGGTACTGTTCAGTATAAGCACCAAGAAGAAGGGGCTCCAAGCAGAGTAGACTGATACTTTGTAAGCTAGTGATTGAGGTTGCCCTGTATATGAGGGTGAAGGTGGGGGCACGAGGTCATTATTTCACCTAGGAATTACTTTGAGTAAAATGAGATGGAAACCTGTTTTGAAGGAAAGCCAATGTCATATTATGAAAACAAGCACAATATTTTATGATTTGGGAAGAAACAGCTTGTAACTCACCTTCTCTGATTTTCCTATGGCATTGAAGCTGGGGGATGGAGGTAGGAGAGCAGGTGGAGCTAAAGGACACATGAACTCTAATAAAGGACAGTCAGACAAATTGCAGCCTTTGGTCAAGCTGTTCTGTGGAACTGTTGTATAGGACAAAATAACATCCTAAGCCAGAAATGTTTGCAGAGGCTACCAGTTGGTGAGTCCTGTGATGTGGATGCCTAGTGCAGTACACCTGGAGCTGGGTTTGAAGAGGCATGAGAGATGAAGGTCTGTAGGGGTCCAGGACTTCAGGCATTTGGAATGAGCAGCATTACAAAGATGAAATACCTTGGTTTCCATCCCTGTCTCTTGATGCTGGACCTTTACAACCATCCATTTTTTCTACATGATGCAATGACCTAAATGACCTAAAACATCCTCCTAGACCCTTTTCCTTTTTCAGACCAGCATGTATCACAAAACCAAGGCAATGCCTGTGCACTTGAGTTGTTCAACCTGCTCTCTAGCATTCTTCCTCTACACTGTCTGGAGGCTGGTGGTGATACAGAAGGGGAGCCTGAATTAAAAGACCCTTACAGTGCTCAAGATTAAAAATGAAGACTGCCACTCTTCACCTCTGGCATTTCCAATCTTTTAAATGTTCCACACATCAATAAAAATAAACTTAATTAGATTTTCTCCCAGTTCCCATGAATAGTCTGCAGCAAACTTATGCCAACGGTATCATCTGAATCCATAATTACCTGTTTCATATTCCATAAAAGTAAAATAAAACACAGCTCACATGGGTTTCAAATGAATATTGTTAAATTTAAAGAAATCTCAGATGTTCTAATCTGAGGTCCTGGCATTTCCACTTGTTTTCTGCTAAACCTTCTCCAGGTCTTTCGTAGTTGTGCAGACAGTGAACAAAATGTAGAGTGGTGATCAAATGCCAAGTGCTAACATATTGCTGTTTCATCTTTGTACAGACTTCAGATCTGTGTGTGTACTGTCCTCTGCCATCCTCTCTCCTCTAGGGCCAAGGATATTTGAGAACCGAGCAAGAATATCAACAGTTACTGTAATACTACTGTAATTCCCTTGAAGTACAAACAGGGAGTTAGGGGAAGGGAAGAGTTTCACTGCCAGGTTTGTAGGAGTATCATGCCACAGTATCAAAGGGGTCCTGCTGCAGAACCAAGTATGTGCGTCCTGGGGGCAAGTGATCTTCAGCTGAGGTGTTAAGGGCAACCCACTGTCTGCAGCAGAGTATCACTTCTGAGCAAAGAGCCAGCTCACAGTGATGCAGACCCCCTGTTGCAGCTGGCTTTGTGACCGGTGGCTCTTCTAGTGCCAAGTCCCCTGGCATGTGTGGGAAGAGTCATGCTATCAAGAAGTGACCTTCTTTGTAAGTCCTGCTTTAAATTGACCTTATGGAGGCTGAAGAAAGGAACTATCCCTTTTAGCTGACTTTGTTTAGACCCAAATTTCTTGCAGAGATAACAATGTCTGCAGTGATATTCCAGAGGCCTTCACATGGAGTCCTTCTTTTCTGTTCCAGTAATAACAAACCTTGCTGGCAGACTGACAGCCCAACAGATAAGGCTGAGGAATAATGAGACATTGCATACTTTGATGGACTTCAAGGACGTGCAAGAAGAGAGACTGGGACAACAGGGTGTGCTCAGTCCTGAGAACGCTGAAGGCAGATGGAGGTGGAGGATCACAATGCTATCTTATACTACTCAGTTGAATTAAAAACAGAAGATACCGTCCCACTTCTTAGATGTGTGCAGCAAAAGGGTGAAAGGCAAGGGGCACAAGTTGCAATGAAGAAAATTCCAGTTACAAATTAGTGGGGAAAAAAATCACCATGAAGGTGGTTAGATGCTGCAGCAGAGGGTTTGTGAAATATCCATCCTTAGAGATGGAGACAGGGCAAGGTCCTGAGCAACCTTGTCTAGTTTGATGTTTGAGAAGAGATTGGGTCAGAGACCTCCAGAGGCTACTTTCAGCCTAAATAGTTGGAAGAGATCACAGAACAATAAAATAGGAGCTGCACTTCAGATCTTTACCCTGCCATGCTGGTGTGTTGACCACTACCATGGTGATGCAAAGATGCGTGAAAAAGGCTACAGAAAGAATTTTCTGAGGGAACAAAGAAAGCTATTGGTGAGTGAGCTTAAAGTAAGAACTTACAGGGTTTAAGCAGTCTGAGAGTCTATCAATCAAGCCTATCCTACAATTTTCCCAAAAGTCTGGATGTTTTCTATGATCTGCATCAAGCTTGTGGCAATGCATACTGAAGTCTTATGCCACCTTTCTACACGCAGTCCTGCTTTCTGTTTGTTGTGAAAACCTCTGATAGAAACTCAAGCAAGGTCATATCTCTTGAAAAAAAAAAAGAGAGCCCAAAGAGATTGTAAACATGTGGGTTAAGCACTAATCAAACCCTGCTGCCTACCAACATCCCTGGAGAATACAGCAGGGACATGGAATTAGTTTATTTGCAAGAGAAGTTTATCTACAAAATGGATCAAAATTTAAACATTTTCCTTTGCCATATGGTGTAAATTTTGAGAGCCTTTACATACATAATTGACTCATCAATTTCATTTGAGGATACACAGTTCAACCTAAAACTAAAGGGAAAATTAGACTAAATATGTGTTTCTAGTTAATTGCCCAACTCATATACTGTCTAATACAGCAAAGAATATTGCAACTAAGTCTTTCTGATCTTAGAGATGCTGTAATAAAAGTTTACAATCACTTTCTCCCTTTTACCAAAAGAATTTTGATACTAGTCAAATTGGAAATATTTCCTTTGTCATGTTTGAATACATAGAAACATTGAGGCCTTTTAAGGTGCTTGCCTTCATATCTTGGTTAAAGTGTCTTAAAACTTTTCCCCACTGTGAGAAGTTGTGTTTATTCAGAGCTTGATTTAGCACAGCTGTCCAAAAGCTTATTATTTAAGTCTGGCTGCTTCTTGTCAATGTGTAACTAGAAGAGACAGGAAAATGTTTATTTATTCCAGTGCCATGTTTCAGTTTGTTCTCAATTTTCCCTTCACTATTTCTCTCTTGCTGTCTTCTCATCTACACTACATGCCCTCCCTTTTCCTCCTTATGACAATGCTAAGAAAATGTGTTCTCTTAAACGCCAACCAGCCATTTCCCTAAAGCATCTCTGTGATAGTAAGCACTAATAAAGCCAGAGGATCAACACTGTTCCTGGACCAGAAGATTATAGACGTAAGGGTGATGGCACATAGTAGATCACACAAGTACTAAGTGAGGCTCTTATTTCATGTACAGCAGTTCTCCAACACAAGGCAAAACTGGCAAGCTCTGATTTTCAAAAATGATAAATAAATGATAAAAACAATAAAAATGACATGCAGCCCATTCTACCATCCATCTCAGTGGACGTCAGCAAAATAACAGATAGTGAAGGCCTTGTTTTATGGTAAAGTCAAGGCAAAGATGACAACATAGTTAAAAAAATCAATGCCTTGGAACAGAATGCAGATCTGGTAAATTTTTAGATGTTGATGAATTATGGTTTGGACTGCAAATCCCATGTCTGTGCAATAGCTTTGAATTTCTTCAAGTTGTTCCTAGTGTGCTCTGGCCTCGTTGCTCATTGACTTCCTGGGACACGTAGCCCATTCCAGCACCCGCCTGTGTGTCCTTCAGGGAACACCAGAGCCAGTCTTGTTTGCAGCACAGAGGACCCCATGTAGCAGTGTCAAGAAGAAACAGAAGGTGAAAATATTCTCTTCAGGTGAGACTGCAGGAAGCACCAGTGGGTCTGTCCTTGAACAGAGCAAGCTGCTGTTTTCTGATCCCTAACATCCACAAGTGGCAGTTCAAATGAAGGCTGCTATGTAGCAATGTATAAAATTCCATCAAACCATGCCAAACATTTGTCCCAGTAGTGCCTAAAAGGACAAAGGCACAACAGCAATAGATTTCCCTACAGTTGTCTATGCAGCATTCATAGTTTCATTTAAAACACTATCTCTCCCAAACATGGACATTCTAATAGGAAAGCTTGGTGCAGGAAAATAATTTGTATCCTATGAAGCATCTCGTGTTGTCTGTTTTTATTACACAATGCCTCTCTAAGGGATTTTATTTCTTATCTAACAGTAAATAGGAAGCACTGTTTTGGAAAATATTGGTTACAGCGACAGGCATTAGTCAGTTATTTTTCCTTGCAAAATGCGTGTGCCGCACAAAATTAATTTGTAGCAGCTCCTGATAAAAACATGCAAAGTAAAGGTCCTGTATAAGAGAAGTCAAGGAAAGAAGCACTGATAACAATTTTTTTTAATGTTGTTAGGATAAAGGAAGGTTTTTTTCAAGGATGCTGTGATTAAAACAGTTGCCAAAACATCATGTCAGCTAGAAAATCTTTTCTTATGGCACAGAAATGGTTTTGCTTTCCTGCTGTCACTTGCAGGCCTAGCTTTGCTCTAAAAAAGTAACAATGTGGAGGTGCTGTTTCTGTAGCTTTCTTCCAGGTCTCTCTTTAATGAGTGAACAAAACTCATGATTACAGAATGAACAAAAGAGTTCTGGAGTTAGTTGCATGAATACAAGAAACACCTGATATCAGTGATCCCCTCTCCAGTGATTTCTGTCTAATTATTTATGTTACTGGCCTACTTTATATTGTCACGTAGTGGCACACCTAACTTAAAGTGGCTACCTATTTAACATTTTGCTTCTGCAGGGATTTCTGCCGATCCCTGTTTGGGAGAGAGAAATACAGCTCCAGTCATTGTGTCAGTACACAACGACCTGGGAAGGCAGGGCAGGTGTTAGGCGATTCAGGCTAACGCCTAAGCCCTGCCCTGTTCGTACAGTAGAAAAGAATTTTGCTAGAACTGCACTGCAGCCCTAGGGGGGAGACAGCTGGGCAGGTTCCCTGTATTTGGGAAATGTAAAAAGTAGTGACAGTGTTCACTGCAAAGGCAGTAACAACCAGCCACAGTCTTACTTTCACTATGTACTCTCACACTGGACATTTCAGAAATGGATCTTTCTCAGCTTTAGTTTAACCAATCTGTACGTTAGACCATTTCATCAGTTTGAATGCCTCCAGGCTACTGAATAAATACAAATTATCCCAGAGGTTAGTTTTCAATCTTGCGCAGAGGGAGAAACTCATGCTATAATGGAGAGCCAAGTGCCCAAAAATCCTATAGCAGGCAAGTCCACCTCTCAAACATCTATCAATGGCTACTCCTGCTATTTACATTTAATGTTAATGCTCTCAGCCTGGGTATTAACACTGTATTGCACAAGGAAGTGCAGCTACAGAGAAATGTCAGATTGAGAGTTTAACCTCCAAGGATTCAGGCACACAGGGCCACATCTAGGCAGCCATCCAGATCTCACTGCATCCAGGGCCTTTATCTTTCAGAAGGGAGGGGTGGAATCACCACATCCATTTGAAGCAAAGGAGGCACGTGAGAGGGAGGGAAAGCAAAATGACTGAGGGGGTGCTCTGTGGTATATAAATACACACAAAATTCCCCACAGTCTTTTGAATGCTAGAAGAGCTGGAACCAAGGATTGAGGCAGACATTTGTGGGGTTTGTTTAGCATTGAAGTTGATTTTGAGCATTCTCAGGCTTCTTGGTTTCTTTTCTGTGTCATAGTTTGTGAATAGTATTTTCTTTGCATGGAAAAAAATGCATAGGGTACTTCTAAATAGGAATAGCTAGCAAAAGTAAGAAATTCTTTAAATATTGTTGTTTAATGTAGGGTTGTAGGGTTTTTTTCTAATAGTGTCACCTTCTGATAACACTCTTTGATTTGTAAAGACTCCAGAGATTGATGTCATATGTTCATTTCCTCAGGTAGGAGGTGAACCAGCCAGGCTAAGCTCAAGGGAGAGTCACTTTGCTACTGAGGAGCGAGCCAGAGCAATGTCCCTGGCTGGCGTAAGCTGTCTGGTGACAGGAGCAGGAGGATTTCTTGGCCAGAGGATTGTCCAGTTGCTGATGGAAGAAGAGGAGCCACTGGCTGAGATCCGACTGCTGGACAAAGCCTTTAGCAATGAAGCACTCAGGAGATTTGAAAGTAAGTACCATCTTGTAAGGACTGTGTGTTGTGGGTATATATGACTTTGTCTCATGTAGATCGCTTGGAAATCTTTACCTCTCATCCAAACCAGCTTTGTAGATAGATGTTTTATTTCAATCAAGTCTTGCTTTATCCTTCCCTCTCCCTCCAGCACAGAAACAGGATGTAAAACATAAGAGTAAGAGGTTTTTTGCCAAGCCCAAGGCTTCTCTAGACTGGAATAGAGATGTATATACTGTTCCTGCAGTAAACAGGCTGCCTTCGATCTGGCTTGTATTACATCACAACCCACAGAACAAAATTAATGCAAAAATCTCACACTTCTGCTTAGTGGAGAACGAAAAAGCAAATATTGCTGTGCTGGTGAGGGCCGTGTGTGTGCAGTAATCCAGAGCATACCATCCTGGCACCTGATGTAGTATACCAGATGGCAGTGGTAAAGTTGTGGGGGCAAATGCTAATGGTTTTCCTCAACCTGTGATTAGTTTGGTTAATGATGAACTTCTGCCTGAGAGCTGTGATGAGGTATCCTAAAAAATTGTTGTTATTGTTAATATAATTAATTATATTAATCCCCAGTTGCCTGGAGAGCAGAAAACTTTTTTTCTATACACAGAAGAGACAGGACTCATTTGCAAGAAGCAATTCAAGACCCTGGCTTCTTGAAGGAACTGGAGACAGCACAAATAACTTTTATGCCCAGCACCAGAAATAGTCTGTGGTGAGGAAAGCAGCTCAGAGTATAATAATTTATATATCCCATTTAAAAGGATCCTGAGCATATCTGTAAAAGGTACACCGGAATGTAAATTCAGTCAAGTTCTTAAGCCCCTGCCTCACATTTATTTGACAGTGCTTTCCCCCATTGCACCTTAACATTAAGTCTATTCTTCCTCTGTAAAGGCAACTATACAGGAACCCTTACTGAATATCCCCATACAATTTGTAAAGAGTCATGATTTTTCTACAAAGCATTTAAATGTCTTCAAAGAGTAGTAACAGTGAACCATAAATCTGGTGCAAATTGTGCAAGCCATTAGGATGGTTTTATACAAGTTGGACTTCCTCCTCATTAAATCTCATTCAGAATTTCACTGAGGATTTGCTAGATGCCCTTGAGCCTTGCAGCAGCCTTCCTGCTCTGATTCCCAGGCAGTTCCCACAATGACAAAACCTGCATCTGCAGCAGAGGCCGAAGCCCTTGCAGCAACAGGAGCTTGTGTGACTTAGCACTGATGTAGCAGGGCAGCAACAGAACTATCTGTGCTGCTTCAGGCTACAAGAGCTTTGTGAGGGTAACAGAGCTTCCCGGGGAGTGAAAATGACTGAGTGAAGTCTTATGTGAACTGCAGCAAAAAGTTTCCCTACATCTTTTCAAGCTCCCTGCTAGTGCTTGTACTCAGGACTGTCTGAAATATTTTCCTGCCATTCCCTTTCATGCTTTTCTGTAGCACAGTGACTGCTATCAAAAATGCAAGGCTGCTGCAAAAACGGGGGAGCTGGAGCCTTCTAACCTGCATTATTTTTACTGCAGGGTTTTTTACTCACTGGCATATGTTGTTTGGATTTCTTCAACAGATTGGAACACAGCTGAGTGGTTTTCTTTCTCTCTGAGCTCTTAACACTATGTACTTGCAGTATCTTTGCAGAGTATGGGCAGTGGGTTGTAAGACACAGGAGTACATTCAAGTTACAGCTATTTGTGCCAAGAGGCACTCAGGGACATTCCTCTTTGGTCCAAGCAAGTTTTCTGCTGAGATCTTGAGCATCACACTCAGTCTGTGTAAAACAGTGGCATTTGTGGTCTTCCACAGCCATAGGGAGTCCAGAATGCTCCAATCAACATCAAGTACTGTGAGTTGGAGTCTACCCAGTTGCACTGTGTGGCTTAGAATGAATATCACTTGGAACATAGTAGTTTGGTGCCTTGGGTTTCCTGCCTCCCATGCCCACTTCAAATTTATCTTGCTGCCTTTCCTGTGCTTCCACTCATGCAATCTCTTTCTTTTTTTCTTTAATTTTTTTAAAAATTTTGTTCACTATTATATTGGCATTTCTGGAAAAGTTGGAAACTCATAGGTTGTTCTCAGGAGGAATAGTCACCATTTCAAAGCATTGAGTCCCCTTTGTATCATCCACCCCCATCCCCGTATATAACTTTTTAGGTAGATCATGTGATGCTTGAGCATTCAGTGGTTCTGCACTGCTAGCTCAGTACCACTTCAAAGTAGAGGGAAAGTAGAGGGAGAATGAGCTGCTTTTTTCCCCCCATGGCTATTCCTGGGGTAAAGTTCCTACTCTGGAAAACTTTATCCTGGCTTTTTTTGCCCCACATTGCAGAAATTCATCTGCCTTTATCACTGCAATCAAAACAGAAAGGCAGGGTAGAAGCAGAAAATCACAGTAGCTGGAATTGGAACAGAATAAACATCTTCGCTTTTCTGGGCTAAAGAAGCCAATAAATTGCTTTCCTTTATAAATGAAAATTGCATGCAATTTTAAATTTTCTCCTATGAGTACACAAAGTAAACCATTTTAATGAACCATCCAGTTAATAAGGAAAGGGGAGATCTCTAATGAGGAGTATCTTTTCCCATTATCCACCCCACAGCTGCTAGGACCTCTATAAAAAAAAGCATGAAGAAATTCAAGTCCAATAGACACTGCTTAATTTGCTTGAATTTTAAGCAACACTTGGAAAAGAGAAAGTCAGTTTAGGATAAATATTCTAACAGAATTCCTGAGTCAGCCACTGCTCACAGCAGGACACTGATTTTATTGAGTAATCACTGCATTTCCAAGCAAAAACTACCTGGTAGAAGCAGGTAGCATTGCCTACAGCTCAGAGGACACAGAAACCATTGGTGAAGTTGAAGAAGCTTTCTGAGTGCATAGGTACTGTCTCATAATCACTGTATGCAAAAATAGAGAACTGATTTGAACAACTTCTCTTCCTCCCCTTCTACCTGACACACACATGCTTTTTTGATGCCTGGGAAATAGTTCATGCAGGTGGAAATCAAAATTCTCTCTTCTGTCTACATCAGACTGAAAACATTTTCCTCTTTTCTCTCCCTGCTTCCAAGCTCACCTGTAGTTTTCCTCTTCCCTCAGAGCAAAACAGGATCAATCTGCTGACTCTTGACATCTAGCTGATGCTGCTAAAGTGAACAAGGCCCATACTATACTTACCAGGGCAACTTCTGCTGAGTAAGGTAGAATGGAAGAGTAGCATTCCTGCTACACACACACACGCAACTTTAATTATAAGCCAGAAAATGTGCAAAGGAGCTAGACAGCAGTTTTCCAGTGACTGATACCAACTACAAACTGCATGTCTGTAAATTTGCATTTTCCTAACTCCTGCTTAGGTATGGTATCTGCTCTGAAGTGGACACATGTCTGAATTTACATTGTGGAAGTCCATGTATTTCATAGAACCACTAGGTTGGAAAAGACCCACCGGATCACTGAGTCCAACCATTCCTATCAATCAGTAAACTATGCCCCTCAGCACCTCATCCATCAATCTTTTAAACACCTCCAAGGAAGGTGACTCAACCACCTCCCTGGGCAAACTGTTCCAGTGCCCAATGACCCTTTCTGTGAAAAATATTTTCCTAATGTCCAGCCTAAACCTCCTCTGATGGAGCTTGAGGCCACTCCCCCTCGTCCTGTCCCCTGTCACTTGGGAGAAGAGGCCAGCTCCCTCTTTCTTTCAGGTAGTTATAGAGAGCAATGAGGTCTCCTCTCAGCCTCCTCTTCTCTAGACTTTCTAGCCCAGCTTTCTCAGCTGTTCCTTATAAGGCTTGTTCTCCAGCCCCTTCACCAGCTTTGTTGCTCTTCTCTGCACTCGCTCCAGAGCCTCAACATCCTTCTTGTGGTGAGGGGCCCAGAAGTGAACATAGGATTCGAGGTGTGGTGTCATCAGTGTGGAGTCCAGAGGGAGAATAACCTCCCTGGACCTGCTGGTCACACTATTTCTTATCCAAGCCAAGATGCCATTGGACTTCTTGGCCAGGTGGCCAAGTTTTTCCAGTCCTTTGGATTACTGCAACCCCACAAAGCATTACTCACAGAGAACAAAAACCTAAGGGCTGTACAAAGAGCTAATGCTTGATAAAGCAAAGCTAACTGCCAGATGTTTAGAAAAAGCCTAGCCCATAGCCTGACATTTCTACATCCATACAAGTAGAGATCAGTGTAAACCTTCAGGAAATGGAGCCCTAGAAAATGGATGCACTCTGTTTAAAAAAAAAAATCATAAGAAATCATGTGGCAGCGACTGTGCTGTGAGGGCAATGATGCTAGATTTAGTAACAGTTTTGTAAATGTTGAACATTTAGGTTCCCATTTCACATCTCAGACCAACTGACTTTGATGAAAAAAAAGACGACCCTCAAACCTGTGGCATCAGAATAATTGTTAAATTAATACATGATTACATTCTAGTGTCCTGTAGAGATAGTAAGATAAAACAATTTAGAAAGATACTCCCACTCATTTGCAGATTCCAGCAGCTGTGTCTCTTAGTGCTTCTCTACTAAAGATATGACAAAGCACTGGGCTACACTCCATCTCAGCCACAGCTAAGGTTAAAAGCTGTATAAATTAATCACATTTTCTCTTATCTAACAAGGGCATTTAATCATGCTGAAAGAAGACAGAGATTTTGCCTATGCTGCAGAGGCTCTTTGTGGTGGCTGTGCATGAGCAGCCTTCCAGTGTATCCACAGCAGAGGCTCACAAGAGGAGTTGTGGTAATGACACCACGTCCTAAAAAGCTGTAAGTCATGCTGAGAAAGTTCTCTCCTCTCTCATGGCATAACTGTAGCCAGCAGACTACCCAGGAGAGCAGCATAAGCTTCACCTATAAATTCCTCCAGGTAATCAGCCTGGTAATTGATTTTGTTAGTTTAGTTCCAGGCTGTATTTATGTGCTTCTGCTCAGTAAAATTTAAGGAAGGATGACTCCAAAACCTAGGACTGCACCAGTGTCACACACATAAGCTGTTGTGGAGGGAATGGGCTTAAAAAGCAGCAGTTAAGGCGAGTCAGGACTGAGGTAGCTCAGGAAAGCAGCCTTAAGAGTTTGGATTTGGACCAGAAAGATGTACTTGCTAAAAATCACCCCACTGCACAGATGCTGAAACACAGCCAGAGCTGGATTTAGAGGCACATTAAGCCATGGCTAAGGTGCATAAAAAAAAGTGTCAGAACTGTAAGCAATGCATTAGAAGAGCCGCACTATGGGCAAGGTCAAGGGGCAGAAAATATGTGTGAACACAGCTTTGTACACACATGCTGTGGATGGAGAGAGATCATTCATCACCTTGAACATGGGAGCATGCCGTGCATGGATTTTCAGTATACTTGGGTTAACACTTTTATAAATAGCCAGTCACCAGAACATGCACAGCTAAAGCTTCCCCTGTGAACTTTAAAACAGTAACACCTGAAGAAAGCTTCAGGCCCTTGCTAACAGTTTCTCTGAAAAAAAAAAAAAAAAAAAAAAAAAAGCAGCACATTGAATATTGGCTTCCAAAATACAGTAAGTAATGCAAGACTCCTGTAGCACTGTAATTAGCACTTGATAATATTGCCATTGGAAATTGCCTTCTGTTCTGCAAGCCAGCCTTAAAATATCACTTCAGTGCCCGAGCACTCAGCACCTCTCAAGCACAGTGTCAGCATCCACACAGCCCTTCACTGCTCCCTTCTGAGCTCTTCTTGGGGTGCCTGTAAGGTCTCCTGTTTTGTATTTTGCTACTCTTGCAGAGTTCCAGGGTAAGACTGAGGTGAAAATCCTGGAAGGGGACATCCGAGACGTGATGTTCCTGCACCGTGCCTGTCAGGGGGTCTCCCTCATCATCCACACAGCTTCCATCATTGACACCTTGGGCCTTGTAGAGAAGCAGCTGCTCTGGGAAGTGAATGTGACAGGTGAGTGGGTGAAGAACCTTTCTCAAACCCATGTCTATTCTGTATTAACCATTTTCTGCTCAGGAAAGCAAACACCTAGTTTTTTGAGCCAGATATGTCAAGTTTGCTGCAACTTTTGCAGAAATGCAATTGAGTGCAAAGCATGCACATGTGCAGCCCTATACAGCTCTGTCACTCTCCACACCCAGCGTGCACCAGTCTTCCACTGCAAGGCACAGTAGGATTATTTAGTCTTGTCAGCATTCACATATGCCTATCTTGACAGTTATACATGCTCTGCCTTCAGTAGGAATGGCCATAATCCCATGCCCAGTGGACCTCTGAAGTCCCAACACAGGAAGTTTCTCATCCCAATGAGAAAAATTTGTTCTTATTCTCCCTCATCTGGTATTATAGCATAAGTGCCTTTGTACATTTTTGAATTTTAACAAACATTGCAGGCTTTGGTTGCGAATTACAACAAACTTGCACTGCTAACGTCCCAGACCAGGCTCTCTGCTTTGTCTGCTTTTCCTTTCTCCTCTTCTCCTATTCCTCTCGCTATGTTTTCATGTGCACAAATGAGTTCAGATAAGCACATGCCCTCCCACCTTAAGATTATTATTATTAAATATCACAGAATTATAGAATCACAGAATGACCAGTTGGAAAAGACCCACTGTATCATCGAGTCCAACCATTACTATCAATCACTAAACCATGTCCCTCAGCACCTCATCTACCTGTGCCTTAAACACCTCCAAGGAAGGCGGCTCAACTACCATCCTGGGCAGCCTCTGCCAGGGCCCAATGACCCTATCCATGAAAGTTTTTTTCCTAATGTCCAGCCTAAACCTCCTCTGATGGATCTTGAGGCCATTCCCTCTTGTCCTGTCCCCTGTCACTTGGGAGAAGAGGCCAGCTCCCTCCTCTCCACAATCTCCTTTCAGGTAGTTACAAAGAGCAGTGAGGTCTCCCCTCAGCCTCCTCTTCTCCAGGCTAAACAACCCCAGCTCTATTAGCCACTCCTCATAAGACTTGCTCTCCAGCCCCTTCAGCAGCTTTGTTGCTCTTCTCTGGACTTGCTCCAGAGCCTCAACATCCTTCTTGTGGTGAGGGGCCCAGAACTGAACACAGGATTCGAGGCATGATCTCACCAGAGGTGAGTCCAGAGGGAGAATAACCTCCCTGGACCTGCTGGTCACACCGTTTCTGATCCAAGACAGGATGCCATTAACCTTCTTGGCCACCTGGGCACACTGCTGGCTCATGTTCAGTTGGCTGTCAACAAACACCCCCAAGTCCCTCTCCTCCAGGCAGCTTTCTAGACAGACTTCTCCTAGTCTGTAACACTGCACAGGGTTGTTGTACCCCAAGTGCAGGACCTGGCATTTGGCCTTGTTAAACCTCATGCCATTGGACTCTGCCCAGCAGTCCAGCCTGCTCAGATCCCCCAACAAACTCAAGACTATGGAAGGGAAGGGTTTCAGTGACTCTTTACTTTGTGATTAGCTCTTTCTTACTACAAAGAAACCCCTGCTCTTCATTAAAAGATCAGATGAAGGGCAAAGCTTTGGCTTAGAAATAACCTGTAAGGCATCAGCTGCCAGGAAATATAAATATATTTCCTAAAAGAACAAATTCATATTCCTCCCTGTGATCTCAAACCCCTCTATGCCTTTCAGAGAACTGGTACTGCCTAACCTACATGCACACTCGCCTCTCTGTGTTGCTTCATCTGCCTGGAGAAGATTTGGGGAAGATGTTCTTTATTTATATGAAGAGCTTTCCTGGTTCTTTGTTCCTCTCTGCCACAGACAGAGGGCTTCTTTACAGAAAAATAAGGAGCATATTTCTGCAGGCACCACTTTCAGAGTTACTGGCTACTCTCCAGTGTTCAGAGTAAGACTGGTTTTTGTAGTCAAGTCATCTCTTATATGCACCTTAAAAACAGTAGGATAGCATTTTGGTTGTTTTAGCCTGGCTCATGGCCTTTACATTCAGCTTCAAGACCCTTTCATTTCTGCTTAGTCAAAGCCATAAATTGACAGTGGCCACAAATTAGAGCCCAATGGGCAGCTTCTTAGGTCCCTGCCAGGAAGGGAGCACAAGGAAGGGAGTTTACAGGAAGGACAAGTTCCTGTAAACCTCTGCATTAGGTAGTATGAAAAATGAATATCCAGGGTGGTAGTTCAGAAAGAGGATTTTTTAAAGCCCTGTCTTTATGACCATACTCCTGCTACAATCTGTTCTTCACACCAGAATGCGTTGCCTAAATCCATATGGGGAAACCCCCCCCCCAAAAAAAAAAACCCTCAACAAATATTAAAATGCCCCCAAAGCAGAAAGGGCTCTAGCTCTGAGCTGGAGTCAGTGATAGTTTATTTAAACCTACCCCATCATTCATTTTGCAGGTTAGACTTATGCACGAAATACATAGGCTTTCATAATTCTTTCAGACCCGACTCCAGTAGAGTCTGCGTGTGGGTGAAATAAAACCACTGGACAGGGGAGGATTAGATGATAACATCTGATAGAATGAAAACATACCCTAGTCCTGCTCCTAGAGCAAACTGACCTCAAGGACAGTAACTACTGCAGTTTTCTTCCCTACTTCCCACCATTTCTGTTCTGATGCTCTTCTGGTTTTCTAACCAGCCAAAACACTGCTACGTACTTCACAGACTTGGAGAATAAAAGCTTTTTTTGTCCTAGAAAACAGAACTCATGATAGAATCATAGAATCACAGCATCATAGAATGGTTTGGGTCAGAAGAGACCTTAAAGCTCATTCAGTTCCAACCCCCCTGCCATGGGTAGGGACAACTCCCATTGCATCAGGTTGCTCCAAGCCCCATCCAACCTTACCTCGAACACCTGCAGGGATGGGGCAGCCAGGACATCTCTGGGCAACCTGGGCCAGTGTCTCACCACCCTCACAGGAAAACATTTCTTCCTGATGTTTCATCTAAACCTCCGCTATTTCAGCTTTAAGCCAGTCCCCCTTGTTCTCTTCCTGCACTCCCTGATACACAGCCCCTCCCCAGCTTTCCTGTAGCCCCTTTCAGTACTGGAAGGATGTATAAGGTCTCCCCAGAGCCTTCTCTTCTCCTCTCTAGGCTATATAAGCCCAGCTCTCTCAGCCTGTCAATACAAATATGTCAAGGAATTAGATGTGCCCTATCACAAAACAGGTTAAACTTCCCATGATGCAGCATTTCCCCCTGCTTCACATGCCATACGATGCCTCAGAGCAAAAATATTTGAAGAGAAGCCAGTTTTTAGAAGGAGGGGAATTAAGGAATTAATTAAGTATAGTCCAAATAAAAGTACCCTCTGTGACTCAAATCCTCAGCCAGAAGGGCTTTGTGAGCAAAACTTGGAGACCTGTTTCATGGAATGTGAAACATGAAAATGTTACATGCTATGTGAAAGGTGTCCAAATTCCCATTATTATAAGAACCTTTTAATTTTTACACACAACTTTGCTTTGCAAATAAAACACATTTTATTTGGATTAAATTGATCTGGAACAGATACCAATGGCCAAGATAATTTTATGTTTGCCTTTTTTAAAACATGCTTTCTCAGTCGATTTTATCTAGCCCTTCTGCTCTTTATTGCTTTCCCATACTTTCTAAACATCATCGATGGCAGGAAGTAAGATACTATTTTTAGCATAGTATATTTTTAATTAATTAATTTTCCAGATGACTCTGTCTTGTGTGTCACCTAAACATAGTGACTTGCATGAACTCACTTTTCATGTGAATTTAGATTTAGTCCTGGCTGTGGAAGGTTTTTTCCTTGCACTTCTTTCATGTTTCTTAAAGTGCCACCCAGGCTTACTTTCCATTTGTTTCAACTTCCTTCTTTTTCATATTCAAGCTTGAAAAAATGAATTTGTTCCCCTACCAATATTCAGTTCAAGAATTCTTCCCATCTCCCACTCACTAATGGGTCCATGTTTTGCTGCTGGTATTTCTCAGTCCTCTGAATTTATTCATTAAATATTTAGCAATGCTAGCCTGCTCTGTACTCTGCTGCCGTTAGCTGTTGTAACAGACCAAGCAGACTTCTTAGATCATTTATGTCCCTCACTGTACTGTTTGACTTTATCCCCTTGATTTTAGGTCACACCCTTAGGCCTGAGATCATATTAGTCATTTTGGTTTAATGTTCCTTTGCCAAAGACATTTTCAAATGTCTTTGAGTTGTATCTTTTGTTCTGAAGTCACTGGATCTTTTATACATACTCCCTGTCATTGCACCATACACAACAAATAAGGCTTGTTTTGCCTCAAAGCTCAGAAGAAAAAAAAGCCTACTTGCCATTAAAACATCACAGTTTATTAAAATAAGTACATTCCCCTTGAATATGCTTTCCTAGCTTAACCCTCTTGCTACTTGAAACACCTTGAACTTTCCAATTTACCTCTGGTCTCCTCAATTAAAGTATTATGACAGGATTTTAAAAGTAAGAAATCTTGTATCACTGCAAGTAAAACCCAGAATATGCTGAAAAAGGAGGCATATATACAAAAGCATCATTTTGCTCACTGCACACTGCTCTTTGGCAACACAGTATCATGCATTGTTCTGACAGCTTTCCCTTCAAGTCCTCCTCTAAAGCCAGTTGAAAAGTGATTTCCACTGGGTGAAGCTGCTTTTAGAGCAAACCTTCAGGTCCCACATTAATGCTGTCCCTGCTTCGCAAACCACCCAAGAGCATCCTCAAGCCTAGAAAGCAGGGTCTGCAGCACACAGGATGGTATCTAATGAGAAGAGCAACTTCTGAAGGTTCTCAGCCTTAAGCCAAGTCAATCCAACCAGCACGCACAAGCCCCTGAATCTGTGGTCAGTATCCACGCTAACCTGAGCAAGACCAAAATATGACTCTTGACATTAAAAACCCCCCACACCATGCAATTAAGACCAAGTGTTCATCCTTGTTTAACTCAATTGGGTGCACCACTTAAATACAGATGTAGGATAGGTTCGCTTTCATTGAAAATGCTGCCCAGTTCAGAACAGGATTCTTCCAGCCAAGCTCAGGCAAGACATGCTGTTTCTAACATAAAAATCCCACTTTCTCCTGCTTGGAGAATTCTAGACTGACTTGCTTGTTTCTCTTTTGAAGGTACTCAGCTACTGCTGGAGGTATGTGTCCGCTGTAATGTCCAGCACTTCATATATACCAGTACCATAGAAGTGACAGGCCCAAACAGCAAAGGTGACCCCATTTTCAATGGTAATGAAGATACGGTTTATGTGAGCGTACCAAAATTTCCTTATGCCCAGACTAAGAGACTGGCAGAGAATTCTGTGTTGAAAGCAGATGGCCAGGTGTTGAAGGATGGTGGCACACTGCTGACTTGCGCTCTAAGATCAATGTACATTTTTGGAGAAGGATGCCCATTTCTTCAAGGTCATCTGGATAAGTGTCTGTTAAACAAAAATGTCTACCTGCGCTTCTCCAGAAAGGAAGCTTTGGTGAACCCCGTGTACGTGGGAAACATTGCGTGGGCACATGTGCAGGCAGCGAAAGCCCTGCAGGTTCCACAGAAAGCCAAGAACATCAGGGGGCAGTTTTACTACATCTCAGATGACACTCCTCATATAAGCTATGCAGATCTGAATTATGAGCTGACCAAGGACCTGGGGTTTGCAATTGAGCCCAGGCTCCCCATGCCTCTGACGATGTTGTATTACTTCTCGCTGCTGCTGGAGATAGTGAGCTTCTTGCTCAGGCCCTTTGTCAGATACATCCCTTCCACCAACCGCCACCTGGTCACTCTACTGAATACCCCATTCACCTTCTCTTATAAAAAGGCACAGAAGGATTTTGGCTACTTGCCCCGTTACACGTGGGAAGCAGCCAAGCAGTCCACTGCTCAGTGGCTTGCCTCCATAATCCCGGAGAGAAGAGAGTACTTGCAAATCGAGACCGTCTAAGTCTTAAGAGGAGGAGAGGGCTGGCTAAACAAGGCAGGACCAGGAAACAGAGGAGAGCTGGTTGAACGGCAGCACAGCAAACTACAAAATATTTAAATGAAGACTTAGTGTAACAGACACCTAACAACACCTCCCCCTTGCCCCAATTAAGAATAAAAAAAGCGAAATGTTCCTTTGTTTGTTGAGTACACGCTGATCAGAACCAGCTTTACTGTACATTTCTACATCATGTGCAGTATGAAGACACAATTTTATTAAGACTCTATGCAGCCCTTTGTGGAAACACATCAGCCCTTCAGTTCATTCCATGCCTCCATTAAGGGTTTTGTAAAGCACAGTTCATCCTAGAACTATGCTTACACTTTACAGATAATGTCCTACTCACTTATACCCTACTCATTCAGCTCTTGCCAAACACGAAGAAGAGTAGAAGGCACATGTTTGCAAAAGCTGTTACAAACCTTACTCACTTTTTCAAGAGTATAGTCCAGTTTCACATGACATTCATCTGGCAGTCAAACTTGAGAATAAATTTGGTCACTGTAAGCAAGAGCAGCATAGTTTTAGTTAGGCTGGTGTGTGAAGTGAGAGAAGGGTAAGATTTGGTCAAGTGAAGACTTCTTCATCCAGTCTCATTTTCCTAGTTACCAGTTTTGCAATAAATCTGATGAGTGTTGAGAAGAACAGATTCAAGAAGATGATAAGGAGAAAAAT
The DNA here is from genome assembly GCA_033558105.1 of Coccyzus lansbergi. Taxonomy (NCBI): domain Eukaryota; kingdom Metazoa; phylum Chordata; class Aves; order Cuculiformes; family Coccyzidae; genus Coccyzus; species Coccyzus lansbergi. Next base: position 187,958 of record JAUMJK010000257.1, on the reverse strand, counting down.
ATTGCAGGATGGCTTTGTTCACTGAAGAGTTTCCATTGCAGAGTCAAGACATTTGTGAACACTGAGGAAAAATAAGCAGTGCAAGAAAAAATCATGCAAGATTTCAGCAAGGAACAAAGACTTGCTTTAGCCGATAGATACACATGTGGTGTCCCTGTGCTTTCCTGATGGCCATATGAGTTTATGTAAAATGTGTAACTTGACTTTGGGGCCAAAAATGTAGAACTTATCTGAAGAAATGTTTGCTCACTTCCTGAAAACAGCTCTGCAAGATGGGAATTTCTCTGTTCTGTTTAGGATGGTGTGAACAGAAACATTTTACCTGACTCTGTACTAATGTAAATAAATCACATTTCTTGAGTTGTAGGCAGATTGTGATCTGTGTTGAGCTTAATTATTAGGTGTCCTAGACATTAGATTGTCCCATTACAAATATTACTATATTTCTATTGTCTTTAGTAACATTTTAGATGAAGTTTACAATATCTGAACCAACGGAATGCCAGCCACCAGAGCTTCCAGTCATATGCTAGGGCCACAGAAATAAACTAATTGCCCAGAGAGGCCATGATTTTGTCCAACTTACGGAAGTAATTTACAAAGGTCTTGCCCCATCCCTATGCAAAGGGGCCAAGTAAACACAACAGATCCATGCGCTTATGTCTCACCTGCTCCAGCACTTCAGTATAAGCTGCAGATCCAAAAGGCAGAACAGATACATGTGCTCTCTTTCCTCCATCATCAGGATGAGAATCCTGTGACTGAAGCACTTTTCACTATCAGAGCTGCTCACTCAAGTGAACTTAAGAAGGAACCAAAGTGTCCGATACTTCTGTTAATTGTGCAGCATTTTGAAGCAAACCACTGACAGTGAACCAAGGACCAACAAGTGGTGGCACAGAACCACCTGAGCAACAAATCTTGTGTGCATCACAGACAAATGGAAAGTAATCTGCCGAGCCCTCTCTCTATGTTTTTAGTAGTTGCTGTGGTCTGGGCATAATTTGGCTAACTTTGTTTTTGAACAAAAGGTGGTCCCATTTTCACAGGCAGTTGCTGGAAGGATCAACCCCTGCTGCTTAGCTTTGCTGTTACACCAACTGTATGTTTGTTTTTTCTAATTTTGCTTGAATTCAGGCCTCAAAATCAACCAATGTGAGGTCAAATCAACACCACATCAAAGTCACCCACTCATTACCCCCATTCAGCTACTACCAACTGCACCAGGCACACAGGTGTAATAGTGTGTTTCTGCCTTGCTGCTGTGCCAACTTCAAATGCCTAAGTCATGGTGTTTAAATACAGATCAGTTTTAGGAAATTAAATTTCACTCATAATCCCTAAAATTTTTTTCTAAAAGATTACTAAACCTCAGTTTGTTTTCTGCCTGACAGGTCTCTGAACTGCAGAATAGTTCCTGATAACAATGATTTCCCTATGAGGGACAGTAAGGACTCTGGGTGTAACTTCATAGAATCCTAGAAAGGTTTAGGTTGGAAGGGACCATGAAGGTCATCTAGTCCACCCCAACCTTGCAGTGAGAAGGGTTGTCTTCTACTTGATCAAGTTGCTCACAGCCCCATCCAACCTGACCTTGAATGTTACAAGGGATGAGGCATCCACTTCCTCTCTGAGCAACCTGTGCCAGTGCTTCACCACCCTCAGCATGAAAAATTTCTTCCTAATACCTAGTCCAAACTTCTCTTTTAGTTTAAAACCATTAACTCTTGTCCTAATCCTTGCTACAGGCCCTGCTACAAAGTTTGTCCCTGTCTTTCTTATCAGCCCCCTTTAAGTATTGCAAGGCCCCAATAAGGTCTCCTCAGAGTCTTCTCCAAGCTGAACAACCCCAACTCTCTCATCCTCTCTTAACAGTACAGGTGTTTGGGGTCTTTGATTATTTTTATGGCCCTCCTCTAGACCTGCTTCAACAGTTCCACATCCCTCCTATCTTGAGGGCTCCAGAGCTGCACACAGTACTCCAGGCAAAGTCTCACCAGAGCAGAGAAGAGGGACAGAATCACCTCCCTTCACCTGCTGGCCACAGATCTTTTGATGCAGCCCAGGTTACAGTTGGCTTTCTGGGCTACTAGCACACTTCACCAGCTCATTTCCAGCTTCTCATGCATTACCATGCAGATAGGAGTCATGTCTTACCTACTAGGGCTGTTCATAATCATGACTTCACGCTAGCAATTGCACCCTCAGACCTCTTCATACATGCTTTGTTCCTCTTCAGACTGAACTCCAGCTCCTGTTGAGCTCTGTTCCTCTCCCATCCTGTTCCTTTGCCCTTTACTCCCATTCAGACCCCTCTGTGCATGCTCCATTGCCCTTCTAGCACTTGTGTTTGCATACTTACCCCTTGTAACTCCCTCTGTTTTCACTATGTTCCCTTATGATCCCCTCCATCACTGCTCTTTTCCACTCCATTCCTGTCTAGCTGGTTCTGTTCCCTGACAGCCCTATCTCACTTCATGCATCTTTCAGCATCTCACAAGCAGAGAAAGATGGGCTCTTCACCTTGCAGCCACCCCAGGCAAACCAATGCCTTGCTCTCCAAAAACCTGGGAAAGATTAGTGAAACAGACCCTAACAAGATCTGGTCTCAGGATCTCTGAAACAGAGACAAGTGACAACACCATACTGCTTGTGAGAGGCTCTGTGAAGACTGATTCTGAGGCTTACTCTGTTGCAGGCATCAGAACTTCGCAGGGAAAGAGGAACTGGCTTACTGGCATCCTCGTAGTTTGTGAACTTCTTTGGCTTTTCAGGAAGATGGACTCAGCTCTTTGAGGGAGAAAAACTTCACAAAAGGAGAATTTATAAGAAAATGTAATGCTCTTGAGGGAACTGAAGTAGTTCTGCAACTCCCCTCCAGCCTGCAATGGCATTTTCTATCATTGCCAAGCTGTAACATGATGTGGTCCTACCATGAGATCTAGGTTATGGGCTTGAGTTCCAATCTGCTTGTGAGTAGACTCTTTGATCTCTCTCCTTACCCTTCCTCAGGTGTGTAATGATTGACCTTTTCTATACTGGTGACATTACCAAATATCTTGAAGGAAAACTCTACCTCTCTCTTAGTCAGGGCACTTTTCAGGAAAGGCTTTGAGAGAGAGGGAAGGTGGACAACCACTTTGAGTGCTGCTGCTTTAGGCTCTACCAGATCATCAGTGAGTCCTCTCGTGTCTCACTTATAACTGCAGCTGACATGTTACACTTCATGTCTCTGTGCTTTCTTCCTCTCTGTTGCCTTCCTTGGACACTGTTCCTCTTCCCTCTCCTGTACACACATTCTTATTTCCATTTAGTCCCCTCTACACGCACCTGCTTCCTCTCCCCTGCCCTTCCTCTCATGCATTTTTGCCCTCCAGTCCCCTTTGTGCACATTCTGTTCCCTTCCATTATATTTCAGGCACCAAACTGTTGCTGAGTAGAAGGGACAGTGCCTTCAGTCTACTTACTGGGTACCTTCCTTTAAACTTAGTTCAAGGTACTGTCACGTGGTCTTTGCTGATTAAGCGCACTGCTCCCTCACATCCAGCTTGTTGCCTACCAAGAATTCCAGATCTTTTTCAGCAGAGCTTCCCCCAGCCAGTCAAGCGCACTCTGGATACATGGCTTTGCACTTGTTCCTGATGAATTTCATAAGGTTTCTGCTGGCCCCTTCCCCCAGACCACATCGTACCTCTGATGGCCTTGCCTTCAAACGTGTCAGCTGCTTCCCCCTGCTTGGTGTCATCCACAAACAGGCAAAGAACATACTCCCTTGCCTCCTGCAGGTGGCTGATAAAGATGTAGAACAAGACAAGGGTGCAGGACAGACTTCTGCGATGCCCTGCTTACTACCTACTGCCTTCTGACCCCAATCACCAAGCAGCATTCTGGCAGGAAGAGACTAGAGTTCTGTTTAGATTTTTAATGAGAGGGTCTTGAAGGATTGAAACAGAAACAGGCAGCATTCTTGATGCCAATTTGGTCATTGCTGGGCACAATTCTGTGATTTCGTCTGGCTTTAGAGCTTTTTTCGGAGTTGTGCACCTTAGTGCCTTACTTGCTGTTTGTTATAGTTTATACACAATTAATCACCTCTGGGCGTTGGGTTAAAGATAACTGCTTTGCTCTTTTGCTTAGAATTAGTTTATCATGTTTAAAATCATTGATTGCAATCATAGCAGGCAGGTTCCAACCAAAACGGCAGCGGCAGCTTCTTCTGTGTACCTGGGGAGCCGTCTAGTGGACTTTGTTTCTAATTACACCGTTTGTTTAATACCCAGAAGACAAGCTTTTGGGGAAATACTTTTTCACAACCTCCCCTTCTCCTCCAGGGTAGTTCAAATAGCTTTTGAGAGTTTTGGATGTCTTTGGGATTCTGTAACTGGTATGCTTATATTATTAAGTCTCTTGAATGCGTTACAGGCCTTGGTCTTGCTCAGGGTAAAACATCAGGATGAAGGTAGGTGCTGCTTGGTTATTCCAACACCCAGGATAAGAAATGCAGCTACCTCATCCACCACTACAGTTGTAGCTGGACATGGTGGTTGCAGAGACTTCTGCAACAGGCACCACGACTACTCAAAGAGAGTCAGTGTAGCTCAGCCTGGAGGAGAGAAAGCTCTGGGGAAACCATGTAGTGGCTTTCCAGTACTTAAAAGGGGCTGCAGGAAAGCTGGGGCTGGGGCTCTTTATCAGTGATTGCAGGGATAGTATGATGGGCAACAGTTTTAAGGTGAAAGAGGAGAGACTGAGATGAGACACTGGGAAGAATTTTTTTTTTTCCTGTGAGTGTGGCGAGGCACAGGCACACATTGCCCAGAGAAGTCGTGGCTGCCCCATCCCTGTAGGTGTTCGAGGTCAGGTTGGATGAGACTTTGAGCAACCTGATTAAGTGGGAGGTGTCCCTGCACTTGGCACGGGGTTTGAAACAAGATGATCTTTAAAGGCCTTTCTAACTCAAACCATTCTATGGTACTGTGGGTCTATGAAACCCAGACGATATGCTCTGCAGCTAATGAAACCTCAGCAACTGATAAACCCAACAACCAACTTGTGCCAGCATCAGTCGCCCCTATGCAGAAGAGATACACAAGAAAAATAGGTTTGAAGGTGAACCAACAACATCACAGAGGGAAGACCAAGAATCAAGTACCTGTTCACTATCCTCAATTGGGCTGCAAGATATATGAAAAAAATTCTGCTGTCAGGGGGTGAGCAACCTCTCACTTCACTGCTCCAGTGCTGGGATAACAAGGAGTTATCAAGACCAATAATGCAGACTTACAGGCTAGAGATGTCAGGCAGCTGGGAGCCCAGGCTAGAGAAAGGTACACGGACAAGGTGCTTAGAAGAGAAGCACAAACCCTCAGTCTCTGAAGGTAGCTCCTGTCAGCTGCAAGGAACAGGTATCCCTTTAGTGAGTATATCACACACTGTCCAAATAGGTGGATGACTGTGGAGAAAGCTATCAAGTACCTGAGGGAATTATCTGTGTGAGAAATTATTTATAATGACCTGAGAAAGCAGCAGACACCTAGAGATCCAACCAACATTGCAGAAGTTCATAGAGTGTGCACCACCACCATATGCCCACTCATTGGCAATACTAGACTTGATAGAATCATAGAATCACCAGGTTGGAAAAGACCCACCGGATCATCAAGCCCAACCATTCCTATCAAATACTAAATCGTGTCCCTCAACGCCTCATCCACACCTCCAGGGAAGGTGACTCAACCACCTCCCTGGGCAGCCGGTTAACTTACCTTGAGGAGATTTGATTCTGTGTGGAAACAACCAATAATTTGAACTGCATGATGCTAATTGCTACGTGATACTGCTTGTCATCCTTCCCCCAGATTAATGAAGAACTGACTTCAGCAACTTCCATCAGCACAGCAACTTCCTCGAAATAGACATCAGTATAAATCAAGAATTTTTCTGGGGACACTCTCTCTCCCTTTTTGGACTCTGCCCTCCTCATGTGGTCTCCTGTTCCTAGTGCTCCTGCTCCTCCAAGTTCAACTGCCATGTTCCCTGGTCTCTCTGTGACAGCTGTGACATCTGCAGCCACTGGAACTGCTGCACTTGTTTTATTGGCAATCTGACAAACCATTGCTAGGAGCATGCATTCCATGGCTACTCTTTAGGAGTATTCTGAGTATTTTTCTATATTTTCTATAATATTTGCGTTATTATTAGTTTTGATTGTTTATTAAAACTGCTTCGGTTTCAACCTACAGGTCTTCCTTTCCTTTCCTGATTCTCATTCCCCAGGTGCTGGTGGTGGAGAACTGGATGAGGGAGTGGCTGTCTATTGTTTAGCTACAGACTAAAGGCATTAAACTGGGACGAGACTGAAGACGTGGAATACTGCAACACATACCAAAAAAGTGGGACATCCTTGCCCAGGTTTAGCAGTATCTACAGATGCTACCAGAGAGAATGAAGGACAGCTTTTCTTACGCAGTTCAGTAAGTGACATTTCCCAAATGCAGGTTGACATGTTGTCATTTTTGCCTTCTCAGTGAGGCAGTGGGATCTTTATATCTCTCCAAGGACTGTGCTCCCAACAACCAGATTTCTAAGTGCCAAATCCCTGCTTCGCTGAACTTCCTATTTCTTGTTACCACATCCCTTACTTCAATCACCTGATAAGCCATCCCTGCTGACAGGAAGCATATTCCCACTTTCATCCCTATCCTGATACTCCCTTCCTACCTCATCAGCAACCTACTCATACTGCCACAGAGATGTCTCCTCCCCTTGATGGTTTCTTCCTACTTTCAATCACACAATATAATTTATAATTTAGAGTAATTTTGCTAAAGTCAAGGCACTGATGCTCACAGACCTAAGGAATATGCTGTCCTCCTGTCTGTTTCTGGTGAAGTTTACAATGCTGCTTGAGGCGTGCCTTGTTTTGGAAGCACTTCCCCACACAGCACATATAAAGGTTTGTTTTTCTTCTGCGTGGACTTACTGGTGTCAGTGTGAAAGCTCTGTTTGAAGAACTGCTCACACTGGGAACACACACAGGACTTCTCACCTGTGTGGGTTTACTGGTGCTGGACAACAGTTGAGAAATCATCGAAGCCTTTTCCATACTGAATGTATTTGAAGAGCCTCTCACAATGTAGGCTCTGTACCGTTAGCATCTTTGTGCTTGGACTCAGCCTGCAGGGAGTGGACAGATAGATGCACTATGCCCTGAAATGTGGGCTGGGCATCAGGGCTGAGGCTGCTGGTGGCAGAGATACTGAGGGCAAAGCTTCCTCCTGTAGTCAAAAGGCAGCTGGAAACAGGCCAAAGGGCAGATCTGAATGACATCCCAGTGTTAGGACCAGGTCCACATTTTGATCTCATCACTCTTTCACGGAGGAAGGAGTTTGGGACAAGGAACATCACAGAGCAACTACTGGGTGGGTATTAAATCTGTGATTTTTTCCTGTGTGTCCCCTCCCTGTAGCTCCTGGCTTAGGATGCTCCTGGCCTAGGACTTGGCAGGCAAAGTGAGATCTGAGCCTTGCACTTCTCAGTAGGATTCTTTGCTTGGAGAGGAAGTAACTTATGATCAGCTGTTTGATAGGGTTGATGCTTGCTTCACGTAATTTAAGTCTCCTGGCTCTGCCAGTCTGTGCATCTTACAACCACAAGATGGTATCTTTAGCGACAATTCTCCCTCGTTTGATCTGTGAAGCCCAATTTGAAATTCTGACTGCTGAGTTTCTGTATTACAAAGCCTGCATTTTGTTTACAAGTAACTCAGAGCAAGATTGGTGGTACAGGCTGATACTACTGGGTACCAGAGAAAGAGGAGTAAAGTAACTCTGATATTTCATGTCTGCTATTCATGCAAGTATTCATCTGACCTCCCCTCCTGCTAACATTCTTTTGTGCTTTGCAACCCCTTTTACTAGTCAAAATTTCACAATGTTGCTTTAGGGGAATGTACTGATGCATCTATTTCAAGAAAGCTTCTCTGGCTCGTTCTGTAAAGATTGTTGAGGTGGGGGTAATGTCATATTTGTCTGCAATAACAGGACAAGCAGAGCAGAGCCCAGAATCTCCCAGAGTGCCACTGTCTAGCTTTCCAGTCCCATCTAAGGACAAATTGGTTAATGCATTGGAAGTCTGCACGAGCCTCTCGGCACAGATGGATATGTAGTACAGGGTTTAAAAAAAAAAATACAAGTGCCTCCTTTCCCCTTTCCCACCAGCACTGCTGCAGCGAGTGGTGGAAGAACTACAGGTGATGGAGGTAAGGCCAAGTGTATGAATCCTGTTGGTTATTCACTTGGGAGTGGAAAAATAAACCTGCCTGTAAACAGATCACAGCAAGCACACAAAGTAATTGTGGGACTCATGATTATATCACAGAACGTTTTACTTCAATGTCATGTTATTCCGTGTTGTGATTTGTACTTGGTTAGTGTGAGCTGTCATACTAAAATCAGGATATTGTCAATTGTGTGTGTTTGAATCACAGCAGTCAACAGGAGTTTCTGAGAAGCAGGTTGCCCTCTAGTGTTTGTAGCAATGCTCAGGGTGAGCCTAATGCAGAAATGTCTATCCCTGATTATTTCATTATGCTGGTAAAAAATGCTTGTAACCTCTGTGGGAGATACACCAAGTTTTCTCTTTTTTAATATTATTTTAAAAGGTATTTTTAATCATTCTGGGAGAAAAGGGAAGGGAAAGGCTTGGAAATATTTAATTGAGAGTGACCCAAAGGCTCAAGATTAAAAAACCAATAATCCCTGAAGATATGGAGAAAGATCTTCAAACTTGTTATTTAGAAGCAATGTCATCATTTTCATACCCTGATTAAGAGTTTTTGAAAACTTGAGGTTGTTAAGCAGCTAAAACCTAAACTATAGTCTTTTTTCAACAGGAGCCAACTGAAATCCCACGGTGTCTACAAAGGTTACCAGACCCTCCCCATCAGGCATGTTTGCTCCCCTGCAGGAAGAAAGCTCCTCACAGTCCCAGTTCATGTCCAACATCACAAACTTACCACCATCCTTTGTGTTGATTTCCTAATCTGTTGAGGGCAGACTGTTGTGTGCTTGCACTTGGTTGGGTCTGCCGAGCCTTGGTGGTTCTTGAAAAAAGGGACTTTGCACGTCCTGGTGAGTCAGCTCCATCAGGTATTTCACATGCAAGTTAGCAAAGGTTTCAGCATTTGGGAGACAGGCCACAAGCCTCTACTGTTCAAATGTCTCCAATGTGGAAGTCAGTTTAAGGCTGTTATTGAAACCAAATAATGACTTTCAAATTTTGGGCTAACTAGCCTGGGTAGGGATTGAACACAGAATACAGCAACAAACAGAGAAGTGAGGAAGGCAATACCATCACCAGAGTACACCCACCCACATCAGTGCCCTTTCCCAACACCGCAAGCTGGCAAAGAAACTTCTCTTGCAGGTTTAAAATACGAATGTGGGCAGAGCAGCTAACAAGCAGTTGGCACTGAACATAACCTGTTCAGAGGGCACTTCTTCAGGGCTACGCACTGTGCTTTGTGAAGGGGTTGATATGTTGTTCCCATATACTTCTGTTCTACTAAGAAAAAGCATGAGTGGGAGATAAGAGACACTACATAGAAAGGTTTACTTGTGCTACACATCTGGAAAAGTAGTATTTGTGTATTGTTCAAGTTAATAAAAAAATCAGTGTAATGATGTCTCCTGGATGTGGCAGCAAATTTGTCCCTGTTGTCACTGATCTTATCAAAGCCTGCTTCACAGGAAAGCCACTAATCCAATGAGTAGATGACTGGCTGGTATTCAAAGATTTTGGAGTTTCTTTTCCTAGGGGAAATTTCCAGTTCAGTTGAAAAACATCTAATGAGAAACTGAAAACATAAACTTGCTGTGATACAAGTAGGAATGCAGTGCCTCATTTTAGAGGATCTTGGCATAAGGTTTTAGCAGACTCTAGTATTAGTTTGATATAAATGGTTGCCCAAGTAACACTGGTTCTAAGATTTGAGCATACTAACATAAATGAATTCTTTGAAATTACTTGCCTGGCTAAAGTGTACAGAATGCATAACTATCTAAGGGTACTCTGGTAAGCTGGTGAGAGCTGGGGTTGTTTAGCCTGGAGAAGAGGAGGCTGAGAGGAGACCTCATTGCTCTCTACAACTACCTGAAAGGAGGTTGTAGAGAGGAGGGAGCTGGGCTCTTCTCCCATATTTCAGGGGACAGGACAAGAGGGAATGGCCTCAAGCTCTGCCAGGGGAGATTTAGGCTGAACATTAGGAAAAAATTTTTCACAGAAAGGGTCATTGGGCACTGGCAGAGGCTGCCCAGGGAGGTGGTTGACTCACCTTCCCTGGAGGTGTTTAAGGCATGGGTGGATGAGATGCTGAGGAGCATGTTTTAGTGATTGATAGGAATGGTTGGACTTGATGATCCAATGGGTCTTTTCCAACCTGGTGATTCTATGATGATTCTATGATGAAAAAACGCCAGAGAACCATCATGTAAATCTTTTGATGTAAACACAAATTACTATAGAAATAACCCACAGGCATAAAGCAGCTCAAGTAATAATGGAATATATACTCAAACAAAGGTTGAGCCATATTCAAATATGAACAAACCAGAATATAAGCATGCAACAGACAGTATCTTCAGAGATACTGAGATCTTCAGAGATCTCTGAGGGTATTGGTGATCGTCACTTATTTTGCTGTGTAAGAATGATTGCACAAATGACTTTACTTATGGACTGTACCACTCTTCTGTTTTAGTATCATATTCCTTGTTCCTCAATTCTTGTTCAATAACAAATCTTTAGACAAAAGAGACTGGTGTCATATGTTGATAGCACAGTGTTTCAACATATTGCAATCTGTTTCTGATTCAGTTATAGCAAATCCAGGGGGGAAAGCTAATCAAATAACCATATTAGAAAACTTAATAGCAAGTATTTTAGTCATTTGCTATTCATCATTACTCAACAAGCATAGAAAACATGAACCAATTACTTCCATCCATGTAGAAAAGAAAGGCTTTTTTTTCTGATCTAATGGCATTTTACACTTGCCCTCCAACAGAAACAGATTACTGCAAAAAGGAAAGGGCTTTGGTGTATTGCAAATACCTTGTAAATATAGAGCTCTGGAATGTAGGACAGGAAGAGACCTCCTGTATCCTTGATTCGGGTACGTGGATTTGCAGGCAAGCACACATCATCATCCTTTTCTTCAGCAGATAAACATGCTTTCTACTTCTAGGATGCTACTCTCAGAAATCATTCAGATATTGCAGGAATCAATTGGTGTGTTTTTTTTTTTTTTTTTTTTTTTTTTGACAGGTTTGTCCTCCAGGAAAAAGTTTTTTTCTATTCCAGAATGATCAATCATTTGATGTGCTATGCACAGCAGTTTTCCCTTCTGTCAGTCCTCCACTATGCCAGGCTAAATTCACCTCTCTTGACACCAACTCCCCATTCCCTCGTAAGCCTAAATATAAAATTATATATTATATATATTATATATTATATATTCCTGTCTTATATGCATCCCACTGAGACGAGCTCTTCTGAAAACAGATGACCAGACCCATACACTGTATCTCAGATGTTTTCATCCTGCTTTAACGCTGGTACTTCTTTATTCTGATCAGAAATACCCTTTCCTGGCACACATGCTTTGCCAATACCATGATCATCTTCGGCGGAGCTTGTTCTGCACACAGACAGTCCCTATTGATTTAGTAAGCGACTGGACTAATTCTTAGGGACACCACCACACCGCCCCTGTATGTCAAAGGGCTATTAAATACAGAGATACCACTTACGGCTCAGGAAGCTGCAGGTCATTTCAGGCTACACTTGTGAAATATCAGTGCACACTATTTTTTTCTACTCTTCTAGGGGACTCTGCTCTTAGTCAATGTTGAGCCAAGATGCTAGTTCAGACAGACATTAATTTTGACCCAACACAGCCATTCTTTTATTTTCCCTTATTTTTTTTCACCCTGCATTGGTAATCTGTGTCATTATGGCTGACTATGCATTCAGGTCTTTCTCAATGTTAATGCTTTGAGACTGGTAACATCCCAGATTATAATGAAAGGTTTTATTCCCAGTCTCCAAAGGAACAAGTTTGCCTTTTGACTTTTAAAATTTCTTTTGTCTTCTGCAGTTCCAGGCCTCAAGATTATCTGATCCTTCTCTTTGTTGACAATTCTCCCTTTCTGCTGCTACAAACAAATTCTTTTGCCATCACAAAAGATTTGTCCCAAGTGCCAGGATTTAGTAACATTCACTAAGAAGTTTCCTTCTGCATTTTATACTTCATTGTTTTTCCTTTATCCAGTTCCTTATCCACTGTGCAGCTCCTGTGTTCAATGTCACACCTTCAATACAACTGCAAATATTAGTCAAGTTCAGTTACGTGAGATGTACCATATATGCTTCATCTGGAAAACAATGTATTTCATAAAGAATAGCACCTGGCTACCCTGAAAGATTTTGTCTTTGGTATCCCAAATAATTCTGTATGTTCAGTGACCTTTTTTCTTCAAAATATATACCATGGGCTCACAAATGGTTGAAGTTAAGCCAGGAGGGATTCACAGGAATGCTGGGCACGATCTACACACCATGACTGGGTCTATCTGTGCATGAGAAACCTTCCTGCATCTCATCTCCTGGAGCCTGTGCCCGGGTCTCTGTTGCAGGTGGTGCAGCAGATTGCTAGCACCCACTCTTACTATTTGGAGCTTCAGTATGGATCAATGAAGAGATGGATATGCAGATATAACAGTTTGTAGAGGAAATGACTCAGGGACATCTTCCTTTTTGTAGCTGTATTACAATGTGCTTCACATGGGACTTCCATGTGATCCCATACCAACACATGATGCTATTTTCATAGTCATGCAGTAGCTCATCCTTTCTGTTTTATACGGTAACAGACAGACACAACACCTGTTGCCTATAACAACTTGTACAATAGCAACCATACAAGAAAATAAAACAGTGAAACTGTTGGTACACGCAGACAAATGGTACTTTTTTAGTTCCTCCCCTAATCCTTCCCTGAGTTTTTACCTGCAAGTACCTGGGCCATATAAGTGACTGCTCTCCTCAAAACCTTTCACATGGTACCTGGTTCAGCCTGAAATATTGTTGCCAAAAGACTCCTGCTCTCCACATCAAAAAGAAAAGCGCACTTCCACTAACCTTCACACATCCCACATGTGAACCAGCACAGATAGAGTAACATTTCCTTTCCAAAGCCCACAGAATGCCTACGGCTTTGCACAGAGAGAAGCCAGCTCTCAGAGCAACAAGATGAAAGCTAAAAATAACCCATTAAGGATTAATTTTAGGATTTTTAAAATACAGCTAATTAATATGCACAGGAAAGGCACATGGCCTCCAGGAAGGAGCGCACACAATCACAGCGTCTGTGAGGAAAGGGAGAGGGGAGGTTGACATGCAGGCAGAGTGCCAGAGGAGAAATAAAAGAGGATATTTGCTATGTATCCTCAGATAGAGGATGTGCAAGGAAAAGGGTGTTTCAGAAGAGATAGAAGCAAAGCGGTGAAACACTTCACTGTTGAAGAGGCAGTTCAGCCACAAAGGACAGGATCTCATCTGAAGAGCTGTGAGGACGGTAATGAAGCCTTCAGTACTGGCCAAAATGCTACACACAAACACAGGGAGCTTGATAGCACTAGAGCAGGAGACAATGTTTTGTGTGTTAGGGCTCAGTGGCTGAGACAGGGTGACATGGATAGATGTAGCAAACGTGCTTTGATGCAAGAAATGAATTTCAATACAGCAGCTCAAGGGCTGAGTACACCACGGGAAGATCAATGGACGCAAAACAAATTGCTTTGGTAGTGGCACTGTGGTAGGAAACTGGGAGCATCATGAATATGCAGCACTTGGTTGGAAAGGCATGGAGCAACAACTGAATGCGTAGCTGGATATCAGGATAGATGACAGACCAGAACAGCAGGTGTGTTCTTGGTGTCACTTGTTACATTGAATTTTGGCACTTCGGAAACAATTTTTTCTTATGAAGCAGTACTGAGGGAGATCATTGCATCCTGAGGCAGGAGCACACTTAGAAGGCTAGACATTGGATATAAACCACTGAAACAGGATGCAAAGGACGGCAGTCACGGCACAACATGGGAACTGCGTATGAGCGATATGGGTGATGTCAGGCAGTAAGGATCATCTATAGTTAACGTGAATCAGAAAGCAAATCTTGTTATTTACTAGCTGTACTGCAAATGAAAGAGCCATAGCAGCAAACTTCATGCAGAGGAATGGATGAACCAACTTAATTGTCCTGGCTATTTACTATCAAGACAAGCTGTTTTATTTAACTTGGCATCTCAAGAAAACTAAGTCTATTTATTAGTACTGCTTGTCTGCCTGCCCCCTTTGCACTGTATCACTAAGAATCTTTGAACTTTTTAGCTACATTCAGAGAAATTGAACGAAAGAGTAGAAATCTCAGAATTTTGTGGTATTTTGTGGCTTTCATGATGGCACACAGAAACAGCCTCAAGTGGTTGGACATTTATTTACATCTTAGAATGGTTTGGGTTGGAAGGGACCTTAAAGTCCACCCAGTTCCAACCCTCCTGCCATGGGCAGGGACAGCTCCAATTGCATCAGGTTGCTCAAAGCCTCATCCAGCCTGGCCTTGAGCACTACCAGGGATGGGGCTTCCACTACTTCTCTGGGCAGCCTGGGCCCGTGCCTCACCACCCTCACCGGGAAAAAAACCCCCTTTCTTCCCAACATCTCATCTAAATCTCTCCTCTTTCAGCTTAAAACCGTTACCCCTTGTCCCATCCCGGCACTCCCTGATACAGAGCCCCTCCCCAGCTTTCCTGTAGCTCCTTTCAGTACTGGAAGGCTGCTATAAGGTCTCCCTGCAACCTTCTCTTAGATATCATGAGAAAAATTTGAGCACCTCAGGGACCTGTTAAAAGCAAGTAAGCAGTACAGGGGGTTAATTTTGCAATATGGGCTTCCTCATAAACATTTAAGTTGAAAAATCCCTAATAAAGCTGCAGAGGGATAAAAAGCTGCACCACCAAATATATGAAACAGAATCAGCTTCACAGCCCAATGTTATGAGATACTGCTGTTGGAAGCAAAAGACACAACTCCCACCTTTTTCACTTAAAGACATTCTTTATTCAATCTTTTTTATATACAATATTATTTTTAATCTGTAAAAAGTACATATGCAGGCTTCCAAGTCAGAGGCAGGTTTCCACATCAGAAGATAAACTTTTGCCCTTTTATTACTCTGGAGGAAAATAATCTGTCAGTTTTAGACAAAGCAAGAATAAAGACAGAATGCAAATCCAGCTTCCACCAAGCGATTTAAGATGAAAGGCAACAATTCACTGTAATACACCAGGCTGTCCCCTTCGACTTTGGTGGTTCCCAACTTTTCTGAGCAATTACAGAGCAGTTTGTTAGAAAGGGGCTCACAGCCAAAGCAGCTTGAGGTCATCATCTCTGCTACAGCTATAAGCACACAACTTGCAACCTCCCTCTTCATATAGCAACTCAAACACTTGAGTCAGAACTGTTTCTCAAAATTCAGAAGCGAAAGAGGGATGTCTTATCAGAGTTAACAGTGTCTCAGCTACAGTGTGGATCAAGAGCTTGCTGTCATTTTTCTCTGGCAACAAGAAGCCTGTTTCTTCTTTGTCCCCTTAAAACAATGGACTAGACTAACGTAATTAACAGGGTGTGTTTGCTAAAAGCCTGTTACTACAACCCTGAGATGTAAACTGCCTCAACATTTCCTGTGGATACGAGGTTACCTTGCTGATACTTTCAGTATCAATGTAACTAACCACCACTCCATTCAAACTAGGCAGAGTCATATGGCAACGGTTTGTAATGTCATTTCCCGATGAGGGGATCATAAAGGACAGATTGACGGGGCTTTGGTTAGCTGCAAATCTGCATAGCCTTTAAGGATGGCATTACAGGGAGCGTATGAATATTTTCACTTTTCAGATTCTAGATGCTCAATTTTTGTAAAATACTAGGTGGTAGTATGTCCATGATTGGGATATAGAAGACAGCGATGCACAGATTTCAAGTAGGGAACTAAAGAAGTCTCAAAGGTGTGACTGGCACAGGGAACTCTCCGCTTTTCTCTTTACTACAGAGTACTTAATATTTTCAATACTTAAGTATTCAATTTTAAGGACTGTATTGTGCAGCAAAACGAGCACCCAGAGTGTCCTTCAAGGGTTCTGTTTTCATTTAGAAGACAAAGCTAAGAAGCTGACTTCTTAACTGCAGGACACACACAGCGCTAGGGTGGTCAAGGGAAGCTGCAGTAATCTGGCTTCTTTCAATAGTCAAGCTTTAAGTATCACAAAAAAATTCCTGGTAGTAGATCCTGAACAACAGGCAAGCTTGAGGCTTGGATTAGGAAAAGAACTGAACATCCTTGTTTTGACTGCATGCAAACGGGAAACAAGACAGTTCTGGGATTTCCAGGCTCTTGCCCAAATCCAGTGTGCCAAAAGTGTACATGATTTTCTGTCCTTTGTTTTATCCCATAAAAGGAGAGGTTATAGTAGAAATTGTTAAAAAGGGACAAGTACCTGAAGAAAATAAGGATTGTTTTGTCAGAGAATACAGTGCAAGATTCTGAAACACCTAGGACTAAAGAGTCATTTTGTGCTTAAATTTACACTCTATCTTCATAGAAGTATGTAAGACAGCAGCAACAGAATGAAAAGGGCAATGTTCCACTGTACCTTAGGTACCCAGAAGGAAACCAGTCTGAACTTTGGGTTGCAAGTAACACCATTCTGTAGATCTTCTCTGCGGAGAAGTTGGAAGAAGAGCACATCACTTTAGTCAGAAGTTTCAGTATCTGTGGTGCTTGGTTATTACGCTCACACCTTGCCCAGAACCCATTACCTCCAAACTCAGCTTGTTCTAAGAAATCTCAGGATGGAGATTCATGAAGGACACAGCAATTAGTCCATAAAATACATTATTTTTGATAGACTACAAACATTAGTAGCTTCTGGAGGAAACGGATAGTTGGTATTTTCAAGAGTGACAGAGTAGAAACTCACTTGGGATAACTGGAAAATGAGAAACAAATGTCCTTTATTTGGTACCTGCTGCTTGTCTACACAAAGAAGAAATAGCAGTACTGTATATCTGCTTTGAGAAAAAATACCATCCCATAACATGAAATGGTTTAGGTCCTCCATTCAAGCACTCTTGTGGCAGTGAGTTAACCCACTGGGATTCATGAAGGAATTAATTTGAAGGGCTGCTCCTTAATTCAAAAGAGGGGGATGAAAGAGCAGCAAATGATAAGCTTGCTGTTTCTAGGACTCCAGGATTCTGTCCTTGATCCTTCTCTGACCAGACTGGCAGCCATTCTTCATCTGCATTTATCAGGAACTGTATGGTGTGTAGAGTCTTTTTATTATTTTTTATTATTCTTCTCTTATTCTTTTTTTTTTCCTACTTTTTGCTTTTTCCTTGTTTTTTTTTTTTTTTTTCCTTTGGGATTTTTGCAACAGAAGAATCCACCTTCTCCTTTGTACCCAGAGGATTCAGGAGAGCCAGACAGTCGAGTGTAGTTTTAAACTAACAACAGTTCTCATGGGATCGGAAAATTCAATTTGAAAACACAACATATCTGAATTTTGAAAAATGAAAAATGACTAGCTCTTCGGTAAATCGCTGCATACTAATTAGATAAATAAATTAATGTGGGACCAGTAAGAAAGATCAATTTATTAAGTGACTTCTAATTTTAAATTATTACCTGAATCAGTATTATTTACTGTATCAATTACTTTATCAGTACTCAAATGATTTTTAAGATACTGTTGTAAATTCAGGCAACCAAGTAACTGGTATTAAGGTAAAAACATTGAGGTTGAAGTTTTCCTAAGGTCTTCCTCTTAAACTAAAATAACTGTCTGGGGAAAAGCATCTCATTGTGCTTTTTCTTATACCATGAAATGATTTGTGTCTAACTTAGTGTCAAAGACACATGAAACAGAATTTTATGGAGGAAATTCTACTATAATGTACAGTCAGATATATAAGAGTACAATGGAGAGAGAAGCTTTTATATATAGAACTTAATATGTAAACATTTTTTGATGGGGAGAAATAGCACTTGCTCCTTTAAAATCTGATGCTGTAGCTCAATGAAGAGATCTTCCACTCATTTTAGTAGGTAAACGCATTCAAGATATTTTACAG
Source organism: Coccyzus lansbergi (assembly GCA_033558105.1). Classification (NCBI taxonomy): domain Eukaryota; kingdom Metazoa; phylum Chordata; class Aves; order Cuculiformes; family Coccyzidae; genus Coccyzus; species Coccyzus lansbergi. Next base: position 169,700 of record JAUMJK010000257.1, on the reverse strand, counting down.
ACTCAACCTGTGCACTAATTAGGAGGGAAAGGAACATCTTGCAGTTCTTTTTCAGCAAAGCCACTAGTAATCATGGCAAAAACACTTGAAGAATAAAAAAAATAATTTGAGCTGTAAGGATTCTGGAATAACGGTGAAAAAATAAAAGAGATGGCGATTTACTTGAAAAGACTAAACTTCTTTTAGTAAATCTGTGAAGGCTGAAGCAGACTTCATTTAAGTGATACTGTCCAGGTCCAGCCCACCTAAGAAGTATTCAAAAAAAACCCATGTAGGTTACAGCATCACATTTCTCATAAGCTATATAAGAAGAGACTCATCAGTTTCTTCCCTCCCGTATGTAAGAGATGTTATATTAACATGTTTCAGAAGATCAGGCCGGCTTTGTACTGGAGTACTCAGAAGAAAACAAGTTTTGTAAACAAAATCAAAGGCCATTTAGACTTCTATGATACACTTACCTGCAAAAAAAGCTCCATGAATACTATCCAAAGAATGAAACAAAATTTTAGGAAAAATTCAGATTATATGGAAAAATACAGAGCAACAAAATATTGCTGCTTAGCTCAAGGGGAGCATTTTCAAGTGCCATATACTATATCCTGCTACATAAATCACGAGAGACTGTTTTTCTCGTATTGTTATTTCTGGTTATTTAGCTAAAGGAACCATAACTAATAAGATAATGTTTTTCCCCATATGACAGGATTTGTGTGGAAGGGAAGCTCAGGATCCTTCCTACCCCTGCAATGTGCTCCACACTATGACTGTAGCTCGCCAAATGAACTAAATCCATTTTACTGACAGTGAACGACAAACCAAATGACTACTAGTTGGCTTTTAGGATGCAAGCATACAACACCGATCTTTCCACACGATTTTGTAAAGGGAAAATGAGGAGGCAATAGTTTTCACAGTTTAGTTTTAACAGCTCAGAGGACCTGAGAATGGCTGCCAGTCTGGAAAAATACAGTCCTTAGAAAATTCAGACATGTACAGAAAAGAATACAAATCCTGATGCTGCTGGTGCAGTGATGTTGTCTTTTGTTGTTGCTGTGTTCGTGCCATCATCAAACAAAAAAAAAAAAAAGAAAAAGAAAATCTAGGTATTTGGAAACCACCCAATCTGAAGGGGTGACTGGTGTGTTGTTTCTTGTAACAGCCAACAGCAGCAGCAGCAAGTTCCTTTCCCTGGATGGGAAAGCCTCCTCTTCCTTATGCTGCTGCATTTATATAAACAGTAGATTCCATGTCTTGATAGGGTTCAAAGCACATGAAGTCTGTCCTGCAAATACCACACTAACGTGTTTTGGTCATGTATAAAACAGATTTTTTTTTTTCTGTTTTAACTTATCTGTATGTCAAACAGCTTTACTTCTCACACCAGTACTTGCTTAACTCAGAGGTCTGGTTTTATCAAGTATCTGTCTCCTCTCCTGCTTAAAGTTTCAAGTGGTCCATGTAAACAAAACAGAGCTGAAAGCAGTCTCTCTTCCTCTTCACAGAGCTGTTTTTATCGATATGCAGGATTTCCTGACAGTGTGGAGTTGGCTAAATGTAAAACGGGCAGAGGATGAGCTTCTGTGTTAAAAACCCAGTTGTCTAATGGTAGAAGGTCATCATTGGAGAAAAGCAGGTACAAATACCTAGATATCAAGACAGAGAAGGAAAACAATGGGTATTAAAGCAGAGCAATGGACAGGGAAGGGCAACACAGCAGCTTCAGGCCTCACCAGTCAGCAGTTAAAGCTACAAACAAGTCACTTTCAGTCTTTGCATAGCACCCACACAACCTCCCCTGTTATAATAATCTGAAGAGTCATTTGTATCACAATCAAGCCCTTCAACGACAGTTGTTTTAAAAACAGCATTTTAATCTTTCCAAGTAACTTTTGTTTGTCAAGACTCCTTTCAAAGACGTGCAAGTTAACACAAACATCAAGACCCTAGCACAAGGACTGAGGACAGGGAAGCAGAAAGGTTGGCAAAAAAAATATCTTCTTAATGAAGTAAACCCACTTGGAAATGACTAGTCTTCTTTAATCCAAACTAAAGATTTCAAAAAAGCACAACAGAAGCCAGTAAGGTAGTCAGATATCTGATTTGTTATTACTCTGCTGCAAGCTGGTTCAGCTTCTGGGGGGAGGAAATGGGCCAACATACTGTGCAGAAGACATTAATAATCTTGCATATTATAAAGCACTGCAGAACAAATGAAGCATGCAAAGTTAAAGTTTCTGGACATATGTGGAAAGAGTATTTCTTGGTTCTTTTTTCTTAACACACAGTTTGGGATATATTGGTGGTAGGGATCTTTGCCAAGGCTTCCAAACTCAATTGCTAGAACTCAAAAGACATTTCCCTTGTTCCAGATAACCTGACTATGCATCCACAAGTATGCATCGTGGGTATATGGGACCTCTCAGCAACTCATTCACCTTGCTCTCTTGCCATCCAGGTCTTGCAGCACATGGCAGGGAAGGGGTGTCATTCTCACTACTGGGCTCTGTCACATCCAGAAGTGACGCTTTGCTCTCTCCCAGTCAGATGCTCCCTTGTGTCTGCGACACTGCCTGATCATTCTCCCACTGCCTTTATTTGCCACTTCTATCCATAGCACAACCCAGACAGTAAAGCTCTGCTTTTTTTCACTTCCTCACCAATTAACTGTTTACAGATAAAAATTTCTTGCTGAGATGATTCAGTTTTGTCCCACATACTCTAGTCTCTTTCTGTACATTTTTCTTTTGTCTAGCATCACGCCTTTCCTCTCCTCCCTAATCCTTCCTTGCTTTCTCCCTCCACAGCTCTCCAAACTTTTCCACCACAGCAGCAAAGTTTCACCTTGCTCAAATTCACCTCCTTCATTTGGTTAACTCTTCTGTATTGAATAAATGAAGCCAACTGTTTCTACATCTTGCTCCTCCCCACTCAACAACTACCTTCTTGCAACTTCAGATTGCTCAAATGCTCATAATCTGCTAAGTATCTCTGATGATCCATGTTTCGGAAAGGTGTACACTTTGAATAGGGGGAATGAAGACACAGAAGTTATCATCAATACAAGAGAAGATCACAGCAGGCATTCTGTAATACACATTTTACGCTCCACTTCTGAGGGACATCTTCATTTTTCTCATGGCACCATACACAACCCTTCTGTCTTTATTTTCACAGCCATTTGAGCTATCCCAACATAATGTTCCCTATTTCATCATGATGTGATACTAGTTTCTGATTTGGCTATGCTGATAGCATTAATGTCAAATATCTAACATCCAGCTCTCCAATAAAACTTTTGTCCTACAAGGAGGAAATGACACAAAACAAAAACCAATAAACATTTGTCTGTTCCCCCTAGAATTGCCTTCTTTTGCAACGCATGTATATCAAGTTACCCAGTGATGCATCAGATCTCCTTGTGATTATTTAAGATGCAGACAGGATTCTGGCGATACTTCAAAGGTCAGCCTTGTCACCACATAAGTCCCTTAGGAGCAGATTTCATTCTATGATTTGGCTTTTATAGGCGTATTAATCATGTAAGAACAGCTCCTTGGGAGGTATTGCTTCTCTGACTGAATCTGTTTGAAACTGCCACATCTCTCCTTGGGAGTATAGCTGTTAGGCTGCTGAAAATTAACTCAAAAGAGTAAGTGAAATAAAAATTAATGAAGACAACAGGGGAGATAAGAGTGGATGATTTAATTTTTATAATGATAACATGGGGAAACAAAGAATTGTGAATCTCCAGAGGAGTCTGGTAAGGAGCTAGTAGGACGGAATAGCAGAGACTTCCCTTACACGTGATGGCCTTGGACCCCCTTCTTGCCAGTGAAACGCTTCTTGCCTAAAGCAGGCACCAGTACTGCCACTTTAAGGACCTACCTTGTCCTCTGCATTTTGAGCTCCAATACCTAAAACTGATTGTCACATGTGTCAGCTACAACCTGAAAATCTGATACAGTTGATACTACAAACTCTGCTGCTGTATAGAAACCCTGTTTAGTCTGCAAAGCTTGCATGCCACTCTAGACTGCAAAATGTTTACAATTGTTTTTACATCATATCACTGGGTTGCAAAGACAGAAAGGGCACCTTAATGAGTCTTTGTTGCTGACAGGTTTGTGCAACAGCATATGTATCATCTCTTCCATCACACATTAGCAGAAAATGGTATGGATATGTAAGCAGAAACAACAACTAAATCTTCTAATAGCAGTTCTGGTCTCATTCATGCTACCAGCAATGGCTTCTGTCTATGGATTTAACCATATAAAACACTCTCCAAACTGTTATCCAAGAGGAGAAAAAAAGGGGGGGAAGGGGCTAGGGAACACAGTCAACTCTGTCACTTTTCTTCCAGAACTACACATTTCACAAGATTTCAGGGAGGTAGTCCATACAAAGTAAATTTCAATGCTAGAACTATTTAATAAATCTGCTGATGTAACTTGAGTATGAAGAAAATTGTCACAGATTAGATGACACAGCCAAAACCCCAGAGTGATCACAACCATGTGACAAGAGTGCTTGATAGCTCATTTATGTCAATGATGGAGATGAGTAGCCAGGGCATGCTAGCTCAGTTTCAAAAATGGACCTCTTATAAAGATTGGATTGTGGTATGGAGATTTTGTTAACAGTTTTTCTTACAGCTATGACATGCTCTAGTACAGCCTTTTTATTATTAATTAAAAAGAAAATGGTGGAAGGCCAATGACTTTGAACATTTTACCTTGAACCAAATATGCAACGTAGTGCACTGGTTTCTGCAGGATGGACTACAGTTGTCCAACTGATTTGACTGAATTGAAAATATTTAAGTATGCAAGAGTATGGGTTATATTCTTCCTCACAATAAAAAGCATTCTGGAAAAACATACTGTGGTAAAATACAGAAAAATCATCCATGTCTTTTGTTCCATGTATTTACTCCCTTTACTGTGACACACACACAAGAACTGCATTCGATGATATCAGAACATGGCACATTTTTGAATAAGAGAAGTCAAGTCAAGTGTATCTAAAGAGACGTCTTTTGCAAAGGGAATTTCTTAAAGGGAGATAACATCTCTGCTGTAATATCAAAAATTAAACACAAGCCGTAAAACCTAAGGCTTTCTTAGCATAAGCTTCCTGTACAGGAAATTCTGCTTGTGTTTTCTACTGGTAAAATGGGCTGATCTGGGACTCTCATGCTGGGGAAAAAAAGAAAGCCCAAACCATAAATCACTCATACAAGATAACAGATTATTTGTTGAACCACATTTTTCTTCTAGAATTTAGATGCACACTTTTACAGGAAGATTCAAGAGCGAAGAGAACTTACTTCAAAGTTTCAGCAAGGAAAAAGCTCTGCTGTACGTCATCGTATGTAGGAGATGAGGAATAGACATCCTTGACACCAGAAAAGCCACCACTGACTCGGCAATACTTGTCAATTGCCTGCAAAGAGGAAAGGAAAAGAAGAATTTAATTGCAAGCCAAAATTTGGAAATATTAAAGGATCACGATTTTTCAACAAAGGTGGCAGCTCTCTGTGGTGCATTATTCTGTTGTGAATCTCCTTGTCAGAGAAGGCTGTCAATGTTAAGAATTTTCATCAACCAAAAAAACCCCAAAAGAGACTGGACACATACAGAAGTAAAATCCCTCCAGGTCTACTAATGACACCACATTTGGCAAACTGCAAGATGCTAAGAAAATACTCTGGATATTCTCTGTTGACAGGACATAGACTCAGCAGACTTTTGCTCTGAGTTTTTATGGTTTCTCATAGGTAACAATGAGTAAACCCATCTATTAGTCAATCAATGCAACATGTGCTATAAGGTGCACTGGAAGATGATAAATGTCCCTGGATTTTGCAGCTGGAGGAGTTTGAAGAGTTATAGGAATTCCATGACTAGTAGCTAGTCAGAGACACCTACTGAAAGTAGGAATAAAATACTGTATTCATCTTTAGGGACTGGTGATTTAATCTCATACACTCTTCTAGCTACTGCTTTCTCCCCATGTTCCCATCTCCTACAAGTGCTCTTCTCAGTTTCTCCTTTATACACCTCAAACTCAAGTCAGCTTGTGTGCTAGAGCGCAGAAGAGCTCTTTATCTTTATCTTATAGTTTAAATCCTTAAACTTCCCATGCAGAAATGGGCCAATGGAGCTGTGATTCAAGAAACACTCAGCTAGTCAGTTCCAGTACAGCACTTCAAAAAGCACAATGTAAGAGGAGGAGACTGGAAAGAACGAGTTAGTAGCTCAGAGCATCTCTCGCCTACGCTTTCATTATTCCACTCACATGTGTGAACTTACAGCACACAAGGATATCAGCCATTAAAACCAGCCACAAAGAAATGGCTCTGAAATGATTCACAGGTTATTTGTGCTTCCCTGCTGCTTTGGCAGTGCTTCCTCAGCAGAGACCAACTCTTTTAATAGATTCATGCAGGGACAGAAAAGACACAGTGATGAAGGAAAATGTTTGGCTCAGGATGTCTGTCATTACCAACTACTGAATGTAGCTACCTGTAGTTCAGTAATATATGATTCAGCCCGTTAGCCTCGATGAAGTTTCTCTCTGCATGGTGCTTTAGGCCTAGATTTTTGTTAATTCTGATTTTTGCTAGTTATACTCAACAGAAGCTGAGGGGAGCCAAGGCAGGGGAGCAAATAAGCGTTGAATGATGTCCCTTTTCATGGGAAAAACAAATTCAATCAAAATTAACTCTTCAAGGTCCTAACTATCGCCTTTGCATACTAGAAATACTGGGAAACAAAGGAGAATCTTCCACTGGACACACACATAAAAAATGCTGGCAGATACAACCACTGAAATCAGGAGGAAAAGTGAAAAAGCAAATAAACAAAGTACCTATGACAGTAAGTTATAGCACATTAGGTACTACACCTAACCTAGTATACACTCTTACCCTGTGTAAACGTGAGGTTAAAATCAGGGCTGTATAAAGTTCTTTCAAATTTCTGAAGATCAAGATTTTTAAAGAAGAGGAGAGACTGGCAAAACGATGTTACTGGAATGGCTATGACTCTAGAGCCTGAGCTTATACCAAGAAAGGCACTGTCCTCCTTGGAAAAATCTAATTCTCTCTGCAGTTCCCTATCTCAAGTGGATCCTTTTTTGATTTTGGATGGAAATGCTGCCTTTGTCTTGGTACTCGAGTCTAGAAGGAGAAAGTGTCTGGGTAAGTTCACATGTGGTTACTGGTGCAGCTTAGGTCTACACTGAGACTATTCATATGTTAGGATTTGGGCCAATCAGGTTTTCTCTACAGTCTGAAGAGTACTGCGTATGTGACGCAGTTAACACCACCACACTCATGACAATCTCTTCATATGCCCTTGCACACCACAAGTGATGTTAGCTATTAAAAGGCAGTCAAACAAAAACAAGGAAAAGAAAACATTTAATTGTTTGCCTGTCTTCTGAAGAAATAATACTTATGCTGCTTATGGAACAATTTGTATGTTCATCCCCACAAGTCCTACAGCTGCTAGAGCGGTGTTATATGAATAAACAAGAGCCACTTTTGCTTTCTAGGCAGCAAATGAAGTGCCTCCTCTTGCTACTACCTCCTTTTTTATAGTAATGAAGAATATGACCTTGTTTCTGCTCTGAAGCATGGCAAGGATGGCAGGGATGAGAAGCTCCAGTGGTTACAATCCTTCTGGAATTTCTAGCATGTGGATTCAGACTTTATAAGTGTTCCTCTGGTCAATGATTCAGCAACCCTGACAGTGTGTGCTACAGTTCAGACAAAAGAAACTTGCTAGTGATTGTGGAAAAATGAGAAGGAACAAACAGTACCGCTGATTAGTATGTTGTCTCCTTCCTCCTCAAGAATTAAATCCCTAAGTCAGCCTAAGAGAGACAACTCATTTCTTCTGGAGACTGAGATAACACATAGCACAGAGATCCTGCTCTGTGCTGTGGAGATCTCGTGCTTGGATAACTAAGTGAAGTACTGGTGAAGCTGGCAGGCCTAGCAGAAGCCTGAAGAAAGAAAACGTGTGATTTATATTACTATCTTTTTTTTCTTACTATTGCCAAGTAGCCTTGTTTTCTCAGAAATTTCTCCCTGGGGAGACAGACTCTGCCTAGACTGGAGTTCAGAACAGGCACAGAATTTATCCTAGTTGATCAGCAATCTAGACACTGCAGGTAGTAATGAACTGTAGAGAAAAAATTCCTCTGAAAAATTGCTATACACAAATTCCTCCAAACAGAGAGAAACAAACTGTCCCTAATTCAGAAGTGTACAGAAGTTTAGAACACTGGTTGAAAAGTTTAGAGCTGTAGACAAGCTGCTTTAAGGGCACTTGAAATTTGCAGTGTTCTGCCTTCACACACATCTCAGAATACACAGTGTAGAGGCATCTGATTTGCCACTTGGATACTCTTTCGCTCAAGAGCTTAAGATTTGTTTCCTTGGTAAAATGGTGCTAAATTTACGGCACCTTAGAATACTAGGAAGCCCTAGATGACTGGAAGGATTATCAAGGTAATGCTACTATTGAGAGGCATGGGCAGCTTGAGTGAAGAACTTTAGGATGCTATGCCTGGGGTTAGTATCAAACAATTATGGGAACACATGTGAAAAAAATGTAAAAGAACAAGAGGATAATTGATACTAGTCAGCACTGTTTTATAGCAAAGTACCTTGCTCACAGGCTTGATTTCATCCTTGGAGGTCTGCAAACTGGCAAGTAAAGGTAACTGCAGAGACATAATAAACTTAAGTTTCTGAAGCAACTGAAAATAGTACTGTGAGTATCAGTATCTTAATTTAAAATCAACTGACAGTGCTCCAAGAACTGGCAATGTAAATTAATCACCTAATACAGCTGTTCTCACAGAGATCCACAAGGAGTGGTCTAAAGTTTTATCAATCACTGCAACACTGCTGCTGGCAAAAAATGTCATGGGTAAATGACAGCAAACAATGTAATCTGGTGGTAACCGGGGCTCAAACAAGTTTCCTATAACCGGGTACATAATCCTAAATCTAGACATGAAGGCTGTGTTATTGCAGAACCAGACTAACCTGGAAAATAGAGACATTTAAAAGAATTCAGTGGCCACATAAATCAATTCAGTATGAGTTTCTGCTAGGATGATGTGGCAGGTGCATACACAAGGACAGTAAACAGTAGCAGGGTTGTATTTTACTTTTGCACAGGACTCTGGGTAAAGTTGGAACTGGAATACACCATTCTCGAATCAATTTTTTTTAAAGGATGATGAATTGACATGGGTACAGACATTGGAGAAAATGCTTTACAATGGCAGACAATATAATTTGCTCAGCTTCTTAAGTAGATTCAGTAGTAAGCTTATTATAATCCATGAAAACCCTTTGGAAAGAAAAAATGGGGAAATACGGGACATTTTAATACAGTATAGGAAGTCACAGGAAAATCCAGTGATTGATAGTTGAAACTAGCCAAATTCAAATGGGAAATAAAGTACATATTTTTAACAGCACTAGTAATTAAATATTGCAACAAACTAGCAGAAGGGGATTTTCCAGTTCCTTTTATTCAAATCAAGAGTAGAATAGAAAAATATGCAAAAGGGTACTCTTGCCAAATGTAAGTGTCTTGGCTCAAAAATGATGCAAAGTAAAATTTCAGGACCTGTGACATACAGGGAGGTCAGAGCTGATCTAAGTTCTTCGGATCTGGGAGGTGCTTCACACTTGGAGGTACTTCTACATCAGACTCCAGCTCCCTCAGTTCCTCCAAGGGTGCTTTTCCATGACTCTTCTTGACTATGCCAACATCATGCTCATAAAAACTGTGCCAGTTTCTTACCCAGCTTATACCCCTAAAGCACTTCTCTGTGGTACTCACAGCTTCCAAACCCATGAACTTTGAACCCATGTTTATGTCACCTCCAGCCTATGCCTGGCTCTTTTCTGTTACTTTGCTTCATTAAGTAGAGAGCTACAGGTGTCTCCACTCTATTTTACTGTCAATCCTCAATTTGCCTGAGGTTAGCTCAAATGTGAAGTTTTGTATATTATTTTTACTCTAAGTAGAAACTCTGAATGAACTTCACAGCTTCTGTGGTGCAATCCTACTTAGTCAGATACGCAAGTCCCCAACAAATAGCTGAAACCTTCACTGACACAGCTTACATTAGTAATTGGCTTTACATGCCTATGGTGGAATGGTGGCTCTTACAGCTTTCAAATAATCAACCTAGAAAGGATTTTAGTCATGTTCTGCATTTACCCTGACTACTTTGCATGCATATTTCTCTAATACTTCAGCCAGCCCCCCAGCATACCATCATCTAATTTTGTTGGCCCAGTACAACTGACATTGATGTATCTAGTGCTAAGTGTAGTATTAGGGAGAATTAGCCTTTTTTTTTTTTTTCATTAGGAAAGAGATAAAGACCCTTTCACAGGGATTTATGATCACTGAGGAAACACACAATTCAGTTTCCTGGTTTTTCCCCACAGACACTGGATTTGGAGAAATGTGGCAAAACAGGCTGTGGTCAAAGCGCATAATCTGCACTAAAATGCCCAAGTTTTGTCAAAAACATCCAGATGATAATGCCAAAAAGCAGCTGCCGATGGTGAAACAAATAAAATACAGCACAAATATCTGCATACACACAAAATCCATCCCTCTGTGCAAATTCCCACTGATAAAAGGCAGAGCGATAACGGGGCTGGGAGTGCTAAAGGAGCTTAAGTAATGCAGTATACATAAAAGCCAGGTGGTTCTGCAACGTATCCTGGGTCACCTCTAAAGAGTTCTTAAAATGACAGAAGCAGACCTCTAGTGTATCAGTGAACTCAAAGCTAGTTGGGTGGAGATGTATTCCAGCAATCAAAGAAGCAAACAAAAGAGACCATCAATCACTCGGTTGCCAAACACTAGGTTACAACAAGTTCAATGTAGAAAAATAAGACCATTTAGAACTCAGACACAAAACTCAGTTTCTCTGAAAGTTGAAAGGCGTCCTAGACTTCTGACAAAGAAAATATCATTCACCATGAGAACTATGAAACACAGATTTCAAAGACAAAAGGAATGAGAATAGAGACAGTGTTGTACACAAGCAGCAAGCCAACGGCTCTGTGTGTCATACCAGATTCTTCTCTATTTTTAAAAGGACGATTAAAAACAATCAGAGCTGTGTATGGTAGGGAAGAAGAAAGAACAGAGAGTAGGTGTGAGGAGTAAACACAAAACTTATCTAGATGCAGGGAACAGAAAACCCTGGGGAACAAAAAGCTTACCAGTTTGTATGATGGTGGGGGTAAGAAAATCTGCAATTGTTGGAGGAAGTGAAGAGTTCAAAAGTATTTCATGTTTATATTAGATAAGAAACTTCATACTGAGGAAGCAAGCAAAAAAGGACACTTTGTAAGGACAGAGTTAGGCACATGGGCTGCATGATTCACAGAACTTTGATGCAGACTGACAAAAGGATAAAATAAAATGCTACCCTGCTCACAGAGAAAACTGAAGGCAGGGAAGGAAGAAAAGAGGGTTTGATTTGAAAGCATTAATGGGAAAACAAGACATGAAGGAAAATGAAGAAAACTGGACAAAATGCAATTCAAAGACATGCTTTGAAGTGTGTCGAAAAGACAGATCCTGGTCTGAAAAAAATTAAATTTGTAAATTCTTTAACCTAGTACAAAGGACCAAATCTGACCTTGGATCATCCAGACCCAGCTTCTGTTGTTAGATCAGCAAGTATTTGTAGTATACATGCTGGTAAGGAGTAGGTGACTGAATCAGTTTCTTTGTCATATAAGAAATGTGCACAGTTTGGGTAGGAGGGATGCTGTGACTCAATGTTTGATGTTTGGAGAGAGTGGCAATGTATTCCAGAATACAAATGTGACAAGCGTGGAATGCCTCTCCAGAACAGTATAACGTTGTTTATAACAAAATGGTCTGCAAGACAAAACCTAACCAAGAATAAGACACAATCTTAAAACACTTGGACTCTTATACATGACTAACTGTGCTGAGGGAAGGACGGAGATGAGCTCAGCTAAATGTTCTGAACCTGCCTTAAGTACTTTCTGCCTGATTAATACAGGCTCCTCAGATCTCTTCCTCCAATTACTTCTTCCGTCTCTCTTACCTCTGGGGTGGAACTGCAGAAAAAAAGGTTCTCAAGCCTTTTAGTTTACCTCTTCCTTTTGCTCTTTCCTCACCTCCTTTGTCTGTAGTCAAAATATTTCATTAGCGTCTTGTTATCTTTAATGTTTATTCACATCTCTGAAACTGCCTTTGAGCTGTATTTCCAAAGACTGCTAGAGCTGTAGCAGGAAACTGGAGTAGCTGTATTAATCCACAGACCCTGAAGACGAGAAAACTGCTTGGCCAGCAAGTTAGTTTTGCACGAGCCCAGCGCGACCAGCAGGTGGAAGCAGTGAGAAACGAGAGATCAAAAAAGGCTCACTAGTTCAGCCCTAGGAAGCATTTAAAAGGTGAAGTCTTTGAGGGATTACAAGGTTTTACCATTAGAACATTATATTTTCATGAGAAGATTAATCCTAGTTAATTCATATAGCCCATAATCTATTACTACCAGATAAAGGAGCTATCCATCTGCATACAAAGGATGAATGAAGGAAGGCTGCGAGCATAGATTTATGTAGAGTCTTACAAAGAATCTAGGTTTCTGGAAATGCTTGTACTGAACTACAAGGAGAAAGACTGGGAAGCATTTCCACACTTGGCAATTCAACATTCAATAACTAGATTTAAACCTAGGAAAGCAGCTCTAAAAAAAGTCAACAATCTCTAAAATACCTTAGCACCCATTTTTAAGTTCTGCCCCATGTGCCTTTATTGACTCTCTTATGATCTACTCCTTGTGATGCTGTAATTTTCTGTTATAACTTAGTAAAGTTATCTAAACAAATTGGTAATTTTTTTTCCTTCCAGACAGCTAAGAAAAGAAAAAGCCATGATACCAACCCACATATATGTGTGTGCCTGCCATCTAGTCTACAAACCATCTTGGAACAGTTGTCTTATCATTTGTGCATTAACAGCTGACTTCTAAGAATATGTAAACATGTGCTTAACTAAGTTATGCATTTTCATTTCCCAAGATAAATTACCTCCTCTCAGAGGCTGCGGAGTACTGATAACTGTAGGAGTCATGACCAGTTGACTCTATTTCTATACCTAGAACTCATCAGCTGTACAAAGCTGAACACTTCTCTCATCTGCACATCTGATTCAGCAGTTGCAAAACAGGAATAAGCGCACGCACCTCCATATGTACATCGGTTTGCAGGAACTCATGAAAATCAATTACTGTTTGAAGTGCTTTAGTACCACAGATTAAAGTGGCTACAAAAGGAAAACACACAGAATTAAATTACTGACAGATAATTAATGCAGTTACCTGCACTGCTTCCCAGCCCCACTGCCTGTACTTGGGATCGTGGGTGAATCTCCACATATACCAGTAGGTCTCAATCACCTCTGGTCTTAGGATGTAGTACTTTTCATTCTGCCGCACTGCCACTGCCTCCACACCACCATCAAATTTGAATGCTTCTGGACCTAGCTTTAATGCTGCAGAGAAAAGGAGAAAAAAAACCAAAAAGAAAACAATAAAAACAGTATTCCTTACCAATCTTTGCAGGAAGGGTGCGTAGGAGACTTCTATACCCCAAGGATGTGAGAAAGCAGAAACTAGGTTGTCATTAAGCAGTTTCATAAATATTTCCTATTGTTGAGGCCTATAATTTTTCTTATGAATAATTTATTCAACTCCTGTGAGAAAACTACCTATCTTGACACTAATCCTCTTGAAAACTAATGAAACACTAAGAATCTAAACACATTAACACGCTCACTTACAGGATCAAATTAAAGTGACCAATATCAGTTTTTTACAAGCAAAAGAAAAAACAAAAAAGGTCAACAGAAGTTTTGATGTCTTTTGATCCTACCCAGCACAGCAGGAAAAGATCTTAGAACAAAATCAGATGCCACTAAATAACCTGCATCTTTATCCAGATTCTCTTGGTTTAGAGTACTGCTATCATGCTACCATATCTGATATGCTTCATAAAGTGATCCTCAAGTAAAGGGTTTACAACTAGGCAATGAAAACTCAGTGGCACCTAAAAACAAAAATCTGAATTAAGAGATTCACTATTTCAGCACTTAAATGAAGCTGTAACGGCTCTGTGTCAGCATCTGGAAGTCCATTCATATAAGGTGGAAGCGCATGTCAAAAAAACCTACACATATAATTACATATCTTTTTTATTATACAGCTACACATTATTCCTCAAATTTTGACATAAACAATGCACTCTTATCTATAGCTGCACCTCACCCTTGGCACTGGCAAATAATTTTTAAGGCACTGCGCTTTGAAGCTGCACTTGAGCTTTATAAATTATTAAAGCAATTAATTGTGTAATTCCTATGGGCTAGAGGCTTAAATTAACCCTGGTCTCACAAGACTGCACGGGGAACCTTAGAATGCTACAATGAAACGTATGAGCACCTCCCAGAAAATCTTCCCTCAAAAAAATTCCTTAATCTTTGTTTCAAGGGAGTATGGTCCTGGATGCCAATTGGAAAAAATCCTCACACTCCACTTCAGCCACACATGTGGTAAGTAAAACTCCATCAAGAAATATTCATAAGAATTCTTTCAAATTAGGCTATTTTACCAGTTTCAGGGGGAAAAAAACCCTACAAACTTTATTGTAAAATCAATGAGATCAGATACATAGCTCTACCTTTCCAAAATTAAGAAGTATGGCAATACTGGCCTAGCTGGAAGTTCTGCATGGTCCAGTATCATATCTTAAACAATGGCTAAAATCAGACAAGCTGGAGAAGAGGAAGAACAGGTCAAGTATATGAGATGGGTTTTTTCCATCTTCTCTACCAGTCTCCAGTTTTTCTGAGCTCAAGGCTTCTCCCAAACAAGACATATTTTTAAGCGTGTTCAGCAATTCTTAAATATTTATTTCCCAAGCACTGCGCTGACATTTACTTAAACCTTTGTAAGCCTTAAGCTCCCAAGCCAATCTCTACTAAGGAGTTTCACATCTGTAACACCTCTTTCTGTTGAACCACTCTTGCTCTTTTCCATTTTCAGTTTGGTTCCTACTACACTCATTCAACAGTTACCAGGTCTTGTCTTGGAGAAGAGAGTGAACAACTGATTCCTATCCACTCTCCAGTACCCTGGTGTTTTTCCAAATCCGTTGCATCCTACCTAAAATGTCCCTTTTCCACACTGAAGAATGTTATCCCATGCAGCTGTTCCTTGAATGGAAACTGTTCCATATCTCTAGTTTTGCTTCTAGCCTTTCTCTACAACTCTTCCAATTCTACTGTATCATTTGTCAAATGAGAGGACCAGACTGAATACAGCACTGTAAGTATGGACAAGATTAATACAGTGACATAATGATATTTTCTATTTTGCTCTTTCTCGGTTTGTTTTTCCTGACTGCTACGGAGCTGACATTTTCATAATATCAAGGGCAGTTTTCTGAGTTGTAATGGTCAGTTAAGAGTTCTTCATTTTATAGCTGAGGATCAGAATAATTTTTTCATAGCCACCTCACTTTACATTTAACTACATTGAATTTAATTTAGTAATTTATTACACAATTGCTCAACCTCATAAGGTCCTTGTGTAATTTTTCAGCTTGCTTTCACCCTTGGTATACTCAGACTATTTTTCCCCCACTTATCATGACACCTACCTTACTGTTCCTGCCTTTTTCCTCATCATTTATGCATGTGTATATAAGCATATATTTTTATCTATCTATCTATCTATCTATCTATCTATCTATCTATCTATCTATCTATCTATCATCTATCTATCATACAAGTATTAAAATATAAAATGTAAATATACATTTATACACCTTTATACACGTGTGTCTAAATATACAGAAAATATATCAGAGTACCACTGGTTAACCACCTTTCAACCATTGCAGAACTATTTGTTACAACTATGATGATTTTTTTTCCTCCATGCAGTTACTTCTGCTTATGCTGTAGCTACTTAACATCCTTATAATGCTTTAGCAGAGAATTTTTGAAAAAAAAAACTTTTGGAAGACAGGTAAACCGTGTCATCTGTATTATTCTTATACACTCAAGCAGTTCCATTTCAGGCAGTTCTGGTCATGCACCACCTACAGAAACTGTAACATCCTCACTTGTTCTGTAGCCTGCTTGTATTAAATCTTTAACCATTTACTCATATCTATTTCAAACATTGTAAGAATCACACAATCACTTAGTTGGAAAAGACATTTGAGGTCATCAAATTCAACTGAATCTGTCCACTACAAAATCATATCCCTAAGGCGCTTCATATACCAGTCTTTTAAACACCTCCATGGACAGTGACTTTACCACCTTCCTGGGCAGCCTCTTCCAGTGCCTGATACCCCTTTTGTTGAATAAATTTTTCCTAATGTCTCATTTAAACCTTCTTGGCACAATTTGAGGCCATTCTTTCCCATCCCATCACCTGTCACTTGGGAGAAGAGACCAACACCCACCTTGCTACAACCTCCTTTCAGGTAGTTGTAGACAGTGATAAGGTCTCCTCTCAGCCTCCTTTTCCTACCACTCAAGGATGGGGGACCTCTGCATATTGTGATAATCTCACTGAATTTTTATCTGAAACCAAGGATGTTAAAGTAATTTATAGCGATTCTACTAAGAGTTGACTAAGGTAAAGAAGCTACTATGAACACAGTAGCTTCCAAGGGAGCATTCTTCTAAGCAAAGAACTATCTAAGACCACTGTACAATGTGGTCACGTTTCAATCCAAGAATTTCAGCATTAATGCAGTTGATAGGCTAAAGTCTAAGCAAGGAGTGCAGATGAGAAACAATTTAACATCACAGTGCAAAACTGCAAAGCTAAAGCAGCAGTTTTATTACACCAGTAACGTCCTTCCAGATCAAAGTTATTCCACCAGAATTCATCTGAAAACACAGAAGTGCTAGACCCTCAATCATCTGACATGTCACCAGATTTATTTGTTCATGGAATAAAGACACAGGAAACATAATTTCAAACCAGAATTGCAAAATATGGTATTCAATGATTTACATTATTGTAAAGCCAGTAGTAAATATAGAATTTAGCTTGCCTAAAGCTTTTAGAAATATGAGGGGTTTTTTTAAACCGGGTTTCATATCTGCAATACGTACAGCAGGTTGCTGACAGTTGGCAATAATGCCTTTCTTTTCCAGAAGTGCTTTTGTTCTGTGAAATTTTGTTTCAGTTTTGCTGACACTGGACCTTGAAACTACCTGTTTTTTTTTTCCTCACGATCAGCCCTTATTTAGTATAGATTGCTATACTAAAATATTATAAAACCAGGTATATACTGCATTTTATTATGAGCAACTCCAGGAAAATAAAGGATGTTTCTGGTTTGATATCATATCATAGAATTGTTTGCTTGGGAAAGATCTTTGAGATCACTGAGTCCAACCAGACCTGTCCACTACTGAACTGTATCTCTGAGCACCTCAGCTACCCATCTTTTACATGCTTCCAGGGATGGGGACTAAACCACCTCCCTGAGCAGGCCCTACCAGGGCCTGAGAACCCTTTCAGTGAAGAAATTTTTCCTAATATCTAATGTGAACCTCGCCTGGTGCAACTTGAGGCCATTATCTGAAGAAGAGAGCTCTCTGCCTTCAGCACACAGCTGAAGACAGCAAGTGGGGCAAGAGCTCTCCCCAAGTCTATAGGAGAAAGAGATCAGATCTCCCCTTTGCTAACTGAAACATAAACCTACCAGCTGAACTAGGACGACTGTCTTCCTTCTGAAAGAGAGGTTTTTTTCCTGCAATCAGCCAGTTTTGTCATTACAGTGTACAATTATGTCTCAAATCCTGCTGTTAAAGCATAATGAAGAACTTGACATTTTGCACGTAACAGTTCTTTATTTCCTTTAAAAAATCAGTTGAGGCAAAAAAGACCACGAAACAAAAAAAAAAAAAATCCACACTCCTGAGATAGCACGACCAAACAAAAGAAAACCAGGGCACTGCAAATTTATAGCTGTCTTTAAAACACTCAGTCTCTTTCTTGCAAGACTTATACAGTCATTAAATATACAGCCAAAACTTTTATCCATGCCATCTTTTGACTTATTTAGGATACAGAATAAACATCTGAAGGAATGAAATTAGGACTGCACAAGCAACAGTAAATTTAGCATTGCTTATCTTTAAGTGCTGAATTAAACATTTAAATGCAGTTTTTCAGAATGCTACAACAGCTGCTATGTCTAATCTTTTCCCTTAAAGATCCTCATATCACTTATATATGCCTTCAAGGCAGTGTTAATATTCTCTAATCTCTGGTGAAAACTCACCTGGTACAGACTAGGACTACACTGGCATATTTCAGCTCCCAGTTTAGTGAAAGATCTCATGCATTTTTTCTAGTCACCTTTCCATTTCTGAAGTCTGGTGTTCAAGATCCTACTACTCTGAGAATCTCTTGTTTTAATGTGTCTTAGGACTTTATGGCCACTGTAAGTGTATCATCACCACACTTCAATTTTACACATCTCACTATTAGAGATGGAAAACAAAACCTGATCCAAAACACTGAACTTGAGACACTTCCAGACCAACAGAGAAGTCTGATACCGCCTCCTCACTAGTCAGGTCTTTGGCATTCTCACAGTTTCCATACTAATCTTCATTCTCTCCAGTTCAGTTGTTCTTACCTAGAATGTTCTATTACTAAAACCACTAAAAGATTTATTTACAAATGTTTCACTTTAGATAGCCTTAAGAACAGTATATATGAACTTACATAGTTCTAAGAACAGCATATAGGAAACGAAAAACTCTATACATATCTGGGAGGACAAGAGTTCACACTCCTTCCTCCCTGAACCCATATAAACTATTCTAACTTCATCCAAAAATATAAGTGTGCAGAAAGGAACCATAAAGTCTGACTTTACATTTACTCATCATGACATAGATGAGGAGTAAACACATGGATGTTAAAAACATTACAATGGTATAAAAACAGTGCATGTTAGACAAACTTTAAGTCTGTAACTCATCTTAAAAGTAATTACAACAATTCCCATATTTCAGCTACTGAAATAACCACATTAGCAATATATCTTACTTGTCCTGTCATATGACTCATGACACGTATGTGCAATTTCAGCTCCAAGCTGCAAATAATGTCCAGCTTTATCATCTCTTGAACCATCTGCTCCAAGGGCAAACATTCCCCCTGCAAAACAGGTCAAATGGCCCATCTTTCTTTCAAGGTGCCCATTCTTCCACTCCCCAATGAAGGTCAGTCCTCCATTGGACTTCCTGATGAGATGTTTTTCTATGGCCTACAAGAAGATTAAGAAAACTTTCAAATACTGCTTCACATATTTTACATACTAAGTTTTACATACTAAGTTTTACATATTAATTCTCCTTCAAAACAAAGAATTTTATTATTCTTTCAAATTAACTTCTGAACACTACAGAACAAACAGCTGTAAGATCATTGTTTCAATGCACACAAAAAACCCCACTAACTGTTAAGCAATGCTAATGAGATCAAACACAGGAAAATGACAACACAGATAACGCTACCCTTTTACCTGAGAATTCAGCACACATTTTGTGGTTCTAGCAATGTTTGTCTACCTGTTAACTGAGAAGTATGTCTTTGTTCTGCTGTACAGTCTGTGTGAACTCAGAAAATACATCCATGTAGGAAACACTGGTTAGCAACATACATAAAGGCAGCACCTGTACTTTCAGACAGTCATTTAATAGGAAGTGACAGGAATGTTCCAGCCACCTTCTAGCTGCTTCTCCATTGCAGCTTTCTGACTGGCAAATGGCCAAAGGATGGGTGAGAGTTAAAGCAGCTGCTCATAAAAACCATTATTATTTTACAGGTGAGGCAACTGCCACTGCTTCTTTGCACAACAGTACCAATATATATTGTTCCTTGTGGCTTATAAACTGTATTCTTCTGGCAGTAAGAATAGCTGACTGAACTTTGCAAAGTTTGCATACTTCATGTAACACATTTACTTAAGCCTCTTTCAAAGTGTTTCACAATCCTTGACAATCTCCGGTTGTATTTACTATCTTTAACGTTACACAGTTTCACTTATAACTCGAATCTCGTTACAGTTTGAGTCCTATAATGATAAAGAAAATTATCTACCTTGCCATGGAAACATTATTCCTATCTTCTTGCCAGAAATCTCCTTTGTACCTCCATATATAACAATCTGATAGATTCACAACTTCCTTTAAAGCGCATGACCTGTGGCTGCTCACAGTACCCCAAGGCTGATTAGAGTAGAAGGATTAAGGTGCTATTAAAAAGGCATTTACCATTCTCTTTGCCATCCACAAGACCTATTACAGAAGTGAATTACTACTCTCTCCATTAGTTTTCTGGTAGCTACAACAAATTACACCTCGAATGTCCACAACCGTATTCTGGATTAGAAATAGATATACTGAAAACACACACAGGCAGAGGATGCTGCATATAACTAAAGAAGTTATCAAGGATGTGGATGTCACATCTGCTGCACACAGTTGTCTTCTTGCTATCTACACAGTTAAACTATGCACTTCACTACAACACAGATTCAAGCAATAAATACATTGATTAATCAGCCTGTAACTTGTAATTCAGGTTTAGAAGTCAAGAGTGAAATAACTTTTCCCTCTAGTAAAAAAAAAAAAAAAAAAATTGTTTTGCTTCCAACAAACAAATAAAAAGCTTCAAGCTCTGTACTAGGTATTGCAGCTTTTTTTAGCTAAGATGGTGCTTAAGTGATACAGGACTGTGATTTGTAATGAACCCAACAATATTTGGTAATATGAAAGTCATCCATGCAGGTACTGAAATAACATGACAACTCTCCTTTCTTCAACAAAAAACTTCTCTAAAGGCAAAACTAACAAAATTACAGTTAGAAAAGGCAGAATTTGTAGGATTAGATGCCTCATCTGTGGAAGTTGATATGAACAGTAATCTGAAACAGTGGTGTTTCTAAATACATGTGTGCTTTTGTAGGGTTTTCCGAATACGTTCTTGACTTCGAGATGCTGCTGTGCTCACAGCAACTTATACATGGTTATGGTGGTGTGAATCAACACCTCAGTCACACAGCCACTGAAGATCTGACAGTCTTCATATGGTCAAGGTGAACACACCAGCTAAAAGCCAATGCAGTGGATTACAGGGAGAATACTGCATTATCATCAGTAGGGCCCCGCTCCTTACTTCTGCTGCGGACTAAGCCATCGTTTGGGTGGTGAAATTTCTCGGCTGCCATCTATTGAGCCTCTGTGGTCTGAGGGTAATGTAAGCAAAGTGCCAGTCGCATTCCTGTTGGGTTAATTTCTTCACTAGTACCACTGATGGATCTGAAGTTTGTGCTTATGGCAGGATCCAGAGAGAAGAATGTGGAAATAACTGACAGAGCAGAAACTAATAAGTCTCTGACAGCTGCCAGAGTGGTTTTCTAACAATCATGCAAATTGGCATTGAAGACTGGCATGATATGGTGGCTCCTGCCACGAGGGAGCCTGATGTTGTTAACCGTACAAGCCTCATTAGTTCTGAAAGTACTGGTGCAGGAAAAGACTGGATCTGCTGAAAATGTTGCCACTGACAATGATCGTAAGATCTGTGGCATTAGCTCTGTTGATGCAACTATCTCAGCCTGTGACAAATTTGACATTATGATAATTACAGGGTTTTTTTTGACTGCATGGTACATAACAGTTGAAAAGTACTTTGTAAAGCAAAGCCACTTTTACTATGAGGAGAAAGAGGGTTTAAAGGAGCTTAGATTATTTATTTCCTGGAGGAAATTTTTTCTTTAATAATGTGTGGAATTCCCTTTCTGAATTATATCTTCTTGCAATTTCATAACTATTGAGGAGTAAGAGGTTGCAGGAACATTTCCAGGGGACAAAACTGCTGTGATTGGCACCAGGGGAGCCAGCAAAAGCACACTTCTCCATAACCCACTTATTCAGTCTAGACTTGTTTTCAAAGTTTCACTGAAGAATGTAATCTAGATGCAATGTGTTTCTCTTCTAAACAGAGAATACATCTTCTGAACTTGAACATCATTGTCTTGTATAAGGGATGGGTTTTGAAATCTATCAGTTACTTAATAATTTAAAGTTCCATCTTAAGAGTCACAAAGGAAGCACTCCCAAAAAAGAAAATAAACACAACCATCTCAAAATAATTTATCATTCAACAACCCACTGCTTGCTAATTATAAAAGGACAACTAATATTTACAGTAATTAAGAAGGAGCAGCTGGGCATTGCTGGGACTACTGCCTGCTGGACAAGAAAAGCCTGAGCAAGTTGGGACAGATGTGACATTTGTATCCTGGGATGGATGCCCAAGGCCACAGAGCACTCCAATAGGTGCTGTAAAGCAACAACATTCAGCTAGACGCAAGTACTATAAGTGCACTAGAGTGGACATGTATATTTAAGTGCCCAAAACAAAGACTTAGCTTACATCAACTAAGAGATTAATGGATGGAAGACACTTTCTTAGTCTGCGAAATGCCCACAACAATAGCCTGAGATGTGAGAACAGAATGTTCTCTAACATTCATGCTTCCTGTGATTTTTATGATTCCAACAGGTAGCATTTTCTGAGTTGCCTTGCAGCAGTACTTGCTACATTGTGATAGTTGCACACGCTGAATGCTTCTTATAGCTATTTAATGCCACGCAACAAGAAAGAGTGAGGATCAAATTTGTGAGCCTAATGGATTAAACTACTCAAGGCAATAGAAGAAAAGGAAGCTTCCTTATCCTCCAGCCAACATGAGAAGGAGAAAGGACACTTTAAACCAGACTAGCTGGGAGGTCTATATGTTAAAAGCAAAATCCTCAGTATTTATCACCACCCAAAAAAGAAATCTCAACAGATTTAATAACTTCAGCTTTTTTCATAGCTGTGAATCTACATATTACAATACCAGTATTAACTGTCCTTTACAGCGGAAGATCACACTAATGTTATATAGCATGTAGTGGTCACAGATACAGGATTTGTTCATACTCTTGTTACGCAGTATGTGGTGACCTGGGTAAGGTTTCATATGCCATGGACTGGAAATCATGACATCTGAAGAACAGATGTTGTCAGTTTTTTGCCTGTTAATATCTCCAACAAATGAGGTATCACTGCCTACTACAAGACTTGAGACTCAGGGTATGGTTGTGTTTTCTGCTTTCTGCCCCCATAGTAAGCTAAGGCTGGAGAGATACCTTCTTTTAGACTGGTAGGTGCTGAGAACATTTAGAACTCTGTGCTGTGAGGAGGAAGAAAGTATTTTACACCCTTCCCCTTCTGCCTGTGTAAGTGACACAAAGAGCTTTTGCTCCAAGTTTAGCAAAACTAAGAGTAAGAAGTGTCAGCTATGGAGGAAGAACCATGTTATGGGCAACAACTAAAGAGTGGTAAGGGACTGGCTCTTAAAAATATTTTGAGATCTTAAATAAAAATTCAAAATACAGTTATGTAAAAGCAATCCTACTCATTGGCTCACTGCATAGATCTTTCAGTGTCAAGTAGGATCTTGAATAAACAACGCTGAACCAGAAGGATGTACCACAATGCATAAAACAGTAGAGTCCATGCAGGCTCAAGTGTACATGGGTGTGTTTAGGTGAGAGGAAGTGAAAAAGAAAGCCACCTGATGTTTGCATTACAAAGTCATATCACACATGAAGCAGGAGCAGCTCAGCTCCTTTTGTCTCCTACAACATGTTTTCATCTGGTCCTAAATTTGCTTTGCTTTGCCTTGCCTTCATTTCAAGCCAGAGATCTGTCCATACAAAATGTTTGCTTAACCAGGCTTAAAGTGAAGAGGATGAAAAGGAAAGTTTATTTCCTCTAATTTTAAAGGGCTTGCAGTTTAGAAATCAGAATAAAACACTGCAACATTAACCACAACAGATGTTTTACATCAACTGTTAAACATTTTTAAACCCACAGGATGCAATAAACTGTACTCAACTGATATTTTGAACTACTAATGTAGATTTTAAACTCTAGAAAGCTAACCAAGTACAAAAGGAATGGGAAACAGCTGATGCTTTGACAACATTTTAGAATGTTAACAGAACAATTATATAAAATGAATGATATGGTTTCAAAAGTGAATGTTTGACTGACAAGTACATGCTGATATTAGGAATGTCAGGAATTTCCTTATTATTATACAAAATATTAGTCCTGAACAGATTCAAGGCAGCACATACGAAGTGGATTAAAAATTGGCTTGCTAGAACAGTTCGCAGTAAAATGAGAAATGGTGAAAAATCCTCATCCTATGAAGACTCTGCAAAGATACTTTCACCCAGTGCTAGGCAGCATTTCTACCAATTATCTGCAAGAAAGATGCCAAAAGAAAATTTGTAGATGACACACACATTCACAG
The DNA here is from genome assembly GCA_033558105.1 of Coccyzus lansbergi. Taxonomy (NCBI): domain Eukaryota; kingdom Metazoa; phylum Chordata; class Aves; order Cuculiformes; family Coccyzidae; genus Coccyzus; species Coccyzus lansbergi. Next base: position 145,180 of record JAUMJK010000257.1, on the reverse strand, counting down.
AGCTATAGATAGTGATAAAGGAAAAGTCAGTCCTGCAAACTCATTCAGAACAGGTGACAAAATCGGTTTTGCCTGAACAATTGTATTTTAATAGAGATAAGTAAAAGGTCACATCAGGAAGGTAACTCATAGTAGTAGGAAAGTGGTAAATCAAAAGACTAAAACCAACTTCAGAGTAAAACCAACTGGAAAGAGGATGACACTGCAAGACAAAGGTTAAAGACTGCAAACATAGCTCTTGGCTAGAGGAGATATCAAGCAATGACATATTAGAAAAACCATTACATTCTTGTCTCCATACTGAACATACTGTAAGGTACTTAGAAAAATGTTTAAGGAAGAACTCAAAGTGTATTTCATAGCACGAGACTAAAGAAAACCATGCATTTCTCCTTCAGACGAGAATGTCCATCATGTCTTTGTTAGCAGCCAGTTACATGATACAGGTAACCCCTTCAAACCAATGTAGGGAAAGAAAAAGTTCAAGTAGCTGAAAGCCAAATCTAATCAAATTCAGGCCAGGATTTAGACATATTACAACTTCAAAGCAATTTTGGATTAGAACCATTATAACTTTTAAAATGTGAATTTTGAGAAGTCCAAGAACAGACGTTTTGTATTAGGAGACTGGCTGCACTAGAACTATGCTTTAAAAGTGTGTATTGAAACAGACATGGCATGCACAGAGTATGGAACAAGTTAGGCACCAAGCACATACCTGTAGTTGGGACAAAACTACATGGTTCCAGCTACTGGTAGTACCACAGCAGACTTGACTAAAACTAGCTTGGTTACCCTCTACATGTCTCAACAGCAGCATAGGCATGTTGACATGTATGGGTACAAGCGAGCCTGATGAAAGAAGATGCCTGTGTACGGGGAAAACTAAAAAAGTAAGCTCAGAGCCATTGCAAACGGGGCCCCCACCCCAAATCCTGCCAAATCACCACCATGCAGTACTGCTCTGCCTGGGGAAGCACTATTTGATCTGTGAGAGAGAGCAAGACCATATCATAAATGAACTATAGAGCAAGGAATTGGTATGAACTACATTTTCAAGATAAATATGGAATATAATTTCTAAATGTTTTAGAAAATAATTCAAGGAATAAAACAATTCAGGACTTCAACTCACAGAATGATTCAGAACACTAGTAAAGAATTACTTAGTTGTTCTACACAAAACTTAAGGTTGTTAAATCTCTTTTTAATAAAAAATAGCTTGGACTTTTACATTATACCGTTTTGGACAAGCTGATTATTTTAGCCCAACAATCTGCATCAGATGAATTCCATAATAATACTTTTCAAACTGCTCAGAATGAAAGCTAGTATTATTCATCACTTGATTTCTTAAAACTTGCATAATCTAAACAAGTTATGTGGTTTTTGCTTTACTTTTTTTTTATTATTATTATTATTAAAGTTGGATTTCAGATCCACTGTACTGGCAAACTCAAAGAATTATAATCACCTCAATTGCATCGTCGTACATTTTCCTTGCCTCCGTGTCCATCTTGTCTGACATAAGCCAGGCTTTCAATAAATATTCATAAAAACTGTCTCCCAGCCCGCCCACGGATGTGTGATCTGTAGGAGGGAAAGAGAAAAAAAAAAAAAGAAGTTGAAGTTGTTATATAATAGCACTGGAGATTTATTCAAAATATAAACTTATGCTTTTAAGGTCTACCACTGTAGAATTATTCATATTTTAAGCTTGTTCAGCAGGACAAAACTGCACTGTATCCACTCTGAACTAATTTCATAGGTGTGGAACCTGCTGCATGTGTTCACCATTTGTCATTTTGCACAGGCTATCCCTCATAACAAAAATGTAACTTAAAACTCTGTTTTCACTTTATTCCATAGAACCTAATTGTTTTGTAGTTAGGGTTTGGGGATTTTTTAAAATTTAGTGTATATATATGTGTGTGTATATATACATATAAACTTATAAGACATCTGTATCCAAGATGCAACCAGGTCATGTGGCTAGCTATAAACGGCCATGAATCACACAGAATCCAATCTTTTCCAGGAGATATTTATTTCCAGCAGGGTAGTTGTTTAATAGCCTAATGAATTTCTTATGGTAAATGTTCTTATTTAAATTCTTTCAGTCAAAAAGGAAGGCAAATTGCCTCTGCAGTGCACAACATAAGCTCTCTTCTGTTCCACGGTGCCTGATCCACTGTGCAGAACCATGCCATGTGCTACAAGATAAGGCTGCTGAACTATTAGAATCCACCACCACATAAATTTGGCCTCCTAACACACAGACTTCCTTTTTGTCACCTTTTTGTTTGTTTCTTGCAGAGGTTGCCTTTCACATATAGCAGTATTGCTATTCTGTGCTGACAGACAACATGAGAACTGCCTACATTTCTCTTTGGGGAAACTGACAGATGTTCCCACAAAAAGCCTAATGATGGTCTGACTCAGTTCTGGAGCTCTTGTTCCAACCAAGGTAAGTACTCCCTCAGTATGGCCTTCATTCAGAAAGCTGTACACACTCTGATTTCATAAGTGACTCCAACCAGAACAGCCCATAAACTTTTCTTTCCCAACACTGCAGCTCTCAAAATGCTGGCACCATGACAGTCTTAGTCTGCTGAAGGAAAGATCAACTTTGTCACAACGCCAGAATTTCACTGCCCTAAGTACGGCTGTTATAGTCATCCAAGTTCCCTTTTACTGGGTGAAAAAAAGAAAAAATAATTCTTTTTCCAAAGTACCTCAAAAAAGTGTTATTATTCACAGTCTGTCTGGGATAAAGGTATAAAAAAGGAGGTTGGAGCTTTCCTTTTGTTCTTTCTTCCCCCAAGCACCACCTTGCCCCAGCATCTCTCCTTGTCTCTGAAGATGCAAGTAGGAGGTTAGGGCTTGTAGATGTTTTTACTCTTTTAGCTGTGTCTTGACTCCTCCACTACTTACCAAAGGATTTCCAAACTAAGGAAGGAACAAGTGGAAAGCCTGTAGCTTTCCCATTTGGTTTCATGTTGTGAATCTGGAGCAAATTACTTTATGCCCTTCTCTTATATCTCAGTATCTCCTATACAGTCTTTTCACATCCAGTTACTCAGTGATTTAACTACAAACAATGAGTTTTCATAAGCTTTCTATCTCCAAGCTGTAAGAGGGCATTCAGTTCATAAGTAATTTTCTTCCAGAAATACCAGGGCTAGGAATTAATCCTTTAATGGACAATTATATTGTCACATAGTCACAAGAACTAAGGGTTTATGTTTTTCAGGAAGAAACCCAAACCACCCCAAGACTTCCAAGTTACAACTCACATCAGCACTATTCAGAGACTGTTCTCCTACGAGAAACAGCTTTAAACTACTTCTGTTAGCCTGCTTTCTCCCCAGCTGAGCTCTTCCACTTGAGTCAGCTCTGCTTGTCTGCCAGATTTCTTTCACAGATGCACTAAGTCTCCAACCAGGAGAGGGTTGCTGAGTATCCCTCAGCAGGGTTTGTCTTGTAGCAGCTCCACCTGGGTTCAGGGAATGAGAGAGCATGGAAAAGGTTTATTTCCTAAACAGAGAAATCCATGTTCCAGGTGAGTTTCCAAATTCAGTTATCAGAAACGCGTCCCATTTTGCATCTGCTGCTTCAGGCAGTCATTGGAGAACTGTCTCTCTCTCCCATCAGCAGCTCTTCTCCTTCTCCACATTGCTTCTCATCCAATATCAAAGTACATGGAACACAGGAACCACAGCATCAGGACACTCTGAGCCATCCCCTAAACAGCCTTTTTTGTACCTTCTTCATGCATCCAGAGAACATAGCTGCACAAATTTCTCTGGCAAGAATCTTCCTCTCGCTCACCATGTGAGAAGTAAATATGGTAAAGCTTCCAAAAGCCTCACTCCAACTCTGAAATACTTCAGAGTTTCTAAGGCTCCTCTCTCACTAAACATTGGGCTCCACCACTCCACAGATGGACCAGAGAGTGGACCTGTCAGAAAGGGCAAATTGATTATGTTCCTTCTCTTCAGCAGCAGAAATGGGACAGAAGAAATATTTTTCGTGGTCACACATGATAGAACATCAAAGGACAGAGACATTTCACATAAGAAGAAAAGCAATACTTCAAGAAGGGCTGACTGTGTTGATACACAGCAGTCTTTTACTTCCCTGACCACTCCCCATCTGCAAAAAAAATAAATACCAGGATGAGAGTGGGAGTGAAAAGAGGCCACCACAGCAGCTCAGCTGAGGTTTAAGCACAGCAAGTGTTCCAACTTCTACAGCTGCACTAACTGCATGCCTGGCAAGATGTTTAGGTCTTCTGCTAGTGTCAGAAGGTGTTGCTAAAGGAGTATTTGCTTAGTTTTGTGTAAGGACTGTAACTAGAAATGACTGAAAATTAAAAACACTTCTTGTGATGTTTTCAGGACACTTGACAACTTGCTTTCACCTGGAGTGGAAATGAAAGAGATTTTTCAGGACTCCTTAGCAAATACATAGCTGGTGAAAACTGTAAATTAACATTATCACACACCATTCTCTCCTATAAACCAAGCTCCTGACGCAAATTTATCACCAGAAGTTCCACAGTGTTTATCACTCTTTTCTGCTATTTAAACTACAAGGCCAGATTCAGAGATCTAACTCAGCTCAACTCAAGATGTTTTGCTCATAAAGAGGTTTTGAAAATATCTTAAAGTTTATCAATCAGCCCTAACTGTGTATGTCAACCCAGAATACTAAAAGGAACAACCCATGATTTGAATAACTGACTTTACAGTAGTGTGCTGGTACTGGGTACACTTCAGCAGACAGTTATAAAGGTAAGTATTACATTTAAAATGGCTGTAAGCACTTTGCAAATTTCAAAACTGATTTAATTTTTCACATATTTGATCTACAGAAGTATTTCATTCACTCTGTCATTTAAAGTTTTTTACTGTAAAGTATTTCACAGTAAAATCCTAAGGTAAAGTTCTTTCCAGATAAATACACAACAGAGAACAGAAGTATGAGAGTGTCAAATATGGCAGAAGCCATATATTCTGTTCAGTGACATGTATACATTTTTAGAAAATTCATTTCTTCCTATTGAGACAAATTAAGGTTTTTTTTCATTTGTTCAAATGCAGGCCCATGATTTCTTCATAGTCTTATTTTAAATTAAAAGACATAGTAACTGTGGTTGCAAAGAATACCTTCAACTATTGCCACCAAAGGCAATTATAAAAAATACTGCCCTTTTTCTGGTTTGATATACACTTCAAAGCATGTTGTATGCAAACACGTGCAGTCAGTCTGTTTGTAGGTTTCCTCTTTGCCAGAAAGAGACGAAATCTTAATAGAAAGACAAAGATATTTACAGTTTATAGCACCATGCTTGTTCAGATACTTAAAGAGATTTACATCTTAGTAAATATTGGTATTTTTCCTCCTTATTAAACAACATGGAACTGAAAAAAACCCCCAACTATCAAAATCATAGCAATAGTTAAATAAGCTTTCAATTTATTAATAAAAAGGATCTATATTTAGTGTAATATTGCATTTCTGCTAATATTACAAAACTACCATCCACCTCTTTCCCTCCTACTGAGTGGAGGACCTTCTCTTAAATTCTCACACCACCGTTACCTACAATATCTAAAGCTAGTTTCAACTCCAAATGACTTTATTTGCACCAGCAATCCATTAGCTCACTGCTGCAACAGTTGCCTCTGACGAGAACAGGGACAACTATTTCATAGCAAACCACAGAAACACACAGGAGGTCAGAAGGGAGTGCGGATGCTATCAAACTGAAATGACAATGAATCTAAGCACAAGACAGGAGGGAGAATCTGTGGCATTCTGGTGATTTGTTCTCTCTAAGTGAAATTGTTTCTTTATGAATCTGGGGAGACAAATTAACTTGTTTTTCCTCATCTAGCTCTTCAGGGTGTAGGCAGCAGGGTTCCCCCTCCTCAATTACAGCTGAGGCACTGTGATGGATCTGGCTGTTCCTCCTCTACAGGACTCATTCTTTGAAGATGGTAGTAGATTATTAATACAGACGCTAGGCATTCACATAGCTCATTCTCATTTTACATATCCAAGTCTATCTAATGGCTTCTTCCACAGCAAGCCAGCATCTAAATGAATGGCAGAGGTTCCCAAGAATAAGGCTATGGTAACAGACTGCAAGTTACAAAAATGTGCCACCTCCTTTTGTTTACAGGGTAAGTTTGGTTCAGTGAGCAATAAAATAAAATATTTTCCACAACAAACTAACGCCCCCTAAAGATAACACTAATAACAAAACCTGCTCTAACGAAGGCCTACCTGCTCTCTAGAGCAAACTTAAGATGTTTAAATTATTTTTAAGCAGATGGCTTTAAGTAGTTAAGAGCAGCTTAATGGGGCAAATTAAAAACAGTTCATGATTTGCTAAATTCTGTTTTGTGCCTTAATTGTTCAATTGTCATTTCTTGGCAGTGAGCAGGAATAAATAAAGACGCCAGGTATTGTAAATATAGTACCTTATGCCAGAATTGATGGTGCAGTCACAACACCTGAGGTTGAGGCTTGGTGTTACCCTTCGTAAGCCCTCCCTGACCCTAGAGCATGTCCTCCCATCCTTCCTTGGTGTACACAAAGCTTACACATCATTTACTGCGCACAGAATGAAAAGGATGAAATAAAAGGCTAAGCAGAAGTATGTTTAGCATTTACAGGCTGCTGTGCTGAAAAGCAGTATGGTGAGATAACATTACAGCAGTACCTAAACACAAGCAGAAGATCAGGATCAACTACACCATTAGTATTTTTAATTCATGAATTTGCAACTATAACAGCAATTTAATATTTTTGAGTACATATGCTAGAGAACAATCAAGCAAAGAATTAGAAAGAGGGCAGCACGCAAAAGAAACTCAAGTCTTAGAATTGGAATTGTTAGTTATAACTCTAAAGTAAACGAAAACTATCTTAAACCTTATACCCACGAGACTGGTAACACCAGGATGAATAAACTACAGATTCATTTCAACCAAGAGCAGTATGGGACTACTTTGCAAGAAAAGAACAAAGTAGTAAAAAGGAAGCATGATTTTCCTTAAGGATTGTGAACACTATCTTAGATGAAGTGCTGTTACAATATGTCAGGAAAGGAGTTCAAGAGTAGAAAATACGTAAGTGACTGGTTGGAAGTAGTGGAGTGATTAAGCTAATATTAACTTTCACTAAGAAATCCAGACACCCCATCACCACTAGTTTTGGGTATCAACTGGCCTTACACTGCAGGAACCCTCTTTCTCTGTATAGGAAACTTTTAAAGAATTGCTTTTCCACTTTTCTTCAGAGTGGCTATGATTAAATTTCACTTCAATCTTTACTCCATGTAGTTGGACTTAGTGCCCCTCAGCTGCTCTAAATAGGTGCAGGCTCCCTTTCTAATCCTTTAATCCAGAAAGATGAGGCGCTGGAAATTGCAGCTGCTGCAATTCACAGTGGAAATTCAACCTAAGGATGCCATAAGTCATAGTGGATGGCTTAAAAGTGCAAACACTTGTAAATTAACTGCAGCAGAGGCAGCCCTGATAAAAGGAGATGGAGGTGCAAGTTTTCATCAGCTATGAATCATTTATCACTGATGAACACACTACCAGCATGAGAATTTTTCTGAAAATATGCAGGTCGTCACATACCATAACAACACTCAAAGAACAGTTAAAGTTGCAAAGCCAAGCATTTATATGATAAAAGATAGCCAAAGACACTGCTTCCCATTCTACTGTCTGGTGCCAAACCAAATTCAAGTAACAAGAAAAACTTAGCGCATATCCTCCCGAACTGGGGATGCATGATCATACCTGCTCAACATGCACAACTACAGACAGCTTAGTAGCTGAATTCTAAATACTCCATATGGAGAAAGTAGATTTGAATATATTTCAGAGGCTTCAAAAAATATCGATAGTTGTCTCCTCAAGCAGTCCTGAAACAAATATTTATATTTATATACCCACAGTATTTCGTATCATAGAATCACCGAATCATAGAACAGTTTGGGTTGGAAGGGACCGTAAAGATCATCTAGATCCAAGCACCCTGCCATGGGCAGGGACACCTCCCACTGGATCAGGTCACCCAAGGCTCCAATCCAACCTGGTCTTAAAACACCTCCACCAATGGTGCAGCCAACAACTTTCCTGGGCAACCTGTTCTGGTACCTCACCGCTGTCACGGTGAAGAAATTCTTCCTAATGTCTAGTCTAAACCTGCCCTCCTCAAGTTTATAGCCATTGGCCCTTATCCTATCACTGCAAGCCTTTATGAACAGTCCCTCCCCAGCTTTCTTGTAGGCTCATTTCAGGTACTGGAAGGTCACTATAAGATCTCCTTGGAGTCTTCTCTAGGTTGAACAAGCCCAACTCTCTCACCTGTGAGCACACACTGTGAGCTCACATTGAGATTCTCATTGACCAGCAACCCCAAGTCCATCTCCGCAGGGCAGCTCTCAATCATGTCATCCCCCATCGTGTACTGAAAACAGGGATTGCCCCAACTCAGGTGTAGGACCTTGCACTTGGCCTTGTTGTACCTCATGAGGTTCTCACAGGCCTGGTTCTCCAGCTGAAACACAAAACAGCCAAAACATATCCATAACATGATGGCTCTTAATTTTAACTGTACATTTAGGGAAAAAAACCCACCCAAACGTTAATCTGAGTAGAATTATATTCCACTTCTAGCTTCATTTAGAAATGGCCAAAGCAATTTCTCAAAACAGCTTCAAAAACCCCAACAGAACAGCATGAGGCAGACAGAATATTCCAGCTGGAAGAACTGGAGATTGGCAGTTAGAAGAAACTGAAAACAAAATCACTTAATGGAAAATGTTGAGCAATCTTAACTCTAAGTGCTACCAGTTCCTTTCATAATGTAACAAGGCAAAATGACTTCCTACAACAGGTTGGTGCACAGCCTCCAACAAATAAGTGATACAGAAGGAATAAAATAAAAACAGCAATAAGACTGAAACAAGACTGTCATTGGACTTCAAGAGGCTTCCCTTCGATAGCAAATAAGAAAAGAACAGTTCAAGAATACAGTCTCAAAAATACAAAGACCCTAGTACAGAAATCTATTAAAGAAATAACAAGATTTCACAGGAGCTCAAACTTTAAAAACCTCAGACAGTATGTGCCCAAAGTTACCTTTTTATAGTCCCTGATCATGTTAAGTTAGCAGTACTCAACTCCAACAAATTAAACTCTCAAGATTATCAGGTGGTACCCTAAGACATGTTTGACACTGCTAAAACTGATTAATTTACTGAATTTACATTCAGGAAAATAAATGTTAAAGTTGTTGTGGGATCAATTTTGAATTCTAGATATTGGTGCATTCCCCACCAAGTTCATGCTCAAAAAGTTCAGTTCAGTGGTAAAGCAAAATAAAATATTAATCTCTTTCCCCAGCAACATATGCAAGTCTTTTCAAAACCCAGTTACATCATATCCAAATCCTATCTTTAGGAATTATTTATAGACAGCCCATTTCAAATACATAATTCATATATATGTTTAACCTATCAAAAGCACTAGAATCTTTAACACAATAAACAAGAACTTTACTTGTTTGGCATCCTCAGCACCTTGCTTAACAGGTCGGCAAAAATCTTGACCAGGTAGATTTCTAAAAACATATCCCTGTAATACACAGTTCTGCTGTACTTCATGAAAACAAAGTCTTAACATTTTAACATGCTCTTGTTTTCTAAGGAGTAATCAAATTTGAATGCAGTCTTTTCTTGGAACACAGTTAATTACAATTGTACACGGTTGTAAAGCAAAAGGGCAAGGGGAATTCCCCATCAGAGATTACACAGATTATTTTATATTCAAAACACAACCATGTTCCTAAACACATAATGAGGCAGAATATTTTGGAGAGAAAAATTAAGGACATCCGCCAAGACAGTAAACAAAATTAAACAGTGGAGAACCACCCCTTCCTTCATCTGCAACTGATACGTGCATGCCTATTGCTGTAAGTCTAGAAATCATGTTGCGGTTTCATTTGCTCGTAATACACTCAACTGAAAGTAGTCGTGAAATGAAAATAACCCACCACAATAAATGCTTGCATCAATCTGCAAACTAGCCATCACATAGATCACATATCTCCAGTTCTATAACTGATGCTCCAACCACAAATCTAAAAAGAAAAATACTTGCTGAATTAAATAAATGTGCAAAGATGAAGTCAAGTTGGGAGCTACTTCTACAATAGATAAATTGAACTATTTTAAACCTGCACAATTTCTATTTAAGAGAGCGAAAATCTTTTCCTTATTGCAAACAGGGAAAAAATCACCCAAGAATTAAAGCATTAGGAACTACTATCTACAAGTCCAAAAGGAAGGTAATTATCTGCAAAGTTTTGTAAAATACTTTTTGGAAAAACATAGGCTTGTTCAACACAATTTCTTTGTTTCCTTTTAGGTTATTAATCTTCTGCCAGAACCTGATACTACATTTGACAATTTGATTTTTCAAGACTCTTGGCACTGTTAATTTCTTAGAATTATCTGGAGCACATAGGGATATTAGCAGACATAAATTAATAGACTACTTACACTAAACAAGGCATCTAGCAAATATACAAAGGATATAAGGAGCAGGGGGGAAAACGTTCAAAGTACCTTCATAGTTAAAGGAGAACACTAACAGCTTCAGCTGGCAAAGACAGGAATTATCCAATACTACTATATCTCTCACTACCCATAACTAGACTATCAAACTGTTATTTACACTATAATTATATTTTTATCTGAAATATTTATTTCCAATATTTCTTTAATATAGGAAATAAAATATTGGAAAGACCACTTCATTCTTCAGTATTATTCACCTGACCTTCAATTTGCAAGGGTTTTATTGTTAAAATTAAGCAAGAAAGTCCCAATAATAGAAATTTGAATAGTGGTTTATTTAGCAATTTCTGTGGCACCTTTGAAAGTTTGCACCGCCCTTCCTATATATTACATAGGGCTTACATTGCCAAGACAGTATCCTTCAGACGACATGCTAACACGATACTAGTACATGGCAGTATTAGCACTGTGATGTGTGGGGATACACAGAATATGAGAACATCATCTCCACCAAGTTTTTTGGTTAAGGACTATTCAGCATAAAATAAATACCAAATGACAAGGAAACCAGAAAATTAAACACAGATATTAACAAGGAGGTGGTAACAGTCAACACCACAGACTGACAGGCCATTAAAGGAATTAATCAGGCACAGCCTTACAAAGCCAACCCGAACTTTGTTATCGATAAGAAGGGGAAACAGTTGCCATGAACATTGTGAGATCTCTGAAGGGACTTGCAGGACTGTGCAAATCATATTTATGGAACAGTGGCTTTAGATAAAACTTACTTTGGGGCTATTTTGGGGATGGGCTAAAGGGAGGGAAAGGGAAGGACCAGGGTGGATGGACTTGCCAGTGCCATATTTACATTTAGACTCAATCTTAAAGGTCTTTTTGAATCTATATGGTTCTGTTGGAAGAACAAGCAGGGGAAAATGGAGAAGAGATGGGTTAAAAGGGCCTGGTTGCATGTAAATAGGTATCTGAGACCAGCACCCTACCAGCACAGTCTGCTTCATCTTCTTATTAAATCTTTTATTATTTGTGTCTGATCCCACTCAGTATCCCACATGTGTAAACAAGGGGTAAAGACAAGCTGCTCGGGAAGAGGCTGTCACCACATAACACCTAGGTCTAGCTGCCAGCACCTGGAGAGACTGGCATGCAAGATAGGTCTGGGTGCCAGGAACTGAAAACACTGGGATGCAAGGTCAGAGCGCCAGCAACTGGAAAGAGGTGCTGTGGGTCACAGATGCCTGCAGGTCTCAGTGCCAGCAGCTGGACAGAACAGTGGGTCACAGAGACCTAGGTTTGCATGCCAGCAATTGGAGAGAATCACACACATTTTTCCCAGTGCATTTAATCCTGAGTGCATGTGTATTTGTGGAATTCATTAGCTAACTTCAAGCTGGATGACCTCGTGAGTAGGAACAGACCAGCACCTGAAGAGATCCAAGCTCCGAGCCGATGACTGCACAAGGGGTCCAGGTGTAAGTATGGGTATTGAGTAGACTGAGAGTACCTGCTAATACTTGAAGGTAATTGTGAAGAGCATGAGAGGGCAGGCATCTATTAGACAGTGAACATCAGGAGAAGAAACAAGACCTGACTATCTGCACATATGTTTTATGTGAGTTGTGGCAGCACTATGTGTAGGTGCTACAAAGGCAGTGCTATTGGTAGCAGTCTGTACAGGCAGCTGCATTAGCATCTTCCTAGCACACGCATGCACCTCCTCTAGGATACCAGCATCAGCCTCACTACTGGCCAAACCTGCATATGGGAGCAGCAGCAGCCACATCCATCAGACTGAGACAGGAGACAGCTCAGATTCAAAATCTGGGAAGGAGGAATCCCCAAGTCTCAAAGTCTGACAGACACAGTGGTTTTAACATCTTTAAGAAATTGCATTACAAACACGATGTTATACCAGGAATGAAAATATATATGGTGTATTTTCATGGTTTGTATATTACCTGCAAGAATTTAAATGAAGCAGTTCAGTTAATTACCTAGCTCAGCCAAAAAGCATTAGCCTAAAACCAGCTATACAGGCAGGCATAAGTATTTAGGAATATTCATTCAGTATTTGCACTGATTTAATGGAAGTAATTTAAAATTGGTGTGTGGTGTGGTTTTTTTTTTTTTTTTTTTTGCTTTTCTTCCCTATGAAAATTGTACCAATTTAGCAGAAGCGTAAATCTAATCCAATTAAATTAAGTCCACAGAAGCCTTCTCTTAATAGTATTTTAAAATTAAAACTGTTTGGTTTAATTTAAGCATTTATTGTTGAAAATGAAAGACTAACAGAAGAAACTGAAACGTTCACATCCACAAAGGTATTTGCTTTGGTTTATTTAAAGACTAGTCTACAGCACAAACAGAAACAGAGTACAAATTTCTCCCATAAAGCCGCCTTAGTTGCGAATCTGTTTACTCTCTAGTAGATGCAGGGAACCACAAGAAAGTGAGAACATCACCAAAAGTTGCTATGGCAGTGTGTGTAACAAGGTAGGCTAAACACCTGTGTGAATTCTATTCTTTCATCACTTTGTACATGAAAGACATTTAAATTTAGACATGAAAGCCTTTAAATTTAGTGCATTAAATAAACATATGTGGATTGATGTCACATGGTTGGTGAGCTCTTGCAAACGTGCTGACAGAGTACCTCTCACTGGGCTTTTAACTTAGTCTGCTTGTAAATCTGACTAAAGGGGCTTGGTTTTGGTAAGGAGAAAGGAACAAAGCACTGTGGAATAGACTGTATTTTGAACATCCACCATATCATTCAGCAATGGTCATTTTGGGACCTGTTATTATGTTCCCGTTAGTAATGCTCTGCTCATGCACCAAAAGCTCAAACAACAGCTTACTTTACAATAACTTGTTAATGTGCTAACATATCACTAAGGTGTAATAAACACAGAAGACTAACATTGAAGAGGTATCTCTGCTTATTTTCTTGCATATGGAAGCCACATACAGTCATAAAACCAACTGTAATTAAATTGACACAACTTTCTTGCACAGTCAACAGAGGTAATTCCACAGGTAGCTCCATTGCAGGAAGTGAGATGTGAAGCCAGAGTGATCTGAATTCTCCTTCAGTAAAATTATTACTTGTAAGAGGTGTTGGAACCAGATGAGATGCAATAGTTTGTTCTTGGTATTTAGAAGTAGAAAGGAAGAATGCACAATTTACTGAAACATGTAAACGGAAGTGGCATGCCCTGATTTGCAATAACATGCAGATTGGCATTTTCTTTGTTATTGTTGTTCTAGTTGGTATTCTCAACTAACCTGTTTGCAAACGTGAATTAAAATTAAATTGTCTCCATGTGTTTTCACTTTTTTTGAAAATGATTTTTCTTCAGTACAAACTAATATCCATGATTCTGAAACCTCATACTTTTAATCAAAATTCTAGTCATAATACCTGCTTAGAAGGCTTCTCTGGAAAGGACTGTCAGAGATTTTAGAAATAATCTAAATTCAAAGTTCTGATGCAACCACTTACCAAGCAAGATGACAAGGTAATAAAGTTAACTGTAGGTTAACATGAGAGGTTAGAATATGCTTCTGGCCAGCCGTTTTCCTTTCTGTCTTAACAGAAACTGAAGCCCTAAGGCAGAAGTATTGTAAATCACCCTTTTTCCTGGACCGTCACCTTAATATGTAAGTAAAAATTCAATTTGTCAACATTCCTGTGGGCATTATAGCTCTGCCTTCTAGAAAAAAGCCCCAGCATGCTGACAAATCCTGAGTTGAACACATTAAAAAACTGCCTGTCATGCCACTCATTCTGTAATAATACCTACACACTACAACTCTAAACATAAATATTTATCTTACATATAACATCATTTTTCTCCTCCTGGGCATAGCAAGAAGGGAGTTTATTACACAGCAGTAAGGGTCCAAGTCATGTGTAGTTCTGTTACGAAGCATTTCCACTGGAAAGGATGGAATTTTAGCAATGACCAGTATACCATTCACTAAGCAGTTTTTAGGAATGGGTTTTATGGCATTCGAATGGAAAGGACTGATGGGATGGAATGGCAGTCCCTGTGCAGCCCTGCCTGTTGCTGCTCCTTACCCTGGCTGCTGCTGCTGCATCACAAGGCAGGTAGAAAAAGAAAGAAGATAATTTGTGATCAGAATCCTCCTTCAAGTGGCACTTAAAATGCATTAAATGCATGTGGAAATCTACATTCATTAAAATGTAAGCATGAAAGACATTTTTGTCACACTACATGACTTTAATCATCTCTCCAACTTGTTAAGAACCTGGAAGACATGGTCACATCCTTCTTGATGAAACCATAATTATTAATTGACTGGTAAGCTATTTTATTTACTATATTTTTTTAGGCATGAACACTGACTGGTTTGAACAAAACCACATAACTCTGTAAGCACTAGCAGAAGCAGCAGAACAATGAGTAAAAGGACAGTGTCTAAGTCACAGGGTACTGTCCCCAGAACGTTGTTGCCCAGTAGTGAAATTCCAGAACACATTTATATATCGAGATCAAAAGGCCTACTTGTTGATAAATCAAACAATGGTAGAAATTACTCAGACCTGCATCCTAGCATCAGAAGGATGGTGACAAGTCTGCAGTATATTACATACCCAATTCCCCTTCCCCAAACCCAAGAAGAGATCAAATTACATACATGTATTTGAAGCATACATTTACATATGAAAACAGACAAGACGCAGCAGCGTGGTCTAAAGATCTATGGAGGCTAAAGATAGAAATATTCTGAGGCACAGAAAAAAACCATAACAATTGTTGATTCTCAAAAGGCCCAAAGTATCTGTCCAAAGCCTAGCTCATCATCATCATTCAAGAACGCTAGATAGGAAAAAAGCACTAGACACCAGTAGCCCTTTTCCTTTGAGTCCAGATAACTTGGGCATGTGTTGGTACCTCTGAGTATGAATGAATTAAACTTGTGAGAAAATGAGTAGGTAAAAATTAGCTGGCTAATGACGTCTTGAACAAATAAATGTAACCTTCCCCTTCCATAAGGCCTAGCAGTGAATTTTATTACTGTTTCTTAACATCAGAAGCTGATATAAGCTTCACATTTGTGAATTATATCTGATTCATATGAAGTTCTGACAGACAACATGATATTTAGATTCTGCTAAATCTGAGACTCAAAAAAGAAAGGCAGCACATTTTGAGACTTTACATATCCAAAGAAGCTACTTATATGGCAGCATAAATCACTGCCCACATCCCTGAAGCAAGGAGGAAAAAGATGGCCCATTTCAAAGGCACATTAGTTGCTCACATTAACCTTTAATACTTCAGAACGCAAGACAAAGTAGATGCAATTCTTGGGGGTTTTGTCTGGTTAAAAACACAGAATGAGGATGTGCCTAGGTTCCTTGTGCAAATACCCCTGAGAAGGTATTTAAAAAGTGACTCGGCTGCTGGATACGGGAAGGCTGTGGATGTGGTCTTCCTGGACTTCAGCAAAGCCTTTGACACAGTTTCTCACAGCATTCTGCAACAGAAACTGTCAGTCTCTGGCCTGGACAGGCACACACTCTCCTGGGTGGAAAACTGGTTGGATGGCTGGGTCCAGAGAGTGGTGGTACATCCAAGTGGAGGCCAGTAACAAATAGTGTTCCCCAGGGCTCAGTGCTGGGTCCAGCCCTGTTCAATGTCTTCATCAACGACCTGGATGAAGGCATTGAGTGCTCCCTTAGTAAGTTTGCAGATGACACAAAGCTGGGTGGACGTGTTGGTCTGCTGGAGGGTAGGGAGGCTCTGCAAAGGGATCTGAATAGGCTGGACTGCTGGGTCCTGCACTTGGGGCACAACAACCCTATGCAGAGCTACAGACTGGGAGAAGTCTGTCTAGAAAGCTGCCTGGAGGAGAGGGACTTGGGGGTGTTGGTTGATAGCCGACTGCACGTGAGCCAGCAGTGTGCCCAGGTGGCCAAGAAGGCCAATGGCATCCTGGCTTGTATCAGAAACGGTGTGACCAGCAGGTCCAGGGAGGTTATTCTCCCTCTGTACTCAGCACCGGTGAGACCACTTCTTGAATACTGTGTTCAGTTCTGGGCCCCTCACCACAAGAAGGATGTTGAGGCTCTGGAGCTAGTCTAGAGAAGAGCAATGAAGCTGGCGAAGGGGCTGGAGAACAGGCCTAATGAGGAATGGCTGAGAGAGCTGGGGTTGTTTAGCCTGGAGAAGAGGAAGCTGAGAGGAGACCTCATTGCTCTCTATAACTACCTGAAGGGAGGCTGTAGAGAGGAGGGAGCTGGCCTCTTCTCCCAAGTGACAAAAGACAGGACAAGGGGCAATGGCCTTAAGCTTCACCAGGGGAGATTTAGGCTAGACATCAGGAGGAAGTTTTTCACAGAAAGGGTCATGGGACACTGGAACAGGCTGCCCAGGGAGGTGGTCGATTCACTTTCCCTGGAGGTGTTTAAGGTACAGGTAGACAAGGTCCTGAGGGATGTGGTTTAGTGTTTGAAAGGAATGGTTGGACTCCATGATCCGGTGGGTCTCTTCCAACCTGATGATTCTATGATTCTATGAAATACTGTACCACAGCATAAAACATGTGAAGAATTTCCCCCAAAATTCCTGTTGCAGGTAGATACAGACAGCTTACAGTCCTACGGTACCACATTAAAGCCACAGAAACTGAAGCTTTTCTTCCACAAATCTGCCTTGCAATAATTGTCTTTAAGTATTCAAGTTGATATATCATCCTGCTAGAACAAAACTGAACAGAAAAACAACATAGAAGCATTTTATTTCTTCTATTCAAATAATACATATTTTTTCTTTTAAAAGTAAATTAAAAGGTAAAGATAAAATACAACCTTGGAGAAAACCTAAATGAATTTTTTCATTATAAATTTTGTTTAACATGCTTCAGGTAATCAGCTGCTAGGAACAACATTAACTAACTTGACTGCAATGCACATACAACTGATTTTCATTACTTTGAACAAAATTACCTACCACTAGAGTATATCCACCACTAGAGTGACAGGTACAGAAACAGAAAACAAACCCACCACCAGAATGATTATGCATGATTCTGCAATAGTATTTTTGCAGATTTATTTCACACCCCTCGTGATTACCTGTAATACTGTACAGATGAACAGAAAATCTGCGTACAACTGAGACAAGAGAAGTTTGAGGATGGAAAAAATGTTAAAAGAAAAAAGAAAATCTAGAAAGGTCAGAGTCGAGTTATATGTATCTAGGCAAATGGAGAGTTCTGACAATTCTCAGAAACTATCTGGTGAAATTACTTTTGCACAAGATAAGATACATCAAACAAAAGGTCACAGCAAAGACGAAAAGGGTTTCCAGAAGCTGAAAGGAGAAAAGTTATGCTTTTGTATTCTTTCCGTTGTCTCAGTCCTTCCAGTACTAAAACATCTAGCAAGCCAAACACAATGCTCTTTCAAATTACCTTCTGTGAAGGACATAAAAGCCTTGCCTGCCCTTAATACTGACTTAAGTCACGCACTTGGTAACAGTATTGTGGACTTTGACAAAAGCCCTCTAGTGAACTGAGATGTAGTGTGTGAAGGCAGCACCCTTTCTTAACTGACTTTTATGATGCATGACACAATCTCTACAAGAGAAACGGAAGAAAAATTCCTGTCTAAGCCACAGCTGTTCCAGCTTGAATGTCCAGTGTTTCAGTGTACGTGTACCTTCACTGTAACTACTCAGGTTCCTGCAAACAGATTCACTGAATAGTATTTTATCAAGAGTGTAATAAAGACAGTTTCTTGTTGTTCCATCCTGGTTTGTGGAGGGAAAAACTGCATTATGAATTCTTGCTATGTTGTCCCCGCAAAACTTTTCAAGAAAGGTTTACAAATGCTTCCTGCATTGGAGGAAATCTTAGAACCACTACTAGAACACCTGTATCTGCATTTGGAAGCTCATTTGCTCAAAAGAAACAAACCAACTACTAAATTACAGGAAATAAGTCTGTGGCTAATGAGCAGCGCAGAAAAACTAAAAGCTCCATAAAACTGTACTTCTTTTTATCCTCAAAACTTAAGTCTTAGACTGTGATCCTAAACTTTAGTCCCAAATGTATCATCTTTCAAAGTTCACTTAAATAGTACGTTTGAGCTCCAAATTTCTGCAAAGTTAAGATTTTCACTGTACATTTACTCTCAGTGACCAGGATTATCTTCTTTCCAAAAGCTGCTAACTCTAAGCATTATTATAACTGACAAAAAAGGCCCTAAAGAATCCTGGTGATAGGTCACATTAGACTACTTCTGATAAAAGCAGTAGGAAAAATTGGTTAGGAATAAAATAGCAATAGAAAAAAAAAATCAGAATGATGTAAACCAGCCTTTTTGAATAAATAATAGGTGAATATTTACACTTGCTCACTTTTTTTTCTGAATGCATGGTTAAACCTAAATTTGACTGAAGAATTTCTCTTCAATCCACATGTCCATCTCAGAAAGTACCAGTATTTACTCTAAATTATTAGATATGTTGGAGAAAATTTTGGTCTTAATGGGATTAGACAACTCTCCTCACAGTTGCTGCAATGACAGCTGCAACCACTTCCTTCATTTACCAAAGTCAGAAGCTAAGTTTCAGTTTGCAAGCCAGGACATGTTCTGCTCGGTATATACAGCCAATCACTGAAATCCCCAAAATCTGTCTATGATGTCAATCAGGACAGAAATAGATTGCCTTGCTTGTTTTTCCTAAATAAACTTATATTCATAAAAAAAACAGGAACAGAAACCTTGACTAAAAAGATTCTCCTTTATCGTACCCACCATATAACCACTAGACTACTCAACTTTTCTTGGAAGAAACACTTCAAGAAAATGAAGGATTTCTGTGTGTCTGTCTTCCACTTATAACGTCAGGAAGAAAAAGAGTTTTCTCCCTTCATTCCAAAGCCTGGTTTTTTGGTTGTTTTGGGGTTTTTGTGGGGTTTTTTTGGTGGTTTTTTTTTTTGTTTTGTTTTTTAATGACAGATACGTTGATACCAGCAGGGAGGTTCATCATGTAATTTCATATGCCACTAAGTAAAAGAATATTTATAAATGTCAGTCCCTAACACCAGGTGAAGGAGCTTGAATTTAACCACAAACTTTCATTTCTTCTGTATTACCTCACAGTAATCTATTTACCAGGTGGTTTGCAGAACAAAAGCAGGAACAAAATCAAAATGGGGAAACTATTTTCAGCCTCATTCATTATTACTGAAGATTTTGTTGACTGATAAAAGTAAGGATAAGAATCAAACTTGGTAGGAAGCTGCCATAATAAAGGTACTATGAAACTCAACCTATGTGACTTCGGAGAGAACGACACAAAATCGGCTTCAGATCTCAAGTCTAAGCAAGCCCTCTACATTGTGTGTTTTCAAGTAATGCTGTTCACACCCTACAGAGTAATTTTTCTGATCTCCAACTCAACAAAGTTTAGTGTAGAGCTTTATGTAGGAAAGAATAAAATAAGAATACTTACGCTGACCCCACCGGCCTGTTCTTGGATTCAAATAATTTGGATAAAGTCCATTAGGACGATCCATTTTTTGAAGTAACTTCCGAATGTGCATGACCTAAATTAAATCAAGAATCAGGATCACCACTAACAACACTCATCTGATCTCTGCGCATAGTTAGATCTAAACTCTTTCCTTTTTTTAGTTATAAATTTTCTTAATCTGAAACCAGAAGCTTTCTTAGGGGATTCCTAGAGGTTAGTACATTTTTATTTTTAAAGGACTGCTCAAATAAACATGCTTAAAGACTATTATTTTTAAAAGCATGCTGAAACAAATAAGGAAAGCTGTGTTGTCATAAGTTTCTACTTGCTAAAGTCACCTGTTCGGTAACTGAAATACAAGTATGAAAACATTTACCTGCTACTAATAATGCAAATAGAATTCAACACAGGAAGTACCTCCCTTTTAATGCAACTTATGATGAAACAGTAAAACAGACATTTGTATAATAAACAAAATTAATTTGAGACCTACCTTATTGTAGTATACAGGATCCCCTGTCAAATAGCTGAGGTGGACAAATTCCATGTGCAGAGTACCAAATTCAGCAAGGATGCTGCTGCCGGCAGAAGCCCAGCCCCAGTTTCGACCCACACCACTGAATTCCAACAGATGTGCAAAAAAAAGGGCAGAAAATGACAAAAAAAACACCAGAATTACTGTGCACAGCAATAGTAACAATCTCCAAAGCAAACTAAACATGTAACAGCAAAATATTAATCTGTTCTTAAGATTACAACAGTTGCAGTTTCACTGATCAACTGATTCACTGGTTGGATAAAAAGATATAACCTCAAAAAGTGCTATGATTCCAAGATACAACATCATGACATCACAGAAACATAATTACTTAATGCTGGGATTTTTTACCACCTTTCAGAATAGAGCCTTTTAATTTCTGAAGTGAACTACATTTCCTTGGGAATTACTTCTACTTCCTCTCATGAAATATTTCAGTTATCAGTAAGACTGCAAGCAAGTAGGAATGTCTTCTTATTTTTTAAACTATACAGGAAATGCAAATGAATAATGTTGGTAATGGAGCAGTATTTATAGCTCTGACCTGAGACAGAACAATACCTTTTGAAACACAGTAACTACCATTTACAGAGTTTAGAAACAAAAATCATAGTTCGCCCTGGGAATTTTTTGGCACAACTCTCAAAAACTGTACCATTATGAATGCAAAATGCATTATGAATGCAAGCAATAATTTTCCAAATATTTCTTTCTGGTCTTGTCTTTTACTGCGAATCAATCTCAGAAGTGATAGATGCTTGCTACTGTCACTGCCCCCTGGCATGCCAGCCACTATTTTCTGCTGTGATGCTGACTTGTTCTATACATTATTTAGAAATTGGTACATTAAACGTGTACAAAATACTAACATGCAGAAAATTTCTGGCACTTCAATCCTTTCTCCTCAACCTAATGCAAATCCTCCTCCCCAGTCCCGCCCTTCCGACTGTGCTCTGACACCCAAGCTACATGTCTGACTGAAACCATGCATCTACTGCTTACAGCTTCTTACACCTCGCCATCTATGTTGCTCAAAAAAAAAAAATTGCTACACGCCATTACTACGCCATTAACACACTTCCTCATAAAAGAAAATCCATTACCTTTTTAGATTCACCATTGCCCATGGTATACCTGTAGGTGTGTTGAAGGCTGGAAGAAGTTTTCCTGCCAGTTGCACAGCTTTGATCTTGAAAACCTAGGATAACAGGATCAATTGCAAATAGTTACAAAGCCTGATTTACCTTTAAGAACTATAGACTGAAATGTCCTTGCCCCACCCACCTCTTTGTATTAGAAAAGCTTTACATTGTAAAAGATATATTAACTTATTTATTTTTCACTTGTTCACTTCATAAATTTATCAAAATTCAAACATTAAAAGACAACTTGTCATTTTCACTTCTTTCCTTCCATGCTTCCCAGCAGTAATGCCTAGGTTCCTACTGAAGAAGAATATAAATACTCCTCCCACCTCCCTCCACCAATATTAAGAATTTCAAGGGCTTTCTGAAGTAGTATTTAAACCACATTTTCTATTTTGTAGTTAAAAATCAAGAGACAACTCCTCCACAGTCCTCCTTCCCCTTCTCATCCCCCAAGTATTTCAGCTTTCACAAGATTCCAATCTCTTTGTAATAAGATTATATACATACACCGTTTCCTGTAGCTTTTCGTTCATTGATAATGCCGAAGAAAAATAATTATAGGCTTAGTCTTCCCTCTCAAGTCTGATTACTCATAGAAATTACTGACAGGACATCTCTTCTTTCATTTCTAATGTTGTTGCAATTAACTTTTGGAGCATAAATCTGTAATATCTTTATGCAGAAACTAATGCTAATTAGTTAACTGAGCAACTAGGAGAAAGTTCCTTCTAACCCTATGCAAAGCATCTTTCCCAAGAAGGCATATTTGGTAGACCCACATGAAGTAAAACTGGTTTTAACACCTAGTGGCTAGAATACATTTTAATTAACTCATTGTCAGTAGTCACAATAGTTCTGCAAAAGTATCTTCTCAATTCAGAGGTATCTATTCACCAGTTTGAAGCACTGCACAAACATCTAACAAAATGAACTACCATGCCCCCAAATAACTGACATAAGATGGACATACTATATAAATGTTATTATCAACTACCTGACGAACAGTCCATAATCAAGAATAAGAGCTTTAAGAAGGACTACAAAACATCTCTGTTGGACTTACAGAAAGGATTTCTCCCTTTTGCAAAGTCTGTGGGAGGAAAATAAGAGATGCTTACTGGAGAAGCATGCTGAGAAGTAGCTGAAGCATAAGCAATCAAGAACATCCTCATTTTTCACATAAAGGAGGGAAAGGATCAATATCTTAGTGTTTGAGGAGAAGACTAGCAAGACATGAAATAAACCAGAAAAGAATATTAAAGATGACATCTAATTGTATTTGATGCAGTGGAGTACAGAGAGATGGAAGTGGATCTGAAAGCAATGAGCCAGGAAAAAGAACTTTTATATAGGTACTCTAAATGACTTGCAAGATGCCTAAACTGAAAAAAAAGGATATCATAGAATTTGATAGAATTGTGAAGTAACGAAGGCAATACGGCTTGAATGATTTTTAGCAGAAATACTGACAAGAGACAGCCTTTGAGAAAATATGCAGAAATTTAGCAGTAAAACTCAGATAACGCTCCAACCTTGAATAAAGGACCAAGTCAAAATAGGAAGGCATTGGATAAGTAAGAATTATAACACAGTAGAGTCTACATGCCAAAAATTCATGCTGAACTTTTGGATTATTAAGTAGTAGACGGGTCAAGACCAGACAAGACTACCTATCTAGTCATCTAAAGGGAGTTCCTCTATAGTGCAGCCATGTTTCAATATCTAACCCAGAACAGAACGATGACTTCAAGTTAAATGGTATATTCTTCAGAAAGATATTTGTAGCTAGAATTTCTTTAGCTTCAGCTTTTGGATCCTGCATTCTCTGAAAGCGCTATGCATTATCGTCTTATTCATTAATAAGAGTTATTGAAACATTAGAGTAAGAATATTCAATGGGAGAACATCCCCTGAAACATCCTCACTGCAGAACATCTTAAATTCTGTTTACACACCACTTTACTGGACTATGATGATTTAGGGGAAAAAGCTATAGCACTAGAAGCAGTTTTTAGTAAAAATGCATGAAGCATAGGTTACTTTGATGAATTCAAACAAGGAGAGTTAAAGCAAGGCACTGTGCTAGCCATTTTGGCTTGTGAGCAAACCAGAGCATCAGTAGTAACTGCTAGTTCAGACAACCATATTTGTCAGTACTTGTGAAAACTTACTATGATTAGAGTCACCTCTGTTTGGTTGAGGACCCTACATACCACTGATTTAGCATCAGAAGGTAAAACTCTGCCTCTCTCTATACCTCTCATCCAAGACTGAATCCGTCGAAACACTTAATCAAATACAAATCAAGTTGTTCATAGCTAGAAGCAGAGCGAGTGGAATTAGCAGAAAAAGCAAAACCTAACCCCCACACCATCCATCTCATTAAGATGAAAACATTAATCAGTATCTACAAACTAGCATGTACAGCAGACCAGTTGTGACAGCCTAAATCATTTCCATCCATTAAATTGATGCTTAACACATCAAACCTGCCACCCACCTCAAAATATGAAAGCTTGCTCCTGAGCCTATTAATCCAAGTAAGGCCAAAACATTCAGCAGTGAAGGCCTCAAGGATTAAGACAATTCTTCAAAAGCCTCAACTGAGGTATTCAGTGACTGCTGAGATGTATGGCTGCAACTCTCCAAAGACTGTATTATGCTAATACTGCTGTTAGGTGTTCCCTTCCAGCACTATGAATGGCAAACAGCCTCCAATGGCCTCTGTTCCTAACTCAGGGGAATCATAGATGTTTTATACAAATGAAGAATCTCTTTCATTTATGTGCATAAATCAGTGTGAGTCATTCTTCTTAAACAGTAATAAATGCCAGGCTTCTGCTTAATCTGACAGTTATTAACTAGTGAGCATCCGTGGTCACACAGTGTGGCTGGTTCTGTAGGTTTGATAACTTTTGATTCTTGAAAAAACATCAAAGCTGAAAGAAGGTAGATTTAGATTTAAATCTTAGGAAGACATTTTCTCCTGTGAGGGTGGTGAAGCACTGGGACTGGTTGCCCAGAGAAATTGTGGATGCCCCATCCCTGGAGGTGGTCAAGATTAGGCTGGATGAGGCTTTGAGCAACTTGATCCAGTGGGAGACATCCCTGCCCAAGGCCTGGGGTGGGGCAGTGGCAGTGGGGGAAGTGGATGATCTTTAAGGTCCCTTCTAATCCAAACCATTCTAAGACTCTATGAAAACAGATATACTACACAAGTTCACAAAAACATGGTACTCTCACTGTCAGCACTACTGTTACTACCAAACCCTACACACATTTCCTTTGAACACTAAACACAAAGATTACAAGGCAGACCTATTTAATTACTGAATGCAAACTGAAAAAAACAAAGAATCTGACAGCAATACCACATGCAGACTCTTGAGGAAAATATTAGGATTTTTTTTGCCTTATCTAGAAGAATTCTCTTTCTCCATTCAGAGTTCAATGTGCAGTGGTAAACTCTTCACCTCCCTATTGTAGCTAACCACCTATTTAAAGCTCAATTTGTCAGAAAGAACTTTCTGCATGAACAGAGATAGAGGCTCGCAGAGTGATTTACTGCTGAAAAGAAGAAAAATCAAGATAAGCAGCACTGTCACACACAAAAAAATTACTAGCTTAACAAGCATTGCTATTTATGTATAAGCCTGACTGCAAAGCAAGATGTCTGTGTGCCAGATGAAAAGCTCCAAGATTCAGCACACACTTTCCCCCTTCAAGACTTGGAACTCCTGGGTTTTGCAGTGTTCCTAGGGCATGTCCCACTGCAAATATCAGCCATCCTGCCACTAAGAAATGAAGAAATTACTCCCTCTTTATATATTTGCTTCTACATATTTAATTACCAAGGCATCTTGTGAGATGAGGGATATGCAGTAAGACTCTGGTAACATTTCAGTTATCATATGAATTAAGAGTGGAGAGCACTTCAGCTGTATTTTACAGATGTTTGTGAGTGATGACTGAAGAAGTACATCACATATAGAACTGGTCCTGGAAAATGTAAACCCATGTTCATGTGAGATGTAGCAAAACAGCTACAAACTACAACCATAGTGGTGAAACAGGTGTAGAAATATATAAATACAATAGAGCCTCTTCAGCACTGTAAGTTTCCAGAGTCCTAGTAGACATTCGAGGAAGGAATGTTTGTAGGTACTATGAAGACAGCACCAAGCTAAGGTACTTTTGACTGGTTACTTCTAGTTCATGCAACTGTTGCTGCAGAACTCTCCTTTGCCATTAGAATTGTGAGGTCTCAAGAACAGAGTAAAGCAGATAGTAGTTCATCCATAAATATTACACAACTCACGGACTTAGTCATGACACGAGCAAGTAAGTGCTTCATAAAATGTTTCTTCTTCAGAAAAAAAAAGAGAAACCATATCAAAACAAAACAAAATATTACCAGTTCAACAACTCAAAGTCAACACTGATTAGTATTTAAGCTTGCTTCCCCCTGCATCCATTCTGATCCAGGCCTCTCTTCCCTTTAAAGGTTTCTGAAGTCAAAATAGGCCTGGTTTTTGGTTTGTTTGGTTTTTTTTGTAGTTAAAGAAAAATGCCTTTGTAAAGAGATTTTCAAAAAAACTCCTTAGTTTTCAGAACATGAAGAGTTGGCTGACATTTTTCTTTATCCTGCAACACCACATGAGACCTCAAACTCTTTTATAATAAAAATCCACAGTGGCAACCTCCCAGAAATATATGCTTTTGTTGACAATTTGAAAGAACAGTAGGAAGCCAAGAAAGACTGCCCTGTTTCAGACGACTGGCTACATAACAGATCTAAAAATCATGGCTGTACAAGCCTAGCTATCCATAGTATCTGTTTCTAGAGACTCGGCTTGTGAAAAATTTCTAATGCAGTGTATCAGAATTTCAAAGAAAAAGCTGCAGCTGCAGTCTACATTCTACTTCTGAAACAAAAAGTTCAGTAAAGCCCAGGAGACCGTATAGATCCATTCACACACTCAAGTCTCCAGATCACTTTCCTAGAGGCTTTGGACTGTTCAGAGATAAAATAAAGATCAGGGTTTTTAGAATATTGAATTCAGAGGCACATAAAGCACTGACAAAAGACATGGTAAGAAACCACCCATCATATCAACTGATCTGGATGAACTAGACAACCTAGAAAGACTATCCTAGTAGTAGTTCCCAAGTTATGAGTTGTACATGAGTTGAAAAGCACTAAAATCCTGATTGGATCATACTGTTCAACTACAATCTCCAGTCCACAAATGAGCAGAAAATAAACAGAAAAATATTGAAAGTTTTATGAAATTAAATGCAGATAAGACAGGTATCATCTGGTTGACTACAAATGTTCCCTATTTACACCTCACAAATTAGCAATTACATGTTCAAATGCTGCTTCTTAGATATAAGGTAATAAATGTTATGGTGTTTTTCTACTATCAGGAGAGAAAGATTTGCAGATGTAATTCTTAAGTGATACTATTTTTATCTTTTACAAAAGTTTCGCAAAGCTGCTTTTCCTGAACAAAAGAGGAGAGGAATCTATATCATGTTGACTGAGGCATCTTAGGATCTATATTCATTCATTTCACACTATTGATATTTTTTTTAAAATCCACATGATAAAGTTTGTGTTTATATTAGTTTCTTAGAAGTATTTGATATTTTTGCTCAAATCTAAATACAAAAATTCAGCAAGCACTGGCCAACCACCTAATCACATTTAAACTACCAGGCACTGGCTAATAATACCTCAATTAAACTACATACATTCCATTCACTGCAATAGCCGTATCACCTTCCTTGGCACAGGTTTCATGCATATCCGAGTAGAAAAGTTACACATTCTCCATTTTTAAAGTGCCTTCAAAATTGAGGCACTTTACAGCAGTCAGCCAACATCTCATATCACTTAAAATTCAGAATAAATGTGATGGAAAATCTGGCATACAAATGCCTCCTTGATCTAATCATTCCAGGAAGATATAATGCACTGTTTCTCACCCTGCCTAAGTGAGCCAAAAACCATGGCAGTTTTGAGTTAATTTTCTCTTCTATTATTATTATTAGAGAGTTGTTTTCAGCCTATGGAATTTTTGTGCTTTTTCTTGCCTTCTCTTTGCATCTCTGACTTCTTTACTGTAGGTTTTTCTGCATAAGCAGTATTAACCTGCCAGATGAGTTACCTCTGTAAATAAACTGTCACAGGACTAGAAGCAACAACCTTAAATTTGCACAATATACTAATCACAATTACACATACCTAAGCACGTTCCAAGGATGAAGAGAGCTTTTAAAAGACATTGCTTTCAGATAATTTCTTCTTACTATGGGTGCAAATGCAGCTCAGGGAAGCAGATGTAAGAGCACAGTGTCTGGCATCTGTCTTAAGAGTTCTTCCACTAGTTGATGGCAGCAAGAAAGATTGATTTAAAAAAGTGCGGAAAAGGGAAACACAGAAAGAAAAGGGAGAAAAATTAATCTGAATGGCCATCAAGAAGCCAAACAGGAGAGCAGTCGAGGAAGAGAAGCTCAGTATGAAGCTTGGTATTTTGTATTCTGCTACTACCAGTTTTACTGAGATGAGTAACAGATTGCTTTATGTTCTTCAAGGTCCCAACCCAGCTGATGATCCAGTCTCGCTGTGGTTTTTAAAAAGGAACCATAGGAAATGGTTCTGAAGTCAAGCAATTAAACTGTTTGTGCTAAATTTTCAAGTCTTATGAGAATATTTTTCATGCAATAAAATTATCTACCTTCTCTGATTAATAATCTTCCCTGGCATTGGCTTTTTTTGGTAACACCTGCCCCCAATGCATTCTCCACTTATGTCAAATGCCTCCTTAATTTCCCATGTATTTTTCCCTGCATTTTTGTCCTTCAGCTCTGTGCTTATATTGTATCAATTTCTACTTTCTCAGTTAGTTCCTGACTCCTGTTTCTCTTGAAAGCGCTGCCAAGCTTTCAATTTTAAATTAATCTTGATTTTCCCTTTAGATTTTGCCAGAAATGACTCATCCCCTTTAGACCGTATTTGCCTTTACAAAGAAGTTAAACAGAAATGAAATTACGTATTGTTTCACACTATGTGCATTCTTCATGCACACAGCCTTCATCTTCCCATCGGTATGATGTAAGAGATTAGGATACAAAAATCACAGTCCAGAAAACATAAAACTATGTGATTTTTTTTATGTCTTCAAAAACATAGCCTTCACACAATATCAGGTGCAAAATACATTTCATTACATTGTACCTGACAGAAGTGAGTACATGTTTTGACTTTTTTTTGCAAATGGATGAACTGGCTTGTTTTCAGATTTAGATATATTTAGTTAATATATATATAAAAATATATATTAGGGCCAACTTCTGAAAGAAAATTAGTTGGCAAACAAAAGCTGTGAGCAATGAATCAGTAAGTACAAGCTGTGAGCAATGAATTAGTAAGTACCAAAAGTTCACAGTTGTATAAATCCCGCAAGGCACCTGAAAAACTAGACATTTATATTGAAAAATGGTAAGATTAAAAACTCCTGCAGTATACTTCATATATCCTAGGGCCAGGAATAAGAAATTTTCTTCTATTATGTCATACCAACAAAAAACAGAAAGGTTCAACACAGTCATGATTTAATCTTCTGTATAAAATACAGTGAAATTAGCAAGCCAAATTTGTGCTTCTGTCAGTAAGTAGTATTTAAGTGAAACATTTCTTCCACAGATGTATCTGGACTGAGTCACATACAACATACTGACTATTTGTGAGCTCAGGAAGCATAACTATCAGTCCCCTCTCTTTTCTTGGTCTTCCTACACTTCTGCTGTTTTTACACATCCTTTTAAGAATGGGATTATGAAGACATCAAGAGCATACCAACAGCAACCTTTTAGTAATGACTTAAAATAGAAACAAATTCCTCCTCATATTCAAAACTCCTTTTTATAAACCCAAACGCTCATAGGTCTTTTGCCACAGGATTTCATACCAGAAGTTCAAACAGTGCTGCTTGCCTTTGGCAAGTCCCATATACTCTTGAAGCCATAGCTTCTCAAAGCACATTCCCTTGTTCTTTTCCCATGCTGAGGTCTCGCCATGGGTTGTTGATTTTTCTAATAACTTACAGCCTGCATCTACACCTTTGGCAACATTAAAACAGACTTCATTTATACAAGCCGTGTTGACCGATTGATTAAATTTCTCCAGAGATTTCTATTTGCTTGCCATTTCAATATGAGTGAATGTACAGTCAGCTATAAAGTCTTACAAGAATACTTTTACTGTCAAATCACTACTGTACTGATCTCTTATTTACCATTAACTGAATTTCTGAGATGGGGAGGAAGAAGAACATCAGCCTAACTGGCTCACAAACTTAGGTCACCT
The DNA here is from genome assembly GCA_033558105.1 of Coccyzus lansbergi. Lineage (NCBI taxonomy): Eukaryota > Metazoa > Chordata > Aves > Cuculiformes > Coccyzidae > Coccyzus > Coccyzus lansbergi. Next base: position 114,975 of record JAUMJK010000257.1, on the reverse strand, counting down.
CAAACGACCTTTTCTGAACATAGACTTTTGTGTTCTTTTGGCTTAGGCACTTATCTGCAGTTTAATATTTTGAATTTAAAAATGCATGTTAACAGACTAGAGAGCTGTTTGGCGATTTCTTTAAAGATTTGTCAGCCCATTGTCCAGTTCATAAATGAACTGGACAGCACGCAGCTTAGCTTCCTCTTGATTTGTAATAGCACTGGCAAGTTTACCATCTTTATCATGTGATAGGTTAACACATCATTAGAGGCAATCTGAATTGTGCAAGGTTTTTTTTCTAGGTTTTGGTGGATTTGCTTAGCAGAGGCATTTGTTTAATTTTTCTCTCATAGCACCTGTTCTTGCCTAAATCCTTTTTAATATCCCAACTCCTCTTTAAGAGAGAAACAGAAAAGCATTTTGAAAAGGCAAATCCAGCCAAAATGCGTAGTTTTAAAGTGCTGTCATGCCCCAAGTTGTATTTTTGTTTTGTTGCGTTTTACAGTAAGAAAAAAAAATCCTACTGAAAAAACTATGTTTTCAGTTAGAGAGAAAGAATACCATACTTCCCCTCCAGGTCAGATCAAGTATGAAAACCTTCACTGCAGACGCTAACACAGGAAGAAAAGGCATATGAAAACTCAGTGGGAAGAAATCAAGTGTGTTACTTACTGTAATGCAATTAAATTAATATCTGGGGAAATAACAGGTGAGATACTGTGCTATCACTGGTGCCCATCAGTATAGCTATTATACTACTGAGGACAGAGCCAAAACCTAATAGGCATGATCACTAGGACATACACGGCTATTCCTTCATAGTTGTTTCATTTTCTTTTCCTAAAAAAAGCTTCTCTTATTTACACCAGTTTAAATCATGTTATACCAACAGACAAACCTATTTCCAATCAGACTTAGAGAAAAGAAAACCGCAATAAAGTCAGTTTTCCCCTCCTTCCCTCCTCTTTGGGTGCCATGCTGTACCAAGATGCATCAATAAATTCGTCTGTGTCATCTGTCAGTCAAGAAAACGTTTAGTACAAGCCTGGTAAACAGAAACTGCACAAGAATTACCATCTGCACTGCAGTGAGCAATGACAATGCTTTAAAACTAAAGAAAAAAGGGGGTTGGGTTTGTTTTTTTTCAGGCTGTGTCCTGTTAGAGACCAGTGAGCCGTCACGACCACTTACTCATAAGCAGATCATCTCCTGGCAACAAACTGAAAGTTCACCTTTATTGAATAGGAGGCACATAATGCTGCTATCTCTTCCAAGATTTTAAACCTTTGAAAACTTAATTTAGATAAAGCCCCTTCACAGGTACAGTGAAGATTTCTGTGAAAATAGTTCACAAAATACATTGTCTTGCTTGCTGAAGACCTATACCTTATATATTTACTTCAGTTATTGGGGATATCTATATACATCTATAACAATTTTATTAAGGAGTCTTCCTGAACAGAAAAGATGCTGCCTGTCATATTCCTGGAAAGGATTAGTTTGATTATCTGTTAATAGATTATCAAGTACTTAAAAGCCCTCACTCTCTACATTAAACAAAGATTTCAGATTGGATTTATTCATGTGACTTATATTATTATCTCGCCTAGAAAGATATGTCATTTTGATGGTGTTTATAAAGATGAGAAAGAATCATGAGGAACTGTTTTACATACAGGGCTAGCAAAGATAAACACAGTAAATCATTAATATTATTTTTACATTATAAATGCAATAAATAATTTTGCTACATTAAAAAAATAAGCTATCCTTTTCATTGCATTAATAAATAAGCAGCAGACAAGAACACTTTGTCATGACAGTGTAACTGTCCTCCTGCCACTATCATACAACAGCTGTTACAATAATATTCACTTTTTTTTCCCTTACTCAACATTGTTTCTTAAAAACAGCCAAATACTATGCACAACAACTGACCCTCTACACATCTCTAGGTTTCCATCATTATTAGTAACAGGAATGTCTTATTTGCCACTCCCAGTCACACTAGTAGTTTCAATGATTTTTGAAGCTCCAGTTCATGAAAGAAAGCAAGCAGTGAAAGCTATTTCATGCACTCTCCCATACACAAATGCTCTTCACACCAGTTAAGATGTTTATTCTAAAGGCAAGATGGGGTTACTCCTGCCCTTCTTACAAATCTCTTTACAGACTGGACTGCTAGCAAATGAGCTCTAGGCAAAGCATGCAAGTATCACTTACTAATCCTAATTGGAATCATAGATGGAGACTACTACCTTCCTGGGCAGCCTCTTCAAATACTTCAAATTTTTCCTAATATCTGAGCTAAACTTCCCCTGGCACAACCTGAGGCCATTTCCTATTGCTTGTTACTTGGGAGAAGAGACCAACACCCATCTCACTACAACCTCCTTTCAGGTAGCTGTAGATAGAGAGTGATAAGCTCTATCTTCAATCTTCTTTTCTCCAGGCTAAATAACCCTACTTCCCTCACCCACTCCTGATGGAAGTAATTCTCAGTCACTGGCTTCTTTCATGACCCAGATCATACTCAAGAACCGGAAACAATCCCCAAACCCTGGTGCAAACAGCTGCAGCTGAACTTTTGTGGGGAGGAACCCAGAAGCCATGGGCTCAATGTTTGGCTTCATTATAGAGTAACCTAGAAGACGTTAGCCATGGGAGTTACATCTGAGTTTACAAAGACTACCGCAAGCTAACAGCAAGCAGTTATTTGGAGAAAAGCCACAGGCTCAAAATACCCCAGGAATCTCAGATGGAATGACAGATTTGGACCTCATTCTTACACAGGAGCTGAGACAAAGAAGGCACACTCCTAGATCTGATAACATTCACCTAGTCAGACACCAGATGGTTTGGCCATAATCAGCCAGGAAAAACTTACTGCAGAGAATTGAAACAAGGGCCTCCCATATTGCAGATGGTACTTACTTCCCCTTCCACCAGATCACCCTCAGTGTTGTTTCAACATGGGAAGATTGAAACAGGATGCACAGGCATTTTTTCCCACTGTGCTAACTTTCACAGCCATATCTTGATTTTCTACTCAAAAGACATTCTGACAGGGAAAAAAAGGAGAAAGTAGGTGATCTGACCCAAATTAGAAGAATTGCCTCTTAGAGAAACAATTTTGTCTCTCTGCATCAAAAGAAAGGTTCAGTGAGGCAAGACCACCAAGGCAATTAGCCAGAGCAACACAAAAACATATGCACTCTTCTCAAACTTTAGCTTTACATGCTCATCAGTGAAGGAAGTTCAGCAGAAACTCCTGCTTATAAATGGATGAGTAAAAAATCCCCAGGTTTCCTGTTTCATTAAGAAAAGCCTATGACTCAACAGTGGACAGGATCGGCCTACAGCATTTTAAGCCAAGTTGCCAGTTGCTAAAACCAGCAGCTTTTTTAGGTTTAAGGGAGGTATTTTTCATTATTTCCCCACCCACCGTAGTAAAGGGGAACTCTTTACTGCAAAGGAGGGACAGCAATACCCACAATCTTAATATGAAACATTTGAAATTTCACCGTTGACTGTAGCCAGCATCACTAAAATAATGATCACTGTTGGTACTTCTCTGAGCAATACCAGTAACAAGACATCTAAAATACAGCATGGAGACCACAGAGTCTGGCCACTAGACAGGCTAAATAATTTTTAAAACCTAACATTTTTCTAATAAGAGCTTAAAACAGGACATTTTTATCTAAATTAATAGCCATTTGTACTTAAAAATCATGATCAATACCTACCATTACAAAATCCTATCAAGCACAGTTACACTCTCCAAGGGCAAAAGCATATAGATAAGCCATACTGACTAGCACACTTTCTCAGTGTGGCCTCTTAAAAACAGCTGAGCTTCTACAGTTGATGCTAAGTCTTGGACACTGTCTTTTACTGGTGTCACTATAGCACCTTAACATCACTAAGTGAATGAAATAAGAATTGCTTTTATAACTGTCACCAAACAGCAGTAACTCTTGGTGCAGATTTGAGCAGAATGTATATAAATTAAAAGGAGAAAACAAGAACTAATTCCAAGCAGACTGTTCACTGTATTGAATCTATTATTCAATGCATCAAACAAGAGATGGAAAAGTATGGAAATTAGCACGAAAAACCTCTAAAGCAGTATCTTCCAACAATCTCGCAGAGAGATGGTGATTGGAATATCAAGAAGGTCTGGAAGAGTGTATAAGCAAGTAAATGACAGTTTGATAAACAAAAGAGGGATACCTACCTACTGGACAAGACAGACACTCCTTCAGAGGCATAAGCCCATGAACATGTTCACAACATGATCAGGCAAAACATCCCAAAAGTTGGGTTCAGGCTTGCCTGTCTTAACAGTAGCTAAAAATTGTCTCCTCCAACCTCTGAATGCAGTAAAAAATAAACAAGGCACACCCCAATCATTGGTTAAAGAATACTTGCCCTTCTTTAGGACAGAATAGAGAAGAGTTGGTTGGAAATCACAACTCAAACAAACCTTTTTCCAACTCCAAAGAGTTCTCAGAGGCAGGTGTCTCTCCTAGGCTCACACTGACAAACTGCAGAGAAGCCACCCACCTTGGCAAATAAAGTAGGACTGTTTTGGTACCTGACAGACTATGTCACACTACTTAGGAAAAAAATTGCAGCCTGAGGAATTTTTTTAGAAAGGTAAAAGATTCTTTTAGAAAGTAAAGATAATACATACAAACACTGGACAGGAATAATCTTATACTACAAGTCTTGAAGCATTTAAAGTCCATTGGAGAGACTGATGCTATAAAAGTATAGTGGTCAAAGTTTAGGAAACACAGAGGGTAAAAGCTGTCTAAGAAGGAAAGAAATAAAACATCTTGATGAAAACTCAGGCATTTGCTCTGCCTCCACCAAATGGTTAGAAGCAACTGAAACGAAAAAGAATACTCAGTTTTACAAACACAAGCAAAGTCTCTGTTATGGTGGCGTTTGGGTACATCTATCTGCATACTGGTACAAAAAAGTTCTTGTTAAGGGGCTTGTGCAAAGGTGTGATATCACCCTATACAAACAATCCAGCTACTGATGTGTGATCTTTGCTTTTCCTCTGAGGTTTTTCATATTCACAGCAGATGAGTCCAAGGAGCATGTTCCCGTTTGAGAAAGTTATCCAAAGACAGGATCAATGCTCCTAGCTGAAAAGAAGACATGGCACTGCTCTACAAAGGCTGCCTTCCTGAAGCCTTTCCTGTGTTGCTTTCCACACCCATTCTGTGTTGCCTTCCACAACACTCAGTTTAAAAGGCTGACTTCTAACACTAGAAAACAGGAGCACTACGGGTAAAATCTTGACTGAACTGTGAGGAAACTCTGATGGAACACATAAACTAGACATATTCTAGAAGCAGAGAAAAGTTTTTAAAGTGCATTCACTGGCATGAATGCAAGGTCAGCTTTTCACTTGTCACAGTGGAAAGAGAGAGACAAAATCCTGTACCTCTTTCCTTTGGGTCTCCTATAACAGGTCACATAAATCAGTGCAGCAGGAGGGACTGCTTGCACGGGCGAGGGTCTGGAGAGTGTGGAAAGTGAGAGTGAAGCAGTAGTACTGGAAGAAAAATAAACTAGCCATTTCTTTCAGGATATACACTTTTCTTTTTTCCAAAGAAAAGAAACTCCTATATGAAAAAAATTCACAGATACCAGGATGATGACAAAGATGCAAAGAGTAAACAAATGGGGGGGGGGGCAGTTCTCCTAGTTATTTTCAGGGTTGTGGGCTTAAAATTCCCATGAACACATATGTGCTGCTACCTTAAACAAAGGGGGAAGATACACATAAACACCTGAAAGTGAACTGAACCTAGAGCCATTAAATATGGCCAACAGCTTGACATTTTGGGTAGTGGCAAAGATACGGGCAACAGATCAAAAGACAGGTAGCTAGGGCAACATTATAAGAGCTAAGACTTAATCTGTAGAGGCTGGGTCAGGCTCCAGCTTTACTAAAGTATGTGAAGTAAGAAGTCACAGCAATGCTACTGCTAAACCAAGAAGCCTAGGGCTGCAAGACTTTGGGTATATGCATCCTTTTAATTCAAGCATGCCTTCGTAAGAAGTGTAAGTCTCTGATCTTTATTTAATAGACGTTTCAAAAGTGGGAGAAAATTTGCTTAACAGGTCTCAGTTTGTCACTGAGAAAATGGTAAAAAAACTGTACAGCACTTTATGAAACAAGCCTACAGCCTTGCACGACAAGTGACAAAACTATTTTTCCACCTTTAGAGAGCTACAGAATACAAAATCAAGTTATTGTCAGCATAAGAAGGCAGTGACTTGACAATTCAAACCAATGTTTACTCAGACAGATACCTTTTGAAAACATCCAGATATAAGAAGTGTTCCAAAGTTCTACCAAAGAGTCCTAAATTGGCCAAGATACAAAAACAAGCTTAAAAGAATCCTTAATCTGAGAATTTGATTACTTTAGACAACTTACTGCTGTAAAATTAGTTTGCAAGCTACTGGAAACCCAAGATCCCAGAAAATTCTTTATATGCAGCATTTGCTAGAATTCATTAAATTTCACAGGCACCTACATTCCAGTCACCTTACCTCTTGTCCTGAAAGGTAGTATGCTGCTAGAAGACCACCAATGAAGCGAATATTGACCTCAAAAACAGATACTTCAGAATTCTGGAACAGGAAAAAAAGAGTAAATAATTAACCAACTCCCTAACTGAAAAAAAAAAAAAAAGGATCATCAAGGCAGAGGCAAGTACACACCCTAAACCACCATCTTTTCTCTTAAGTTTAAGCATAATACCAAATCTTCTAGGTTTACAAGATGAAGACCCCTGAGAAACTCAAGAGAATAAACCATTTACTGCCTTCATCCACATTAACATCCTTGTGCTAAATTCACCAGTGTATTTTGACTTGTTTAGTCCTCTGAAAAATTAAAAGGAACTAGGTAATTTAAGCATCCTTCAGCCTACCTCTGTGCCCCATTCACTTTACCTGTAACATATGTGTCTCCCCCAATAAATTTCTCTTCATTCAACCCATTAGACACAAAAAATGTAGTTTCATTAATAGATATCAATATAAAGGAGACTTTTCCTTTTATCCAGAGGTTACTAAAATGCACAAAGCGCAAGCTGACCCATGAAGTAGCAAGCACTTGAAACTGTATTTATATACATGTCTCCTTTCACACTATTTTGATGGCACTTATGGTTGTATCATGAATTTTGCTTGTATCCAGAATAAATGCATTTTGCACTTACTGCTTATTCCAGGAAGACTATATGAATACTTTACAGATTTCCTCAAATTTCTCAAATAGCACTGATGATTAAAAATCTAAAGTTTGAAATAGTCCCAAATAAAATTTTTAATCACATACATGTGATAACAAGGAAAACGTCAACAATGCAGCCTACGATTCCAGTTAATATCTAGTCAAGTCATGAATCACAAATCTTTTCCTCTTGGATTATTTTACTTGGAAATAGAAACCCTTAGTTTAACTCTACCCTGTACCTTTGCTTTATTTATAAATAAACTTCAAACCATATAAGGAAATTAGCCCAGTCTGATGTATATATAAAGGTAACTCATTAACCTTGAGAAATGTTTTTTTCATATGTAGGAAGCAGTAATTGAACCCCACTGGGTTATGCAAATTTCTTCCACCCAAATCCTACATTAGTTTATATTGAGATTGCTTCAGATCAGACTAAAGTTATGGAAGTAATTTAGTTCACTCTCATAATGGTCCTATTATGTCTAAAGTGCCTCTGATATATTTATGGTCTTTGGTTTTAGGCTGAATAATTATCTGGCACTATATGAAAAAAGGCAGAGTAGAACTTCTTTATGGTTTTCCAGAGAACGAATGTATAAAACAAAAGGGGAAAAATCCCAAAAAACCTAATTTCTGAAAAACAGGGTATAATATAAAAACAATAGTAAGCATCTGCTCAATTCTGACAGTACATCTACTATTCAGTTTGTGCATTACTGAACAAAAAAAAAAATCTAATTTTGCTGTCACAGGGCAAGCCCAAGGACTGAAATACAAATTCCATCACAGAGTCTGCAACTGGCCCAAAACTACATGCTATTCAATAAGGACAAAGTAGGGCAATTTCTTCTATTTAATATTTCCAAACTCTGCACACATGAACAATGCTGCATGATCAACTGGGAAGTTCTTGTGATAAATTGAGAGCCCGCAGACAAACTAAGATGACTCAAGTGGCATACTTCATGTTAAAATATCTTAAGGATGTGGAAGAATAGATAGTACTGTTAAGTAATTTATACACCATAGCTGGGGAGGAAAGTGTGTTTCACAGTTCACTTTCAGCTATTAGCTAGCAAAGCCTCATCTTTCTGCCTTTATTTCTGAGGCCCTGTTGCTTCTCACTGACCGTTTTCCCTTTCTTTCATCACCCAGTTATGATTTATATTTTGAAAATACAATCTAGAGATGTATCTTCACTTAAAATGTGAAACAGTTAGTGTGGGACTTTTCCCAACATAAAGTTAGAGACACAGAGAACTTCACTCAAGTTCACACCTGAAGTTCTGATACTTTGAGCCATTGGGTTTTTAAGTTCCAGTTGAAATACCTCTTCTGTCTCTCTGGCAAGAACATTGTGAAAAGGACTAGAGAAATACTAGGGCTATTGATACTCACCACACTGAAATCAAGATTTTTGTCAATCCACTCTTGCCCTTCTCTGAATTCATCGTGAAGCCCCATGATATAAAGCGTATCCAATGCGTCTACTATGGTAGCACCCAGTTGTGAGTTTCCTACACACAAAAAGGATTTCTATTACAACTGATTAATTATTTTTCTTAAGCATCACAAGCACGAGAAAGTAATCCAAGCAGTGCCAAAGTAAAGTTACTACAAAGATGAAAGCATAAATAATCAAAATGAGCAAGTAATTAGTAGCTACATAAGAGGATCACAATTGTCTTTCCATGCATCAGTCCTCTGGCACAGTTTGGCTTCTGAGGAGAAAAGAAGACTACAGACAGGAGAAAAAGAAAAAAAAACCAAAACAAACAAACCTCTCTCATTTGCTTTCCTAACTTGAACATGAGCAACTGTACTTTGACATTAAAAAAACCACAGGGAGACATTCAGCTTCAAAAAGCTATTAGGGATTCTAGGACATAATGTTAAAAAAAAAGCATATGTAAGGTAAAACAATCTGTATTTGCAGTAATGCCTTGCATTTCCCAACATTTACTGCTGAAATGTCCAAATTCTTGGAATTATGGAAGATACCTTAAGTCACTGAAAGCATGGACTGATGAGTAGGGATGTCCTGGCTTAGTTAAACTGATAAAGATGCAGCCTCAAGATGTTCATTGAAGTCACTGCAGGGACCCACTCTGGGAGGTGCTAATGGATTCCTCAATCCTCCCATTTAAAGTGGAGTATTTAAAGCCACATAAAAATCAATATGCTTCACCCTTAAACACTTGAAATAGCAGCAATTTAGAGTTGATTGATGAGTGACTCATCTTTGAACAAGGGAGACAGGATGAAGAGGTGGCGTGGGTGTCACTGACCATGTCAGCCTTTACCACCTTTGGCCATCCCAACTTAAGCTGTTACCCTTAGGCAGAGGCCTTTGTTTCTACAGGAAAGCAAGAATTACCATGCCTTTTTTTTCATTATTTTCATGGAGTGTATAAAACTTTCTACGCACTAAGGAAGTAGCACAAATTCACTGTCCATACCAATATCCTAAAAAACAGTACAATGACTATATGATTATGGGACTAGTGCTGTTTAGTATCTTCACTAATGGCAGACAGCAAGATTGAGTGACCCCTCAGCAAGTCTGCACAGGACACCAAGCTGAGTGGTGCAGTTGTCACACCAGAAGGATGGAATGTCATCCAGAGGGAACTGGACAAGTTGGAGAAGTGGAAACATGTGAGCCTCATGAGAGTCAACAAGGCCAAGTATAAGGTCCTACACCTGGTCAGGTCAATCTGTAGTTTCAGGACAGAATGGGAGATGATGTGATTGAGAGCAACCATGTGGAGGAGGACTTGGGGGTGCTAGTCAATGAGAAGCTTGACACAAGCCAGCAATGTGCGCTTGCAGCCCAAAAGGCCAACCATATCCTGGGCTGCATCCAAAGAGGCATGGCCAACAGGTCAAGGGAGGTGATTCTGCCCCTCTATTTCTCTCGTGAGACCTCACCTGAAGTATTGTGTCCAGTTCTGGAATCCTTAACATAAGGAGGATACAGAGCTGTTGGAATGGGTCCAGAGGACTACAAGGGTGATCAGAGAGCTGGAGCACCTCCCATACAAGCACAGGCCCTATGAGGAATGGCTGAGAGCTGGAGTTGTTTAGTCTGGAGAAGAGGAGGCTGAGAGGAGACCTCATTGCTCTCTACAACTACCTGAAAGGAGGTTGTAGAGAGGAGGGTAATGGCCTCTTTTCCCAAGCGACAGGGGACAGGACAAGAGGGAATGGCCTCAAGCTCTGCCAGAATAGATTTAGGCTGGACATCAGGAGGAAGTTTTTCACGCAAAGGGTCACTGGGCATTGGAACAGGCTGCCCAGGTAGGTGGTTAAACACCTCCAGGGAAGGTGAATCAAGGCACGGGTGGATGAGGTCCTGAGAGACATGGTTTAGTGTTTGATAGGAATGGTTGGACTCGATGGTCTGATGGGTCTTTTCCAATCTGGTGACTCTATGATTCTATGACAGGCTGAGAAAGCTGGGGTTGCTCAGCCTGGAATACAGAAGACTCCAAGGAGACCTTATAGTGATCTTCCAGTACCAGAAAGGGCTACAGGAAAGCTGAGGAGGGACTGTGTAGAAAGTCATGTAGTAATAGGACTAGAGGAAACAGCTATAAATTGGTGAGAGGAAGATAGATATAGTTTTAGAGTAAACAATAGGAGGAAATTCTTCACAATGAGGGTGGTGAAGCACTGGAACTGGCTGACAATGGAGTAGAATTAGATGATCTTTATGTCCCTTCCAACTCAAACCATTCTATGATTCTACTATTAGCATTTTAATGACAGTGGTCTGCTAACAAATGAAGCCCATTTTCTTTTTTTTTTAAAAGAACTTTTCGTCCATAATGGAATTTCTACAGCACAGTGCTCCTGCTTGGTTGTTTCTATTAATTCATTTCTGATTTTTAGATGTTAGAAATTATTTTTTCCCTTTAATAACAACAACTGAATGAAGACATCACCCACATTGTATTTCTTTTAAACACCTAGATGACTGGTATTTACGTGCAAGCTCAATCCCATTTTCAGAGATTTCTTTCCCCACATAATGAAAATCAAACACAGTCTCTATGACAAAGTTATCACCAACTAATTTCTTCAAAAATAAATGTGCACCTGTTTTAATTAATTAAAACTAGATATGGAAAGCTTTAAGCCAGCGGTGTTTATTAAAAATACTCCTGTAAAATCACCCAGTTTTCTAGATTGCAGAAGTACATTCATATACCCACAAAGGATGACAGTACTACATTGGGTACAAGAATATCTGCCTTCTGTATTCCATAAAATATCTTCAAAAATACAAATTTAAACAACTTTTTCTATGGAGCTCTCTACACAGAACCATAAAAACCTGTGATTATTTCTGCTATTTCATAAATCAAATAGATGCATCCAGACAAAGTAGAGAGCAAAAAATGTAAAACTGCTGGAACAGAGCTCTCTCCAGAATCAGGAAAAAACATTGATAGCTTCTTAACGCTTCCCACAGTGACTGAACAATATGAGTTCACTGAATACCAACAAGAAATCTGCTTTTGTCCTCACAGCGTTTTAAAGTAAGTACTCAACCACACAGAAATCTCACCTAAACCAGCAGCCCCCAGTTGGGACTGACTGACAACCTATTTCACACATGATCCTTCAGTGTGATTTGTAACCACAAAATTAAATGCAGTCCGACAGGGCAAAACAGACTTGCGCAGCACTTTTTACCCCTAACAGTTAAGGTATCATTTCATACTCTAAGCCACACTGGGCCATACTCCAGTAGTTTGTTCAAGCTCCATCTCCTGCTGCCTTTTTGCCCCTTTCTCATCTTTTATGTCTATCATTCATACACCCACACACAATCAACAAAACATTAGTGAGCAAAGCCACTTCTGCTCATACACGCTTCTTCCCAAAACAGTGACAAGTACCCATTTCTGAGATGCAGATTAGTATGGTTACAGCTTATAGGCTCCATGTGAAGGCTCAACTATTTCTTACTACGGCCTCCTAAGGACAGCATTTATAATATCCCAGTGCATAATAAATTATTTATAAGAAACAAGAAAAACTAGTAAGCTATTTCAACCAAATTTAGTTTCTTTCCTCGTTTTCTTCTTAAATATTTGGTAACTAACCCTAACCGCACACAAATCACTTCTTCCTTGATGAAGACTCAGAAAAACAATCTTTGTTTTTTAAACCCAGGATAGAGAGTAAAATTAATTAACTGCTCTCAGCTTCTTTCCAAGAAGACTCTGGGAAAGCTAGAGGGGGTGGGAAGGGTATGCTTCTCATCAGAGAGTGCAGGGATAGGACAAGGGGGGAACAGCTTTAAGGTGAAAGAAGGGGTATTTATATGAGGAAGAAATATTTTCCTGTGAGAGTGGTGAAGCATTGGAACCAGATGCCCAGAGAAGTCATGGTTGCCCCATCCCTAGAAGTGTTTGAGGTCAGGTTGGATGGGGCTTTGAGCACAACCTGATCCAGTGAAAGGTGTCTCTGCCCATGGCAATGGGGTTGGAACTGGATGATCTTTAAGGTCCCTTCCAATCCAAACCATTCTATGATTCCATGTGGAGGGGATGTCAGTCTTAATTTGTTTCTAAGTAACAGCTTGCTCTGAACTCTCCTTTATCTGCAGAAGGTTCTCAAACTGACCAGACTAGGCTATGATGCTGTCATAGCTGTCTTTCTGCATCTTAAAATGCATTGGACAACGAGCAAGGCAGCCACTGAAATCTAAAGCATCAAGATCCAGCAAATGTTCAGAGTAATCACTGGCCTGCGTTAGAATCACACGTGGTGCTACAGGGAACACACACTACAATGGTTAGGCAGCTTTCCCCTCCTGAAAATCAGAGAAATAGTTTTCCATTCAAAATAGAGTATCGTTCCTTCCTTTCATATTCATGGTAAGATCCATATATTTTGCCGCAAAGGACAAGAGGATATTCTTCATGGACTTAAACTGCAGAAGCTCCAATTTGAAAATCTAAACAATGATATAATAGTCTAGAAGAGTACACACAGCTTAAAACGTCCTCAACCAGACTCATCTATTATTTCTCCAAATATAGAGAGAGCAGATGTGTCATTGTGGTGAAAAAGGCTATAAAGCAATTAAATTATAACAGAGAATAATACATCTCCTAGCTGAAGGCATTCCTCTCAGGGTCTGCCTTTGCTCAACACAAAAGCTTAGTTGGTCATGTTGCGTAAGATAGTAACTGATTCTAAACAGGATCAGTTTAACAAATGTCAGATTAGGAAGTTTCGTCTCTATATAATTATAGTTCTAGTTGATTGAGCTCCAAATTTAATGAAGTTTGCCTAATGAATGCAATGCTCATTCTTCTAAATAAAACAGAACATCCATCATGAGCTAATGGAAGGAATTTAGCAGTGAAATAGCTGAACTATTAACTAAACCGTGCATGTTCTCATTAAGCAAGTATTATTCCAAAGGACTGCAAAATACTAAGTCAGATTTGTATTTAGGTAGATTTCAGTTTCCTGAGATTAGACCATTCCTTCACCTCACAGCACATAAAACTACAGTATAAAACATCTAGCAAATCATATGACAAACAGCAGGGCCTAAAAAAATTCTTTTAATCTGCTGAAGCACTAGATAAAAAGCATTTATTTATATCATTTTAAAATCTCACAAAAGACTATTGAAGTACAGGGAGAGAGATCACTGATGTGTGTTCCATGACAAAAGGAATATGAAGAAAATAAATAGCCCACTTGCATTATACTGTAAGGATAAGTCTAGATCTTTAGAAAATCTAATACCAACTATAGGGTTGCATAGTGTATTTATTACATGGAAGCATAAGAGACTATGAACATGAGGTAATACAGAAAACATGCACTAGCATAGATCAGTTATGATCAGAGCAGACTGAAAACTTAAGATACAGACACGTTATGTAAAGCAGAAACAAGACGACCAATTAAATCTCTATACCAGTGAACTGAAATCAAGCATGCCGAGTTGAAAAATAATCATCATACTGGTGCTTCACAGACACTTAGACTCATTACCCATATCTACTCTTTTCTTCAACGGGTACATACCTCACAAATCTCTATTTCTTGCAAAAAAACCTCTTCCATGCTCCATGATAAAAGCTGAGTGTGAATGCGTTTGGCAGGTCGCGTTCCTCAGGAATCAGCTGAACTTCAGTCTGCTTGTGATGGGCAGCAAGCATTTGTCTTTGCATTACTTCTCCCCACTCACCCCTCTCCTTCACTTATTAAACTACCTTCATCTCCATCCATGGGTTTCCTTGCTTTCTCTCCTCCTGTTCTCACATCCCTATCATTCTGGGAGAAAAATTTTCCTTCTTCCCCCTTCACCCTCTATCTGCCTGTGTTTTGACACTCTTGTTTTAAAAGTGTGTTAACATCTTACAACACACTTGGCATCCACCCAGAGACCACTTAGTGAAAGAACAAACCTGACGTTTGTTACAGTCTATTCAAATAGATCTCTCATTACCAAAATGCACACTAAGTCAGAGCAGGACTGCTAGGAAGTAAAGGAAAACCAGTCTAAGCAGAAAAATTACTACGAGGCCACTCTACCTCCAAGGAAAGTCAGACACAATCGGCCTAATAGGGGGATGTAATCATTCTTACCTTTCTACCTTACACAGTGCCTGAGAAGGAAATGTTTCATTATTAAGCAGAAAAGATAGCAGATCAAAGACCCAGAAGTGGGATGCTCATCAGTTCCTTCACAATCAAGGCTGTGTTTTAATACTTCATAAACCACTGAAAAAAAGCAGAGGAATCTTAACAGTCACTCTTGTTCTGGTTTACAAAGACAATCTGTGGATACCACCACCACCGATGTTTTTATGAAAGCTAAAGGAAATCAGCATGACTGCTTGAGAAAAAAACCCCAAGCACTTAGATATAGTAAAACGGTTTGGGTTGCTACGGAAGGCAAATGCCTCTGTATCGTACAAATAGCAAGGATCTCCATGTCAAGGCATCCCTGCTATGAAAATAAGTTACTTTACAACCCAGAAAGACAACTGCTCTTTGTAAGTATTAGAAAACTGGAATCTACAGTTAGTTCTCTGTAAGGACCAGAGACCTTGATGTAAGGAAATGGCTTTCACTTTCAAAACAGCAGAACTAGAGGAATGATCCTACTGATGGACAGAACCATAAGATACAAACAGACTGTGTGCCAGAGATAGTACTTGTCTCACAGCCACCCATATCAAGTTCTTTATTATTTTCAGGCCCTGGACAAACCTTTACCAAGAAGCAGAATCTGGTGCAGAATGTCATTGATTGAACTCAATCCTGTGGGTCTTTTCCCATCTGGTGATTCTGTGATTACTGGTGTGTTTCACTGGGGGTAGAGATAACGATCAATTTGAACATGGAATCCAAGAGGACTGAAATATCAAGATTTAATTTAACTTAATACTTCAGTTAATATTCACTCTGGCAGGTGATCTGAACTTCAGAATGGTCCAGCACTACTGCCAGAGCAACCCAACAACTGGAGTGTGTCCAAGCATAGAGCAAAACCTCCTTATTAGATCGCAGTGATTCAAGAAACAAAACAGGAGATCTAGACCTTGGAAGTGCTAGGGTGCGGCTTTGTAACCAAAGGATTAGTTATTTTTCACGTATGCAGGTGTTTTATTCCCTAGCAACAGACAAAAAATTACATTATTGACATTATTGATACACCTGACTGGCCAGCTCCAGGATGGCTGAAATATGCAGACTGGACAAGCCTGTATTGATCTAGCGAAGTACAGCAATTTCTATTCAAAACATTCAAAGAACTCAAGTTTTGAGACAGTAGCAACAGGCTTTCTTAATGTGATAGACAATAGATAATTACAGACCTGGTAGAAAAAATATGTAACATGAAAATTAAAAGGCAACAATTACCAACCCAGTTTTCTGTATCTCTACTGAGGTTCTAGCAATAAAGCTGCCAATACTCAACCATCCCACTTGTAAAATATCTTAATGACTCACACAGAACCAGATAACATTTAAGAAAATGAATTAAACTTTTGAACAACGGAGTTTAATTCCACAGTGAAAACAAGCGCAGCAGAATCAGTCAACGAAACCATACATTTCATACAAAACTGAAATGTAGTATTTCAGCTCAGCCATAAAAAGGAATGAATAAGTCTTTAAGTATCCATGAAGAAACCAACCACCCTTAACATTTTAAACTAATTTTAAAATGCTGAACAAAAAGCTAAGCACGTTGATTGCTTAGTTCTGTTAAATTGCTGGTAACAGACAACATGAAAATGAACTCCTAATCCTTTGTACCAGACAGAAAAGTATTTCAGCATATAAATAACCTTAAATAATCAATTCTAATGCTTCCCTTAATTTTATAAATGAAGTAGCAATGGGAGTGAAGCATTTTAGAGCATGCTAGTCTTTGTTCTCTGAATCTATTTAAAAGTGGACCTACAGGTAAATGTTATTAATCAACAAACTGCTGCTCTAAATAGGTATGTTCTTAAGATCCAAATTTAAAAACTCTAAGAATTTATACTACAGTTAACCCTCCTCACTGCTCTTCACTTGATTGCTCCACTTTGCTCCCTAAATCCAAAAAGGCCCTTTATCTTAACCCAAAAGTCATGCAAGTAAGAGCTCAACTGACTCTGTAGTACAAAGCCTGAATCTTTTCAAAACTAAATCTTTAACAGGCACAGATTATTAATACTAGGCAGTTTCAATTTTCTTTTTTTTTTTCCAATTGTCTCATCTTTCCCCTGCCCTCCTTATATTTTGTTTTTAAGCTTAAGCACAGAACTGAATCACTGCAGAAAGGAGGAGGAAAGAGTGGACTCTGTGCAGGCCATAATTAAGATTAATGCTTGAACTATGATCTGCATTAGTGGAAGGTTAAGACCTAGTGATAACTAAAAGGTCACAATGTCAGGAGACAAAGATTAAGATGAGCTTCAGAGTAGAAAAGAGATAAGTGAGAAGAGGTGGCACTAAATTGAGTACAAAGGAGAGGACAGAAGTGCATCAGAAGGGAAGCAATAATAATGTGCAAGTGGTGAATGGTGATGACAATCCACTACACACATGAAGCAGTCAATGAAAACTAACCAAAAACACAGATCTGGACCAATCCCATTTTGAGAAATAAGGAAGTGGAGGGCTGAAGAGTACCTGTGAATGATGGCTCAGAAGTACGCAGAGTCTCAATACAGCCAGTAACCAGTTAAAACCAGTAGCAAGTAAAGCAAGATTAACATTTGACAGTAAATAAGAGAGTAGAATGTTATCTGAACTGGAGTACGGTGGTGTGACCTGAATGCAGAAATCTTATGCATGAAGTAAGCTGAGTACTGCTCTTCCAAGATAGCAAGGACACAGTTTCCAACAGTTAACTGTACGCTAAACTACTTCATCAGCTAGGTAGAAAGCAAACCATCACAAAAGCCCACACCTCTAATAGCCATCATATCACATAAGCTTTTCCATCTTTACATAAAAGCTTATGCCACTTCCATTCATTTTGGTCCAAATCACATTTTAAATTTTCTTTAAAACAGCTGAAGAGGAGCTGATTTCTGTGTGGTGTCCATAAAACTTCATCAGAACAGTGTGAAACCTGAGTGAACAATACTAGTGTATTTGGCACAAGGACAGACTTGCAGTCACACCATTGAATTGCTTCTGAATTATAGCTGCCTCGTATCTGGCTTCAGACGATAGTGAAGCACACTTGCAACTGCTTCCCACTTGATACACACATCTATGTAGCTGCCCTGACCGTATCTAGTTTTGCAGCTCGGTATGCTAATCCTTGTTTTCATGTCATGCCTGTTTACTTTGTATTTTAACATAGTCCAAAATAGACTGTATAGCCTTAATTTCATTTCCTTCCTCTGTTCTGCATTCCAAATCATAGGAAATAAGTTTAAATTCAGGAATAGCATCCCTGCAACCTAAATAATTCCCAAATACAAACAGACATAAGATTCCCAGTGGGAAGCAAATCTATTTTTTCCTCTGAGCAAAACATCTGGCTTGTGAGTAAAGAGGAGATGATGCTATCAGAATAAAAATTCTAGTACCTGAACCCTGAATTCTAATATGATGTATTTTCTTCAGTATCACTTGATGTATGTATTTACTTTACAATTCTACAAGGCAGCTTACAGAAATAAGGTGTGTTTATCTAATACCACTTCCCATTTGTGCATCTCTAATGGTAGAACTTTCAATTTTCTGAGTACTGTTGTAAAGATTGAACTTCTTCAGTTTAGAAATGTGTAAAAAACTGACTGAGAACAACTGACCTAAAGTGTTGCACATGAGCTAGTACAAACTGGGCAAGACTAATTCGGTGCAAATACTGAATTATTAAAATAAGAACAGAAGACATGGTGAATTTTCCTGATAAGCACAGGTACACCTGACAGTTGGATAATACAGCAACAAAATGCAAAAATAAATTCTTAGCTAACCACAGTTGTCTTTATCTATGGCACCACTACTGTAAAACAGTTAAGACTGAGTGCACAGCCAGACTGCATCCTGCCTACATACATTTGCAAGTTTTAGAGAACAACTATATTCTGAAAAAACATGACATCTATTTCAATGAAGCAAAACAGCGTTTTCCCAATTAGCAATATCAGAGGATTTAATTTAAAATTAGATTAACTGAGGAAAAGTCAGAAAACTTGAAAGGGAAATCTTACCTTAAAAAGACTGAAATGTTGACACTAAGAAGTGAACTTGCATATGGACAGAAAATACACACAGAAGGTATGTAAGAACATCCCTTAACAAAGGCTCTGAAGAAAACTAACCTGCTACACGATGAGTGAAAGTTGTTCTCATGCAGATGAGCAATTGTTTAAAAAATTGGAAACTAGATAGATGTAAACAACCAATTATCATTGTTGAGGGGAAACCACTGAGACATGACTCCTTGGGCACATGCTTATTTATGGAATCATTTGGAAACATTTATAAACCATATTTATAAATAATTCAGAAACACTGTACAGAGTGGATGAAGATTTAGTAAAGGAATGCTATTGCAGAAAAGCCACCTTATAGTGAGTTTCTATATCGCATAACGAGTCCAAAAGATGCAAAATATAATTACTAAGGAACAGAGAACAAAACAGAAAACAGAGCAAAGTTTTATTATCCTTCTCAAAGAAAAAAACAACTTGAAAGATACAAAGAAAGGAGATAAGGCAAAGTGCACCAAAAAAGTATGTATAAGAAATTACTTAATAAACTAAGATTCTTCATGCATGACGGGCACAGAACTGAAGGCATATGCAGTTTTACAAACTCATGAATGGCCAAGGAAAACGTGAATAATGGGTTGGTTTTTTCCAGTACCAAGACTAGTCACCTAGAATGGTGAACAGACTTCAAAACTAAAGTTTTCTAAGCACTACAGAGTCAAACCATGGAGCCACTCATTAGAGCACTCACCATAACCCATGAAGCTTGCAAATTCAAAAGCAGACTGGACAAAACCATGGATAAACAAACTAAAAGCGATTAAACAGAACTTTCTGTCTCTGACAATAGATTTACTCATATGGCAGAAACCTTTCTAAGCCTGAAGGTTCTTGGCAAAATGCTCACTTACTACAGGCTTTTCCTGCCCTTCTATTTTTTCCATAGCTACCTGCTGTGAGGAAATTTTGGGGAACGAGTAATGATCAGGTTTGATCTTTCATCTGACCAAGGGAACGTTTCTTCTTTTACCAGAGCATTGTTCAAAGTTCAGCCAGCAACCCAAGAGTTATGTGCTTAAAATACGATCTTCCTAACATTTTTGTTACTGGTCAAAAATACACATGCAATGTGTAATAGTCAATGTGTCTCACTGTAGTCGCTCACTACTGACACTGCAGAGGACACAACTACAAAGGCCTGTTCTAAGACTTTAACTTAACTTCAAAGCAGAATATAACCCAAAATACAGAGATTCAACAGTAATTTACATAATTCAATTACTTCTCTTCACTAGTTAGTGTGAATGGATTTTCTTCCATCTTTCACTTCCCACAGAAAAAGGAAATTACTTGAGAAAAAGGAGATTACTTGTGAGCATAGAGTTAAGAGAAAAATTACTGCTCACTCAATTTCTTTCATTAAGACAACATGAAGTCAAGAACATATTTTACATACATACTTCATATTTCTTTTCTGTTCTCCTTTATTCTCCACACGGATTCAGAGGCTGAAAACATGCACAGAAAAAGGATGTTGAGCACAAATTGTTTCTCATGTCTCTATTATTAGACTTCTACAACGAGAAGACATCGGAAATTTTTAGCCATATTTTCAAAAGGTCACCTCCCTCAGACTTTACTGCAGGGTATGTAATTATTTTCTTCCCAATAAAACTATTTTGTCTCCATAATGTTTATAAATTTGCAGGTTACTTGGCAGCTAAAAAACCCCCACAAGAGCAAAAGACGCAGGAAACCTGACACCCTTCACACTCAATTATATGAACTTCAGAAGTAAATGACAACTCATCAGATGACAGCGGATGATAGTGTCAAAGCAGTTCAGGCAGCCCAGTAACTGTTAAGATGACAGATGATGAAAACGTCTTATAAAATTATGAATATTTCCCAGGGCAATTGAAAAAAAAGCAGCTGTTAAAATATTCTCTTGTAACGCTTGCAAGAAATATTCCACCTCTTGCTTTCTAGATCACGAAATGTACAAAGAAATCACATTACTCTCCCAAGCTATACTGCACTTGCCAGAAGTAATGGAAAAACAGCCTCCTTTCCCTGACTCAGCTCCTTCTTGCAACAGCCTCTTGCCCTTGCAGCCTGACAAATGCATTTTCTCTGCACAGCTAGGGAGCATCGCTGCTCCTTACTCTCTGCATGGTAGAGAAATGCCCTGTCAGATCTCTATTGCTTAGCAACACAGATCTGCAGCAGGAGCTTCCCACGCTGCAGCAGCGGGCAGTCAGCAGCTAACTCAGTAACTCTCTCCGAGCTCATGGTGATTTATCAGTGGCAAAAGGCTGAGATGGGCTGTACAGCAAGGCAACAGGACATTCAACAATGTGGCAAAAATCAAGCAGGCCACTGACAAGTTTAAAAAACCCTACAGATCACTAGATGCCCCAACTGTATCCTTGAGTTGAGAACAACTTGCTAGTTATCCAACATATATCTCAAAATTTCATTTTCCATACATATGAAGCAGAACACACTATGTTAGTGACACTGAACATGTCAAACAAAAATCCCTCATAAAAGAGAGAACAGCTTTACTTGGTCATGTGTTAGGGAAAAGATATGGTGCTGCACTGCAGCCCTGAGGCTCTGCTAGGTGGTATCACTTATGTCAGGTACAGCTGAGCTTGATAATCTATGAAGTATTCTCCAACATAGTGATTCTATGATATAAGTACAACCACATGTGACTTCACTGACAATTTTCCTCCCAAAAGACAAAATTCCAAGACAGAGATGGCAGACAACTCTGAAGAAACTAATCATTTGCATGGCACGTGAGATAGGCATGAAAGCACTACAGATGGGAGATGCTCTAGCATCACAAAAAGCGAAGTAGTAATAAAGTGCATGAGAATGGGCATGTCTGTATGCAAGCATCTACAACTTAAGACCTTCACAGAATTATTACTTAGGAAGGACATCTTCACAACCTTCAAAACATATCTACACATTTATATGTTTATGTATACATACAGTCTCAGATCACCTTCACGCAATGCAGGTCACCTCTAGACACAATACATATAAAAGCAAAGTTCAGAAATGCACTGCTAGTAACACTGGAAGTTTACAGTTTTGCAAGAGTTTGTACCAGTACTTTACCATGTACTTCATATCAATAAACTACACATTTCCACTTTATTCTTATATTGTTCACATTATGAAAACAAACAAAACCCCCACACACCTACATAAATTACAGGTTTCAGAAATCTCTTCTTCCTCAAAGTCCTTCAGATTCTCAAATAAACAAAAATAAAAATTGAAGACTGATACAAACCCACCAGTACAAATTGTTCAATTTAGCTCTCAATAAAGCATCCCCACAGCTTACGTGGCAGTAATTAGTTCATAAGATACTGAAGTAAGAGATACCCCAACTACATAGTTTAAAAACTTGAAGCATACCTAGACTGAGTAATTTTAATTGTGTTTCCAAAAGCTGTTTGTCAAGCAGTCAAACAAGTACAGGGACAAATCGTCTTTAAAAACAGTGTGCTTCAGATGGGTACTCTGATCCTCAAAAGCAAATCCAAACAGATTTCTTTACAGCAAGAGAATCCGACAATAGCATCAACTACTCTGGTTTGCATTAAATACAGTAAACCTTCTGTAGTAAGCTGTCATGCTTGCTCACTATCTTACTTGCATCATTTTCCATCCGCCTTTTCTCTTCATTCTTCATGTTCTAATGAGAACTTGACCCAGATCCCATACAACTCCACCTCTGCAATAATTATACAAGCAATTTAAGCAGCTCAACAAAAAAGTTAAAAAAAACAAACCTAAAAAACAGGGGTTTTTTAGCTTAGCTGCTACAATCACCACCAGAGCTGCAAATAAGATTTTAAACTGGGAAGAGAAATTACCCCTCTTTGCTATATGTTCTCCTTTCCTTACAGAAAAGGAATAAATACCAAATCCTGAGATTACCAGTCCTTTCAAGAACAGGCAGCTTTCCCAACAATAGGAGTAAGTTCACCCCGTTTCACCTACACAGAACCTACAAAGATGTGCTTTAGATGATATATAAATGTAAATACCTCTAAAAGTCCACCAATTTCCATTCATACTTTCCCAAAGAAGAACCATGCTACTAGTGCTGCATCCCAGCTGTTGAAGAGGTACTATTGAAGATTTTTAAACTACAGTTGGGCAGTAGTTGACAGACAACATTTTTAGTAGGCTGTCCTTTACACTTTACAATCATGAGGTCAGACAGCTCAAAAAGAATGGCAAAAGTTTCTAGTTGCAGACCAACCAAAGCAACCACAGCAGGTTTTATAATAAAAAGTCAAACCAGTAATTGGGGTAGCCCACAAGTGATCTTTGCTGGCATGCTTTAGTGAAGCAGAGAGCTTCTTGCTTTAAAGCTTATCACTTTTCCTTGTTTTTTTAATGACTTAAAACTAAGACTTGAGAGTAGAGCAGGCCCTTGCCTCTCCTCTTTTCTGATCCTGCTAGATCTTGCAGTGTTGGGAACACTGATGTACATCTTGGTACGTATCTATACGCTGCTTCAGACAGAAAGGGGAGTCCAATAGGTAAGACTGATGGCTTATTTGCCTTCTAAATAGAACTATCTTTACCTCACTTGAGAGTTATCAGTAAACATGATTTCCCAAAGTTTCATGCAAAGGATTGTGGCGTCAATCAGTGATGTCATCACCTTGCTAAATCTCAGACATGCTGTGAATTGAAATGGAATTACAGACTACAGCAATGGCAGAAAATGGTTTGAGTCAAACCATCTTTGAGATATATTAAAAAAACCTTTGCTGAGGACCTTTTTATTAAAAATAGCATCAGATTTCAAAAATAATCATATAATACTTCTATAAAGGCAAATACTGCTGGGAATAGTGTCATTATGGGTAATAGAGATTGGTAAAGTACTAACAATTACAATACAGACAGTCTTTGTTACAAGGACCAATCTTTCTGCTTCTCACCTTCCCATCAACCACCCAGCAAATTAACAATAGCTGATTATATTTTAGATTTGCAGTATACACTGAAGACAACATACTCCAGAAACATTTTTCACATGAAACTGCGTTCGGCAGGGCAATTGTAACATGATTTGGCTAAAAATTAAGTGACACAAATGCAGCATTTGGATTTTAACACAACAAATATTTGGGGGATCAGTTGCTAGAGTTAGTTGGAGTAAGAGAATCAGAAACCTGAATGTGGAGGAAGCACTCAATTTCTTTCAGACAATGACAAAGCTCCAAAGAACAAGCATTCCAAGGAAGAAAAAAAAAAAAAGCAGAAGTCCTCCAGACTCACTAGTAGACATATTATATAGAAGTAAGCAGAGGAGGAATTGAAAGAAAATAAAAGATTAAAGTAGAATTATAATCCTAAACTGCTTGAAAATATTGCCAGTCATATTAAAGACACATATTAGGAAAACGTTCTCCTGCCATATAAAGGAAAAACCTCACTTCAAAAAGTCTAGGTTACAAAACTAAGGCTACTCTCAAGTTGTACTTGGCAAATTAAGAAACAGAATTGTATGTAAATTCGACAGTAAAGACTACATGATCATACAGATGAAAATTAAAGATTTTCACTGTCAGACCCAATTTTATCAGCTGGTAAAAGTACAGAGGAAAGCCATGAATTAGAGATAGCAGAACTACATTAGAGGAAGAGATTTTTCCAGTAAAAATGAATGCAGTACCAGCACACAAGGTAGCAAAGAGAAGTTAGCCAAGAATGCTAAACAATACTCTCCAGGAATGTAAGAGATGTCCTCCTGTCATGGCAGAAGCCTGTTGCTCTGGTCTTCCCTTTAGCCTCACACTTTCTCCTTGCACTATGCTCAGTACTGGCTGCATCTTACTCTTCCATGCCACTCTTCAAACTCCTCATCTAGACCAAAAGCTCTTCTCTCCTGAGTCACCTTGCTCATCTTCCCACCCCACCAGACAACTCCACCTGACCCAGTTGTTTTCTTTATACATTTATAATAGAAGTGAAACAAGTTTCAGTCTTCACACCATACTAAAGAAACCAGATTCCAGTGCAGAACCAAAAGCCATCAATGTCAGACTCCAAGGGGTTCGATTGCAATCAGGATGAACAGTCCTTATTGACGATAGGGCTATTGCAGAAGCTGAAATTATTCTCCTATTGATTTAACTAGGCTTCTATGCGCTACAGGTTTGAGTGGGAGAGAGTTTACTTGTGGGCATATTTTAAGTATTTCATCAAATGCAAGTCAGAGGCTTCTTCCATGGAAAAGGGGAAAAGAGCAGTGTGGAGTTCTCCTCACCTCCCTATGTCCAGCATTTATCTAAGGCTGGAGCTTATCAGGCAGGAAAAAAAATATGAAAACCTGTTAGGATATAAAGAAAATCACTTGCGTATTTAGTAAGATATAAGAATTACAACTTTCAGTTGTAACTTTCACCTTACCCAGAACCATTTTTTAAAAGCTACTTTACTTTTCCCCTTGATACTAGCAGGTTTTTGGAACATCTTGTACCACAATCTCATGAAATTAAACACAAAGATGTTGATAAGATACTGCTGTTTCTAAAGAAAACAAGTTTACACCAATCGCACTCCAAAATGTAATCACTGCATTATAACTTTAATTTTTATATATTCACTTGTATACACAATTCCACAGGGCATACAGACACAGTTTAGCTTTTGCAACAATAAGAACATATTACTCCCAAAACAATGGTCAAATAATTCATCGAAGTACCATTGAAACAACTGATATGCCTTTGCCATCCAAACTTCAAAATATTTATATTAAACCAGAATTTGCTGGGAAGTCTGTGTAGACTTTTAAAGAGGATAGCACTGATAAAAATATTTTACAAAAACAAACAAAATCCAAAACATAGCCTACCAAATATGTTGGTGGAATGTCCTTTCCGGGCAATCGGTTTGAGCTCATTATGTCCCCATCCATATTGCCTATAATTGTCCCAGGCATGCTTCATCATCTAAGAGATGGAAAAAACAGGATTTGATTACATTATAAAACTACTTTGTACAAAACCAATATTTTACCCCTTATTTGAGACTTCACCTTTCACAGCCATATCACATACAAATAATTACTTTGCCACTTTTTCTGCCTGTTACAGAAATCAGATTAGACAGCATGAATAAATCTGGAAACAACCTCAAGTCTATTTGACTTGAGCTGGTCTAACGCTCTGCATTAGATCTCTTTTGTATTCTTTATTTTCCTTAAATACATGCACAAACACTTAAGAATTTAAGCATAAGGAACTGGTGAAAAATACTGGCTAATGTCTAAGACGCTAATGAAAAGAAAAAATATCAACCAATATCTGAAGCATAAAAGGGATTAATTGATACTGGTGCATCCAAGTATGACTAAACAATTTTGCAAAAGGCATAATAAATTTTTATTAGCAACACCTACTTGACAAAGATACACTCTCATACAGCCTCTACTATAAGAAATGTTAAAAGCTTCATTCTTCAAGAAAGCATAATGAATCAAGCAATATAAAATTATTTGCTCCACAAAATTCTCAACTCTTTAACCGACGTTTTCACCACTTAGTAAGCAAACTATGCCTGAAACAAAGTCTTGTTGACCCACAAGTATCTGTTAACTACATCAGCCACTAAACAATGCTTTCATAGATTTGTTAAAGGCTTTCAAATTCCTTGCTTGTCAGTATACAGAAGAAATTCAGCAGCTACCGAAACAAAGTGAGCGCATTTTAAAAAAATTAAATACTATTAGTTATCTAAACATATCAAAGCAAGTCACGAGAAGAAATCAGATTCCAAAAGACACTGTCCCAGACAAAAAAAAACCTGTTTTACTTGTCCAAAAACAGCTGTGCAGCTGTACCCACATTATATGTACATTGTTTTTATAATGCATCTTAAAATTGGTATTAAAATATTAATACAAACAAAACTCCCAAGAAGATGCACAGGACTTCAGTTGTGACCTCCACAAGTTTGAGAAATAGTCACTAAGTGGA
Source organism: Coccyzus lansbergi (assembly GCA_033558105.1). Lineage (NCBI taxonomy): Eukaryota > Metazoa > Chordata > Aves > Cuculiformes > Coccyzidae > Coccyzus > Coccyzus lansbergi. The sequence goes on along the minus strand of JAUMJK010000257.1, from coordinate 87,973 downwards.
CAAACTATGCTAATGCAATTAACAGACCTGTACTAATCCTTCTAGAAACTGATTGTATCAGGGCAAGAAAGACTTTCACTACAAGATCGTAGTTCTCTTATTTTAATCAGTCTCGCCATACTCTCAGAAAACGTGAGGGAAAAAGCCAGTGCTGGCTCAGACACATGCCTTAGCAGCGCAACTTTGCGTAGAAGTGTCTCTCTTCTCTTAGGGAGCTCAGGGTTTACTGTAAATCAGCATGCGGTAATCCCAAATCTTTCAGCCTGCACCCAAACTGCCCACTGAGATGTGCAAAACAAAGCCCCTGTCTCCCCACAACCATCAACAGATACCTGTCCAATCTACACAGGTATAATTCCTTTGAACATTAACTCCCTCCAGATTTCCCATGGCTCAGTTAACACACACACACACTCCAGACAATAAGTCTGAACCACAGTAAAAGTATACACACACAGAGGTACAGAAATTGGGAAGCACTCACGTCAAACTGACATCAATCTAGGCACACACGTCCCTCTCAAGATGCTAGAGGCCCCACTCCTACTGCCTGTCATTCAAAGTCAGCTCATGCATTGCTTTTGGTATTTGCACTAAAAGATTCTGACACCTGATTAGGCAATAATACCATATCATTTATTTTAGTGTCATGGATCTGTAATGTAAGAAAAAGAAGATGCAAATATAATACTAGAAGGGGAGAGAAAAGCCATGTCATTAGCATCCACACATTCCTTAGTGTTTACAAAGCACTTAAATTGACCAATTAATAGCTATTACAACTTCAAGATCACTTAAGTGATCCTCTCTTGACAGGTAAAACCACAGTATGACAAATGCAGTAAAAGTCTGATTACAGGCACTATAGAAGTTCCTCCAAGATTATCCATTATCCAGAAATCAACCTACAAATTTCTATAAAACTGTTCATTAACTGAGAACACAGAACTGAGAATCACCACATCAGTCAGATCACTTAAATTTGTACAAGACAGACAAATATTTTCTTTCCAAGCTGATGAATCCATGTTTTTGACTTTGAGTGTCATGGTCTCAAGAGAAACTGGTACTCACAGTTTTGACTGGTCCAGTGGTATTCAGAAAACTAGAACTTCCCAGATGATCTCTGTAAACAACCTATTCAGGCATCAAGCTAACAATCATCTTCAGCTTATCCCTGCACCTCTGGCCAGTTTAGTGTATCCATTTTGAAGCCGAAAGACAAGAACTACACAAAGCGTACAAGATGCAGAGGCACCTTAGCTCCACACACTACCATAAGAACCTCACCTGTTTTGTTTTCCTTCCCTAAAATAATGAATATTTGCCTTTTGTCTGCTATTGAGAAGTACAGCAACATTTCCAAGGAACTATTATAAACACAGGTTCTCATTCCCAACTGGCATTAAGTCACATCACTCCTTTTCATACTAAGTGTGAAGTTGGAATTTCTTTCTCTCCAGCCCCTATATGCATCGTTTTACATTTAGCTGAGAAATGAAAGGGAAGATAATCACTCAGTCTCGTAAGATTTTTCAGTCTGGCCTCAGTTCCCTATGCCAAACTTTCATGCTGGCAGTGAAGTTGATCATGTCACTATTTAAATTTTAAATAATTTAGAGCATGAATCCCCAAGCACAGAGCCTCTACGGCCTCCAGCAACATTTATTTGTACTTTCCATTTCCTGCTTTCTGATCAGTTTCTCCAGGCAAATGCAGACAAAATCCTCCATCCCATACTTAGGTCCACAGCTGTTGGTGATGAACCTTGCCAAACAGTTTTTGAAAAATTATGTATATAATCACATATCCCCCTTGTTCACATGCTTGACTACTCTTTTGGCGATCTTTTACATCGCAACATCATTCAAAATAATCTGGGAAATCTTACATATGTCTGTGCACTCAACAATTCTATTTCCTGTTCTAGTTTCTGTTAATCTGCATCATCATTCATCCATCACACATAGGGATCTGCAGTTCTTTGATCTTCCCTTGAAACCCTTTCAAAAACGGACATCTTTAGTCATCTCTCAGTCTTGTGGTAACAAAGCAGAAAACAAAAATGGATGCCAGCAATGCAAATCAATAATCCAAACTTCAGAATAAACTAAGTCAGAATTAACTGCTGCAAATTTCATACAGTATTGTATACAGGTAGTCTATGTCTTAATGGAACACAAGGTAAGAGGTTATTCCTCAACCACAAGTAGCTCACATTGAGTATACATCACATCATTAATACCAGTAATTATGACATGTAAGATCATGAAAACTCTATGTTAAAGAACACTCTATGTAGGTGCTCTGGGAAATACAGAGACCACAGCAGAAATTACACAAACGTGACACGCAGCACAAGTTTTACTATATTTAAGAGGATGCTCTTGCTTTCTGTTCAAAGACTCCATAGCTGCAAAAACTCAGACACTTGTAAAATAGATCTTGTATTATTTAATATAAAATTCTCTTCCATCTAGTCATATTTCATGATTTTTGATGCCAACATTTCCACAGTATGGGAATAAGTGGCACATAAACCAATTTTATTTATTTTTTTTAAATAAAGCTGCAAGGTCAATCAGCTATCATGGAGGCTTTTGATTTACCCAATTCTGAAGTAATTTACTTGAGGTTTTGCTCATTTTTGTTTCATAGTTCCTTGTTTTCATTGTTTTGTTTTGCATTTCTGCATTTTAAATGCTGCAAATGCGGTAACTCATTGTTGACAGTTTTTTTTTCACAATGGTCTGGGGGAAAAAGGGTATCTTTAATAAGGAAGACCTTGAATTTTTAATGTGCTTCCAATAATGCACGAGGGTTAAAGGATTCTCTAATTGCTACAGCTTGAATAAATGGAGTCATTTTTTAAAATATCCTCAAACAAAAACTTGCATCCCTCATTAGTACTGTATTTTAAGCAACCAGCCAAATCAAGTTGTCCAGGATGTGCAGCTGAAATACAGCACCAACCACATTAGGAGCTTTATTTCACCCTTATGTTTGAGCAAAAGAAATAAATCAAACTACAAAGCTTCTCATAGGCATAAATTAAAGACTTACAAATGTAAAATGGTGTATTTATACTACCCCAACATGTTGGGGCATAACTTTGTGCAGGGCCATTCCTAACTTGCCTGTACTAGCCCAAAGTCCTAATTGCACAATTTTCATTCCAACATATCCATTGAAAATTAGTTTACCAACAGGCCTGATCAAGAGGAATCCATCCTGACTTTAGATAGATTTTACTCATTCTGTAAACATAAAATAAGTATTTAAAATTGACAATTAAACTAATTTAAAGCCAACTTATATGTTCTCACCATGATGAATTACAGTTGAGATCCAGAACAGAGAGAATCCAAACAATGTGCAAACAAAACCACTTAATGAGGTGTGTGTATACATATATATAGACAAACACAATTTTTTAAATAAAATGGATGTGTGTGTATTATACAAATACTTACTGCAGGGAGTATTATCTTAAATATTGAATACTTTCTTTGCTTCATTTTTATGGAAGCAAAAGCAGGAACAGTGAGCTACAAGATACAATGCAAAGCTTCTAACAGATAATTATTACTAAAAACTGATGTCCTAACCAACTATAAGTCAAAATAAGTTCGATCAAGAAAAAAAACGTGTAAAGTGCCAGCAATAATGAAATAATTCTAAGTTAGTTTTAGATCCTGAAAGAAGTACCTCAGTCACAAAAGGCAGACTATCCAGTTAGATCAGAAACACTGCAGTTACAAAAAATAAATTAGATTAACAGTGGAAGTTGTATGAGTAGTAACTATGAAAAGAGTTACGCAGCATGAAAAGACCTCTAAATGATTAAGTATTTCTTTCTTCTGTATAGCTCTTTTCTTAATAAGCACACAAAACAGAACTCAGGTAGAGGGACGCTTACTCACTATCTTTAACCTGATTTGAACCTCGTATCTCCAACCCCTCATCCTTTGCATGAGGTTTAGCAGATCACCTCTCCTTGTTAGCTGCACTGTCATTTAGAGGAGTAAATTGTCATTAGTGCAGGCTAAGAAACTCTCCAATCACTTACGCGTTGCTGTGCTGCACCTCCAACAGATCTTGAGTTGGACAAGGTCCCCCATGAAGACCAGGGCCTGAAAACATCACATTGGTCCAATCTGTCCATGGAATGCTTAATCCACTTGTTATTCCTCATCAGGTAGCCTATAGCAGTCACACACTAAAACCCCACCCCCACAGAAGTGTGCTCTTCAATCTTTATCCATAAGCTCTCAGTTGGTTCATCATCAGCCTCCAGACAGAGCTCCAGGCACTCCAGTTGCTCTCACATAAAAAGCTACATCACTACCTCAGCTTCCTAGTCCATTCTTCTTAGAGACTCTTTATCACTCTACTGCAACACTCCAGCCATGAAAGTCATCCCACCACACCTCTACATCTCCCAAAACAAGTCTATGGACAATTAAGCACTGCCTACAACCGCACACAGATACCCAAAAAATCACGGTGTACTCAATGATCCAAGACGTCTTTTCTAACCTAGCGATTCTGTGATTCTATGTTTGTTTCCCATGCTGCACACAATATTGTACACACACTCCAGAGAGACACCCTCGCCTGCTAATTCACCAGAAATGGTTTTGGAGACTTTTCCAAAATCGCATCTTGTAGACATTTCCTTACTTATATTCAAATATTACAGAGGAACCTCCTTAAGCCTCGGTCTGTTGATTTAGTGATCCCTTTCTGTCACATCACTGCAGGTCCTTTACTTACCCACTCTGTCCGTCACTCCTTCGACAGTGCTGCTAGTTATTCTTTCCCTCCCCAACCATTCCAAGATTAAAGCCCTCCATACAAGGCCAGTCATCCTGCTGGAAAAGATATCTTTACCCTGCCTTTGTGAGGCAGAGCCCATCTCTCCCAGGCAGATCCTGCAAATAGGGTCTCATGGATGGAAAACCCAAAAGTCGTGCTGCCAGACCCAGTTCCACAACCAACTCCTGACGTGCATTGCTAGGGTCTTAAATAAGAACATTATGTAATGATTATTCTTTAACTGAAGAAAAAAAAATATTCTGAATGCCATTTAAAGGACATAAGGGAAATTAAGCGCCAAAAATTCCAAAAGATTACAAGTTATATCTTAAACCGAGCACAAAAATATACTTCTCCAAAACCAGTGTATCTACAATTTTATAAAACCACTTCCTTATCTTTTACTTAGTATGAAAAGGAACACCAATATATTAATACAAAGCTGAAGTGTAGCAGCAAGAATAATTTTCAGGTGCAGTTGTCCTTAAAAATATCAGTTAATTAAAAAACACAGCATTTTTTAAAAGCCAGAAGAGCAAGCTAATACAGCAGGGAAGTGCTGCAAAGCATGTACTATAAGCAGGTAGAAAACCTTTACTTCTCCAAGATGTCACTGCACATCTAAAATAATAAGCTTATTTAATCATCTTTATTAAAATAACTGAATTAATATCTCATCATAAAAATATAGACAAATTATTCAATTCTGTGAATTAGTTACAACTGAGAATACAATATAATGTTAAATATAAATATCAGAACCAAAGGACACACAAAAACAAAACCAAGAGATGCAGATTCTGCTCCTGGTTTATTCCATGATATTGAGAAGCTTCCCTCTCAGCACTCAGTAAACATGTCTTATACAAACCTTTCAAATGCTTTACAAAGCTCTCAAGGCCATTACACAAATTCTTTTTAATTTTATATGCACTTTCTAAAAAAACCAAAATATCTGTTTAAAGTATTTAAGTACACTTCAAGTTGTTCTTTGGAAAGAAAAAGTAGTAATAGATTTTCTGTAAAAAAAAAAATAGAAACTATATCCCTGTTTACAGATTTTCCAGTGCTTCCCCCAACTATAAAGATCCATATGTGTGTGTAACAAATTACGCTCAGCAGTCAGCCCAATTCTACACTTTCACCACTTGATACTAGGCGAAATATGCTACGTAAATTCATTCATTTTGCAAATTTAAACAGTCTAAAGCTGTTCTGTGAGAGTAAACAGTTCTCCTCAAATACACATCAGGACAGCTGAAAGTAAACCAAGGCATGAGCCAAGTGACTTCTCAGGACTTCAAATGACTTCTAGAATTCTGAAGCTAGCTAGGCAGCCTCCAATGAGCCAGGCACTTCCTTATGTGACTTTTTTGTCTTAATTCAGGTTACTGTAATGTCTTGTGTGTTAGAAATGCTATATATACTAAGTAGATTTACATTAGATACTGTTTCCTGGAACTTGTTCCTTTTCTTGATAAGTCTATCTTATCTATAAAAACTATTTGTATTAGTCTATACTGGTTACAAAGTGAGAGATGATCATAGCATATCTCAAAATGTACTTTGCACCTTTGGAATCGATATAGCCTTCCGCGATACACCCAATGCTGTCAAAAACAGGTTTCAGGCAAAATATTATACACCTAACACCATCAGTATAAGTTTTATCTCAGTCACATTGTGTTCGTTACAACACAGTAGATGCCAAAATCCAGAAGCAGACCCGCAGGCCAAACAAAAATGACAATGTATTAACAATGGGTGCTTCAGCATTATTCCTCCACTCTCACTACAATAATTTCCACTCTTGTGTTCTACAACTTCACACGTCTAGCTGTAAAAGTGATTATCTGCTGCCCTGCAACAAAGTATTTACAAAGTATGGAGACCACCCAGAGCTACAGTCCCAGCAAGACTGCCTCAATGAAGGCTATTCACACAAAGACAAAAATTTCAGTCATGCTGGTTTTTGTTTAGTTTATGAGTTAACTAAACTCAGACTACAATTTAAAAGAAGATTTAGGTGTTGTGACTACTCGGTGCTGTGGACTGGAATGCTCTTTAATTACAGAGTCTGTGCTTGTCTGCCTCTGGCCTGGGCCTGCTGACTAACGCAGTTCTTAGGCATAAAACTAATGAGACTGCAGGAAAGAAAACCATATGATGTTTCTGCCATACTAGTCAAGAGTTCAGACTCTGAAAAATACTTGGCAACAATAATAGGAAATGGGCATTGCCAGGGCCAAAGAGGACAATTAATCTCATAGCCAACCAGGAGCAGAAAGGATAAGACCAGAAAAAACAACTCCCATAGCATAAGCTGCTACAGAAGCAAAAGCCTAAGCCAACATGTCAGTCTGAAAGCTTTATATGTAAATGAAGCAGTCTACTTAATTTAACTGCTAGGGTTTTTTAGATCAGTTTATACTTATTTTGAAAGTGCATGACAATTCGGTAATTTGCAAATTTTAGCAACGGGTCTTATTTTTCCCCTATCTTTTCAATCCACTTTTGAAACGTTTAAAAATACCTCGTGGCACAGTAACATATTAACATATCCTACCCTTTGAATGGAACCTGACAAACTCAGGCTCTGCTTTAAAGAAGCACTTGCTGTTCCATGTGTTAATTACAAACTTGCTCTGAACTCATACCACTAAGTTGAAGAAAACCTTAAAATAATTTTTAAGTTGTTATCCAGTAAAATATTAACACATCAATACCAGGAGAAAACATTCAGTAATGCTGATGTTCATCAATACTTGATGTGCACTTTCAGCTTACAGCTTATTAAAAACATTCGTAGTCCTGTCTTTCTGTTCTTTTTAATATAAATCATAACAGCAACTAAACACCATATAAGGAACTTCAGTCAGATACAAGAACAGGTAGGGCCACATCATCATCTTTACCTCTTTAATTTTGTTCCTCTTCTCTTGAATATCTGGATCTGCTGGTTCTCCACTGTTTATCCCTATAAGATTTGGTAAAGGAACAGGGGGCAGTGGCTTGCTGTCTTTCTTCTTCAACTCTTGTACTACTTTGTTCTTTTCTGTCTGAATCTCAGCTTGAATCTCATCACGTGATTTCTTCAGCTTCTCCTTAGCCTCTTCCAAAGCCTTTTCATGATCTGCTCGGATCTTATTTCTCAGACGTTCCTCTTCTTCTCTAGAGACACAAATGTCAGTCAGCATCTCATTAGCAACAACATACAGTTTATAAACAAAGTGCAGCTTCAAAAAAGAGAACAGACCAACTTGGGATGTGGCTTCTAAGTAACTCTAAATTCAGAAATATTTAAAAATTATGTTAGCACATAATCCTACACTATATTTGCCATGAATCTCAGAAGAGCAGCACATACATCAGCAGCACTTGTAGAGAAGTGTACCACTGAGTTTTTAGATTACCTCTCGGTACCTTTACTTATCTACTCAAGAATTTAGAGAGGAAAAGCCCTACATCTTGAATGCATGAAAAGCCCTACATACAGAATGCATGCAGAGGTACATCTACTAATCATTCAGTTTAAAAAAAAAACAGAATGGTTCTTCCTTGTCTTCTGCACAATACATTGCACACAACTTGTCAAGATCTGAAGCAACCACTATAAAAAAAAAATAGTCACAGCCACACCTTTTATTAAACAATGAGGTGTGAGCTGTGAGAGCTGCAAACCCCACCACAGCATGTTTCGTCTTGAATTCAGAACTCACTGTTTGAATCAGTACAGTCCATAAACCTCACAAGTTAATGCAGAGTTAATTATAAGGCCACTTCGGAACATAAGAGCTTTTAGTAAAGCATGATTCCGAAACTCGTTGTCAACAAAACCAATATCTTGGTTCTAAGCATAATCGCCCATCATGACCTTTAATTACCACACAAAATGAAGTCTGCTGTTTTAAAGCTTGGTTTAAACAAGAGTTTATTAGAATAACAGACAAAAATGGCCTGTTCCACTCCTCAACTATTTCAAGGCATCAGAAATATACAGACTCCCAATATAACACAACTTTTTCAAGCTTCTTTAAATTCAGATAATCTCAAGGACTAATGTAAGCCAAAACAGTTACGGGGATTTAAAACAAGCACTACGTAAAAAACCCAAACAAACGGCCCCTGCCTGTTTCTTCCCCCAGGTAAGAGCACTGGTTCCTCAAAGAGCAGGAAGCAGAAGACAGTGAATAACAGAAAAGAAAGAAGGCAAGGGCCAATTCCTGTAAGAAACATCAGCCTTGGCCTAAGTGCTTTTAGAAGTCACTTGATCCACATCATCTTTTCTCCAACATTCAGAAAACGTAGCAATGAAAACCAGCATCCACCATTTGTTATGTAAGAATTAGAATGGAAAAGTTCAGTCAGAAGGGACATACAACTGCCACCTAGTCCAACTGTAATTAAAAGCCAATCTGAAGCATACAGAAAAAAAAAACCACCACAAGATTGACAATTGTTAACCAGGCATTAACAGAAAAGCAGGAACATATCTACATATTTATATTGGAATATTTTTTCTACAAAGCTTATTAAAAATATTTGACAAAAGTATATGATAAACTGTTAATAATTCCACAGATTCAAACAGCTTTTAAGTAACACTGGGGTGCCGTGTTAGAGAATTTGGGGATACAGACAGATCTTACTGAGCTTTCCAAGTTAAACAGAACTGGCATTATTAATCTCACAGATCTAGATCACGTCATGTCTATTATAGAGCATTGCTTCACCTGTACAAAAAAGGTCAAAGAATGCCTAAGGAGAAATGATATTGAGTCTAAGTGCAGTGAATCAAGATTTCAGTTCCAGAAATTCAGTTTAAACCCTCAGTGCACTAGACCCCATTGCTATCTGAGAAACAACCAGTACATTATTAAGTTAAAAATTGCACATTGCTTTGCTCCAGTGTTTAGCTTGGCCTCAAAAGCTCAAGTAGAGACTATTTTTAGGCACGCATTTTATTCTCAATTTGACAGTCTGACATCCCTTGATGTCATCCAAAAAATAACTTCCCAGTTTACAGATCAACATGTATGGCATGCAGGGGGAAAACCACAGTACTGCAGCATAAATGCTCTAAGCAAAATGCTTTGCAAGTGTATTATTAGCCTTTACATTTTTCGTAAGTGCTATTAGGCATGCATTTTAAAAAAATATATATATATAATACCAAAAATATAATAAACATTTTAGCAGATGCACTGACTGAAAGGCATTCAAACCTAATTTCTTTGGTCACTTTTCTCAACATGACCCATATCACATCCATATTTCTCCCCAACAATATAAAATGAAAGATCGAGCTCCTCGCTTTGACTATCAAATCCAAGCTCATTAACACTGTTGAACAGTCACTGTCAAGGGCAGAGCAAAGAAACAAAGTGGCAAAATAATAGTCTCAAGAGAGATACACAAGTAATAACATTTAGGGTAACTTACTATCATCTGCTTATGGGGGAAAACAACTTTCTTGTACTCTGTAAAATTTGCTCACATTGTATTGTAGCAGCAATGTACTCAATTCAGTAATGAAAGCAGCTGAAAACTTCTGCCAACTAAAAGATTTGAAACCACAGATCTGCAGTCCACAAAGCTTTTCCAAGGGTAGCAGAGGGCTCTGTGTAAGAAGTAGCTAAAGGGAGCGAGAATCAGGTCGTCAGAATGAGACATCATTCCCTGCAGTCATGTTCTCACCAAGAGACAGCACGCTGTACAGGAGCCAAAGAGATGGCTTACAGAGAATGAGAAATAGGAAGTGTTACTGAACATTTAAGAATCAAAACACTTCAGTGTGGGGATAATGTATTTTGGAGGTTAATTTCTCATTTTTAAAACTCAGTTTCTGGAGGAAACTGACAGCCTTCAGCTCCTGGTATTTTTGTTAATAGATACTGAAATTCTTTTCACAAAGGATCAACTATCACTGAAAAAATTGAATTTTTAGAAAAACAGGGTAACTATGTATCCCACCCCTTAATAAAAGGATGTTCAAGGTCTATCTACATTAACCTAATTTGAAGGGGATGCTTTGCAGTGAGTGTACTTTACTCAGAAATGTTTTTGCTAAGATCTAAAGTTAACGTGCACGTCCCCAAATACAACCACCCTGTGTCAACAAGATTAAGGACATATGAGTAGTTATAGTAACCCTGACTCACTAAAATGAGTCAAGATCAAATGCCAAGAAGATTCTGCCTTTACCTTTATTCCCTTAAATTTTCAGCCCCAGGTGCTACATACAACAGTAATAATAAAAGCTCCATCACTCTACCAACTTCATCTATTTCTAGATTCAAACTGCATGAAATAGCCCTAAATTGGAAAACAAATTTTGAAGTCACATCTGCTTACACTGCAGGAGCCACCATACAAACATACAAAAGCTGTTGATTTCTACAGCACTATAATCCAATTAAGAGTCATTAAGGAGGTATGAATGACAATCTACTAGCCTTCAGTCACTGAGCAGAATACTTATGCGTTGGAAGAAAATAAATGGAGACTCAATAGAGATAAAAATTCCTAGTGCTAACTGTATGATCAACTCCATGTATTCTAGAAAGTGACGTTTTGAGACAAATATAAGAAAACAGTAAGATGAAGAGAAAGGTCAACAGGTATTTGAGAGTTTACAGGAGATAATACAAGAGCTTCTTCTGCAGACAGATATCCTCTATGCAATTACCAATGACGGACAGCATGAGCCACAAGAAATGTCATTTTCTATGTTTCAGATGAAGATACATTTTACCAAATATATTCAAGCATCTGAGCCTAACGGAAGAAAAACTGCAGCCCTAAAATCACATGCTTTTCACCCCCTCCCCCCCCGGAGTTCTTAATTAACAAGAACTAAATAAAAATACAGGATATAGTTAGAAGAATGAGAAGACTGGGAATATGAGAGCAGCTGACACCCTCCCAGGTCACACCTAAAAGACCAACAACCTCCTCATCCAGCATAAGAATGCCAGCAACAGTTTAATGCCTGTAGACAGCACTACATTTAAATGCTCAGAGTTAGACCTCAGAAAGGTTCAGTCTAAAAATATAAGATTGGAAAGATTCCCAGCATAAACACATACTCCAAAATGTGTCAAACTGTTTCCCTATACAACTACCCACCCTACCCCTGCCTCGCTTCTAAGCAACATAAGCAATTTCTTAAAATCTACAGCATATTGAGTAAATCTTCAAAAAAATCTTATCTAACCGAAAGCTACTGCTTCCTTCTAGTCACCCCAACCGTTTATTCTAAAGTCTTAAGACAGAGGTTCAAGTACCATGAAACTACAATAGCAGCTACTTTAAAACGAGTAATATTAAAGGAATCTGTGATTAGACTACATTTGCCAGCAAGAACCATACACAGACCTAATAATTTGCATCTGAAACTAGAAACAGGTGCAAGATTTTAAAAACCACTGTAATTAACTATTGCAGTAGCTTATGGCGGGGAACATTCTACAGTCTCGAAGCCTATCTGAGTTGTCTAAATGTCATTTGGAAAAGATCACAAGTTATAATGCCTGATAATCACATTACTAACTGAAATCTGATGTGTTTTAATTACACATGCAGCAGTGAACCTTCTGAACTTAACAGCTACTAAAGCTTCACTTCCCAAGACATTGACTTTTAACATAAGTCTCTCCTATCTGCTGTGACAAAACAGGCTCTTTAGAAACTGAAGTGGGAAAAAAAACACGAAAAAAACAAATAAAAAAATCCACAAACCAAAAAAACACTTAAGATTTAAAGATCAAAAAATGAAATAAGAATTAGAATGGAGTCAAGAAAAAAAAACTGGCCACTAGTAACTGTTCTCTCACACACAAAAAAAAAACCCAGAGCACTGGCTTAGTACTGCAAAAGAAAAACTAGTTTATTACTGTTTAGATTGTCAGCAGGCGAATAGGCAAGAAGTGTTAAAGCACATAAGTATTTGTGTAAGTCTGTCATCCAGAAACGAACCCCTGTGCGGCAATTCTGAACTTTTACCTTTTTGTCAAGTTTACTGCACAAGCAGAAATTACTTTCAAAAAGATGGTGAAACAAGTAAAAGACACTAATTTAAAAAAAAAAAAAAAAAAAAAACACAACTTTGGGAGTTAGTTCCTAAAACAACATTTTTTGTGTTAACTACAAAAGGTGCTTTTCTTTCCAGTCTTGCAACATACACTATTTTATATCATCCACATATATTACAACTCCAACATGATCTCCTTACATATGGAGTATATACATTCATGACACATGGGTGGTGAAGGAAAATTTCTTGAGTGGTTTCTTTTAGACAATGGTGACAGCAGAACTTATTTCCAGCAAGTGGTTATATTTCCAAATGACACGAGTACTGTTCTTCAAACACAAGCAACGTGAGACAGTCCTTATTCAAGTCCATTTATCTCTCTCCATCCAGTTTCAGATTTTTTCCTTTCTTGCCTTAACATTTCCCCCGGACCTTTTCATGTTCTTATTTCCTGTCTTCCATTACTACTACTGGTACCAACCTAGCCTCCCTCAGCTTTCCTTCCTTGATCTTCTACAAAAGCATGGCTGCCATTCTGAACTCCAGTCCTCTTCTCTCTCATCATTCAGACTATGCTACGGAGAGGAGAGAATTAACTCGCTGACACATAAACTCTCCTTTAGTCCTAAATACCCACTATTAATTTCCACATAGACGTCCTCCAAACAAAACTTCTTTCTACTTCTGTGCAGTAAGTGATGTCCCTAATTGACCTCTTCTGCAGCCAAATCTTAGACTAAGAATCTGGGCCTTCAGACACCTTCACTGCTGCTCTCACCTCTGTGATGGAAGCGCACAGATCCTGCTTCAAATCTGCTCCCTTCACCTTCATGCCCAACAAACTGTAACTTAACTTTTAATCTTCCTCCCACATCTTTTGTTCAGCAGTGGAAACCTCTCAGTTGCCCAGATTGCCAGTATCTGGGCATTCTTCCCATTTCCTAAAACTTTACAACACCTAAGTTTTTCTGCTTAGCTCCCATGTATTTCAAATGTAGCCTTTCTTAACCCACACTGTTAGAAGCCCTCAGAGCTTGATCTCATTCTGTTGATCCAGAATTCTGTCAGGAAGACAATCCAATTAGCTATCTCTGTCCTTACATAGCTTTTCTGCATTTTTTTTTCCTGAACAAATCGTAATTCATTTTAAGTATTTTTCTAAGCAAAAAAGAAAAGCAACTTCTAGATGCTAGATATGTTTAATTCAGATTTCTATCTGCCGCGATCCCTTCTGCTGCTAATTACTCCTATATTTGTCTCTATCCAATTGTTCTCCTTTGTCTTGTAATTTAAGCAGGGCCTCTGGAAACAACTCTGGAATGAGGACAAGCAAAACACTTGGGGAATACATTTAGAAAGAATATCAAAACCACAGATTGAATGCACATTAGAACTTGCACAAGAGAGATGAAGCACTTCCCTTATGCATGAAGAGCAAGCCACCCGGAAAACTGAAAGTAAAAAAAATTCCTTAGTATTACTAGGCATCTTTTATAAGCTTTTGGAACACAGCCAGAATCTTCATAAATCATCATAAGGTAATACATCTAATTAAATATTTCATTAATAAAGTGCACTAAGATAACACATGTCTTGTTTTCTTCCACAATGATAACAAAAAGCACAAAACATATCACAGAATCACAGAACAACCAGGTTGGAAGGGACCCATTGGATCTTCTAGTCCAACCATTCCTATCCAACACTAAACCAAGTCCCTCAAGACCTCATCCACCCGTGCCTTAAACACCTCCAGGGAAGGTGAATCGACCACCTCCCTGGGCAGCCTATTCCAACGCCCAATGACCCTCTGCGTGAAAAACCTCCTCCTAATCTCCAGCCTAAATCTCCCCTGGCGGAGCTTGAGGCCATTCCCTCTCGTCCTTTCCCCTGTCACTTGGGAGAAGAGGCCAGCTCCCTCCTCTCTACAACCTCCTTTCAGGGAGTTGTAGAGAGTAATGTAGGTCTCCTCTCAGCCTACTCTTCTCCAGGCTAAACAACCCCAGCTCTCTCAGACACTCCTCATAGGGTCTGTTCTCCAGCCTGGACACCCACAAGTCTATGGGGCCAGATGGGATACATCCTAGGGTATTGAGGGAGCTGGCGGATGTATTGGCCAAACCCCTTTCCATCATCTTCCAGCAGTCCTGGAAGACTGGGGAGGTACCTCTGGACTGGAGGCTGGCTGATGTAGTTCCCATTTACAAGAAGGGTCGCAGGGAGGATCCAGGGAACTACAGGCCAGTCAGTCTGACCTCAGTGCCAGGGAAAGTCATGGAACAGGTGATCTTGAGTGCTATCATGAAGCACATACAAGAGAACCGGGTGATCAGGCCCAGTCAACATGGGTTTACCAAAGGCAGGTCTTGCCAAACCAACCTGATCACCTTCTATGACAAAGTGACTCGGCTGCTGGATGAGGGAAAGGCTATGCATGTGGTCTCTCTGGACTTCAGTAAAGCCTTTGACACAGTTTCTCACAGCATTCTGCTACGGAAACTGTCAGCCTCTGGCCTGGACAGACACACACTCTCCTGGGTAGGAAACTGGCTGGATGGCCGGGCCCAGAGAGTGGTGGTAAATGGTGATAAATCCAGCTGGAGGCCAGTGACAAGTGGTGTCCCCCAGGGCTCAGTGCTGGGTCCAGTCCTGTTCAATGTCTTCGTCAATGACCTGGATGAGAGCATTGAGGGTACCCTTGGCAAGTTTGCAGATGACACAAAGCTGTGTGCAAGTGTTGATCTGCTGGAGGGTAGGGAGGCTTTGCAAAGGGACCTAAACAGGCTGGACTGCTGGGCAGTGTCCAACAGCATGAGGTTTAACACGGCCAAATGCCGGGTCCTGCACTTGGGGCACAACAACTCTATGCAGAGCTACAGACTGGGAGAAGCCTGGCTGGAGAACTGCCAGGAGGAGAGGGACCTGGGGGTGTTGGTCCACAGCCGACTGAACATGAGCCAGCAGTGTGCCAAGGTGGCCAAGAAGGTCAATGGCATCCTGGCTTGTATCAGAAACGGTGTGACCAGCAGGTCCAGGGAGGTGATTCTCCCTCTGTATTCAGCACTGGTGAGGCCGCTCCTTGAATATTGTGTCCAGTTCTGGGCCCCTCACCACAAGAAGGATGTTGAGGCTCTGGAGCAAGTCCAGAGAAGAGCAACGAGGCTGGTGAAGGGGCTGGAGAATATCTTCCAATTAAGAACAAAACAGGACAAATTTCACTACCAAATGCAGTACATGTATAAATTTGGAAAGGAAAAAAACCCCAATAAACAACAACCACAAAGACATGCAGGCAAGGGGTCATTCTTCAGGTATTCTTTGCTTCCTGTGTTATAAATGTTAACATGAACAGAAGTGGGAACATTTATCCTGAGAGTCTGTCAAATGCTGTGACCATTACAAACTGCATTTGTTCCTCACCTCTGCCTACAGCAGCCATGTAATCCCAAACATAAACTTGAAAAAGGAGGACAGTGCCAAGCTCAAGTTATTGTCTTTCTTGGAACCCAAAAGCATTGCCATAGCTGGGCTGGCACAGTCACGTTAAGTTAGGGTAACTAAGCTGGTAAAGGGTCTGTAGAAAAAGTCTTATGAGGAACACCTGAGGGAACTGAAGTTGTTTAGTCTGGAGAAGAGGAGGCCAATGCGAGACCTTATCACTGTCTACAATCGCCTGGAAGAAGGTTTTAGTAAGGTAAGTGCTGGTCTTTCTTCCCAAGTAACAAATGATAGGACAAGAGGATGAAAGGAAATGGCTTCAAGTTGCACAAGGGGAGGTTCAGATTGGGTATTAGGAAAAACTTCTTTCAGTAAAGAGTGGTGAAACATTGGAACAGGCTGCCCAGGAGAGGGGTGGAGTCTCCATCCCTAGAGGTGTTAAAAAAAAATGTGTGGACATGGCACTTCCAAGACACAGTTTAGCATGCACGGTGGTGTTTGCCTGATGGTTGCACCTGATGATCTTGGAGGTCTTTTCTAACCTTAATGATTCTATGAATCTATTCTATAACTCTAGTGTAGAAAGGTACATGTTTTCTACAAAACACTCTAACAGTTGCATTCATATTAGCTGCCAGGCATTTGTCAGTGCTAAGAAGGGTTGCTAGAGACTGCATAAGCATTTTAAAAGCTTACAAGAAATGCCTGTTACATTATCTGCTGAAAGAGATTTTCAGAAGAATCAGATCAACTATTTCAGGAAAAAATATGATATTTTTTTTATGACTACAACAACAATGAATGCAACTCCCATTAGTAAGGAGCAAATCAAAATATAAATTACACAGCACTTGACGTGTTTTCAAATACACATAAGCAACCTCATTCAGTTTTTAGTGTCTTAATGTAACTCAGGTACGAAAACACTTTAAAAACAGCAAAAGATGCAGAAATTCAACAATACAGAGCTGTAGTGATTGAAAACTCTCAAACATATCTCATTTTAAATCCTTTCTGCTTATACGATGTAAAAGGGAATACAATGAGTTTTGCCTTAAGGCACTATAGTATAATTATAAGTAGGCATTATTTCAGAATTTTTTGCCAATTAAAGAAATTTCATTTAAAAGCTGCAGCTAATTACTTTTTTGCAGCATATAAAGCTACTGCAGAACAAGGTCTTAAATCTGATTGTCAAAGCATTTACAATGCTAATATACAGGAGATAAAATGGTTTTTGTTTTTCAGGAATAAATCCTTCTTCTATAAAGGGATGGTGAAAACCCTAAATCTTACTAAAAATCTATGAAGTCTAGGATCTCTTCATTTTTTAATGAAGAAACCTGAAAGAGAATAATACTGTGAGGTGCCCTGTGTAAAAGGATTTTAAAGAGTTCTCTGTCTCCCAGAACGATGCAAAGCATCAGCTATTCCTTTCCAATTAGTACCACAATGAGATAGAAGTTTGGGGTTTTTTTGAAGTAATAATGACGAACTTTACAAGAAGTAGGAGTTAAAAACACATGCAAGACTATAGGAATAATAAATTAGTACTAAGAGAATTGTGTAGGATAAATAGTTCGAAATAAGCAAGATGGCACAAATTAACATCAGGAAATGGAGACTTGACTTTGATGTGGGATTCCAACAGCACCAAAACCCAATAGAATAATTTTAACTCAAAACTAGAAAAGCCTACTAAAATTAATGTCAAATCATGGAATTCTCTACTATAAACCACTGAAGGCTGCTGGAAACACTGCTACTGCAAAAGTTTAGATGCATATATAGCAATCTATTTACTCTACTCACCATAGACAAGTCTAAGTACGGACAAATATCTTGCACACTGTATTATTTATTGATATATAAGACAGTGAGTGTGGCAGAATAATAGATAGCGGCTCCTGCGATACTGAGAAAGCAATGAACTGGGTTCTTACAAAAAACCAATATGTCATCTCTGCTTCCTTTTAAAGGGAACATCTTTACTGAAAAGTTTATTTACATGTCACTGATGTTGATGACACAGAGATACTGAGGCACATGCATAAATAGAAATGAAAGGATCAGAGCACTCCCATTACACAGCACCAATCTCTTGCATATTATTTCACATCTACTCTACTGTTACTGCCAAAAATTAAGTTTCCAACAGGAAAGAAAATTCCAAAAGAGACAAACCTAGCAACTTCCAGCATTCAGGAAGGAAGGTAAGAATGGCACATTCTATGTTTGGCATGTGTCACAACAGCTGCTACAGAGTTCAAGGCACTACTGTATCCTCCACATCACTCAAAGCTTCTCTCTCAGAGGTCATCATGCCACAATCTTTATTAAAAGCTCTTTATTCGATATGGAATTAAATATTCATAAACACTCATTTTTCAAAATTATAAAGCCAAATCTGTTTTAGTAACAACATTTTTCCCAGGAAAATCACAGCCTTATTTAAGTTGCCCATTATTAAATAGAATCCTAAAATTAGCCAGTTAGATGGCCAATTTTAGATTAAAAACAGATTAAAAGACCTGAAAAACAAGATTACTGGTTTCCGCTACACCTTAATTCTCACCCTTTCAAACACATCGAGAGCCACATTAGTTGCAGAGCAGTTTCTACACTAAACATTTTAACATTCTCTGGAATTAAAAGTCTTGGGTTTTTCAAAAATAAAATTCTTATATAATTTTTTACCTAAAGAAAATTAATCACTGATTCCTTTCTGCACAAATCCAACTGTTTCAGTACATACTCTACAGAAGCCATCTTCAGCACTACAGTAATGACTTGCTACTCCTTCATTCTCTGTACTAGCATTGTGCCAAGACAGGAGGCTAGATTCAAAACCTTAGATCTGCACTGGAATGTTGTGACAACACAGGATAGAAACAAGAACAAAGCAACAGCAAAGGAACTCTGATCATATATGTGCATTACACACAGCACCATCGCGCTCTCTTCTTTTCTGATCCTCTTTACCCACAGAGTAACAAATACTCTCTTTCACATGTGATACTCCTACAGGAATGAAAAAAGTTCCTGAAGGCATGCAGAAAATCTTCAGGAGTGATCGAAAGGATCCAAATAGCCTCCAGAAATTGAACAAGCTTTACATTGGAGCCTTAGCCAGCTGCGAAATTCCTTTTCTTTCTGCATTCCCATAAGGTAAAGAGATATAGAAACAGCAATCTACAAGAGACCATTTAAGCTAAAGAAAATCTGGATTTTACCCGTTTACTTTCACAATACACAGCTTGAAAACTTTCCTCTAGCAGATATCACTTAGTGAAATAACTATGCAAAAATGTGACAGAGAAAGCTGCATTAATTCCTTGCAATGGGAAGTGCTAAATATAAACATATTAAATGCTTAATATACCAGGATAGCCTCGCTCTCCTCATGTGGTAGGATGGATAATGCCTCTGTGACATTCCACACTAAAATTATAAGCTTGTTCTAAAATAGAAGAGAAAGAGGGGACATACTTGAAAAGAAAAAAACACCAAAAAATGATACTAAATGTGTGAGTCCACAAAGAACAGTAGAAAGAGGAGAACTCCTAGTCTACCCTTGTTTTGAAAAAAAGGCCAAGTAAATTACAAAAGAGACCAAGAAAACTTTTCAAGCAACACAGTTAACAAGTAAACACTTCCATTAACCCACATTTACATAACCAACTTGATTTTATTTTGTAAGAACAGAGCTTGAAAGTTTTATTTAGAGTGAAATAACAATGAAGAGCTAAACATCAACTGCGTGCAGTAATATCTGATTTGAAGTAAACAAACCTGGGACTCTACAAAAGAAAAAATAGAGTGCCAAAAGATATTTGCTGTACAGAAGTGTGTTTGGGGGTAGGAGGATGTTTTTAAAGAAACTATATAGCAGCAATCACTAAAAATTATGACAATTAATAACTTAATGATTCAAAATGCTAAGATTAGAGCTTTACAGCCATAGGAAACTCCATCTGAGCTAACACAGAGGATGACAGCCTCCTGCTATCAGTTACTATGTAGGTCAACCACAGAAGAAGAGAAAAATATCTTGACAAGGTTTCACACATATCAGCTTTCAGCAGAAAGACACTCCAGCTACAGTTTCACATTATATTGAAGCTGATTAATACCTGGCTACTGCCAAGTGAAAGGTCCCACTCAACCTTGCACCAGCTCTGGCATTTGTCAGCAGCTGGTAACTTGACTGAAGGTCTTAACACAGTAGACAATCTGTGGGCTTGGTAGAGCTCTCCTGGGCATGTTTGTTCTGTGGTTTTTTTGCATGGAGTTAGTTCCCTGAATTAGCTGACAGTGGAGTCAGATGACAGTTAAAGCTAACATGGGTAAAGAAGCAGGAACAACCTTCCCTCTACAGACAGATGAGTCCAAACAACCATACCTTAACAGAGCCTACCAGAGACAAATGTGTAAATAGTAGCCTTAGGGTGACTGGTATTAGAAGAAATGAAAACCACAGAGGTCTGAGGTAGACTGCCAAAACCAACAGTGGTAAGGCTCGCGTCTCCTGGAAACTGCAGACAATTGGATAAAAATCAAGGTCAGATAAACAAACTGACTGGACAACCCACACATCTAGAGCAGAGATCACCAATGTAAGAACTGGGCAGTTTGGGCAGTTCTTCTGACCAGCTCCAAGAAGAGCCATCTGCAGACCCAGCTTCCAGTCAAAGAGGAGATGACACCGCCTTCACTGTATGGCAAAGTCAGAGAAGTCCACTTGTGTGGACTGGTAGAACATCCCTAGGTGAGCAAGTTACCTACCACCTGCATGGGTCTCCTCTCCTGATCACCAGCCAGATAGTGCACAAGAACACAGCTTCTCTGGTGTTGCTGCAGTGAGTCAACAGTGGCTGGAAAACTAGTAGTTCTGTAGAAATAAGTCGATTAGCACAAGAAGGATGCTTCTATGTCCACACATGCTGTTGATTTATTAGGTTAAAGACTGCTTGTCTATGCATTAATAACATGATCAACACTAATAGTTGCAATACTGATTTATAACAAAGAATATTATAATTTTATATTCCTTGTATTGGTCACCATCTCTGTGAAAATCATTCTTTTAAGTTTCACAGCTTTAGTTACCCTACAAAAGCAAGCTCCCTTACTCCTTATGCCAGTACTCGGGAGAACAGGCAACAAGCCAGCCAGCCTGCGGTGAGCTGAGCCAGCAGAAAAATCATGGATTATTTCAGGCCAAATCAGGTCTCCTAACTGGCTGACAGCCCAAACACTGCTGTTGGGGCAAAGATATAGGCGAGATTAAATGGTTGAGAACACGGCAGAACAGGATATAAGATTCAAGTGTATAGACCTGCATGTTCAGGGATGTTAAATTAGAGCCAAGTTATAAGGAGAGCATTTTTTGCACACAAAGTCATATGGTCATTAACTGAAGTTATTCCCTCCCCTATCATTACCTCTGTCCCCTCACTCAGCTACATGGCTTCCCCTCCTCTAGATTATCCCAACGATACTGCTTCCTCCATCAAGTAAGAGTCATTCCCTACCATCCTAGATTGTATTTATGCCTTTCCGAGCACCAGCTTCCAAAGAATGAAATTAATTGCTGCTCCTCACCAAAACAAAGCCCCCCTGCTAGCTCTGGCTCAATTTGCCCCTCTGGGTTCCTGTTCCTAATCAGTTATTCCCTTCCCTTTTACAACCCCATATACAGGAGAAACAGAATTATATTAACTGAATCAACATCCTCTCTTTGATGGTTGTGTTCAAAAGGGGTACCACAGTAAATATGTTCATTCTTTTGTTTAACACCATAAGCCTTCAGCTTGATCTCCAACAATGAACCACAAGACCCTCAACAACTGAAGAAAAACAGCCAGAGAACGTTAGTCATTTAATGCAGCAGCCATGATATTTGTATGGTCTTAGTCTAAAAATTCTCAACTGTTCAAATACAAAATAAGTTGACAGCAATAATGCACATGAAGAGAAAAATGCTGTTGCAAAGTTAAAGTAGCAAATAGAATATAACAGAGAAGCAGAGATGGCAAACTTTCACATAGGCAGATGGTACAAGACCTCTCTGCATGGGAAACCCTCTGGCAGGTCCTACAGAGCTCTAAGGAAGTGACTACCCTCACCCAGATGTTCTGTCAGCAAAAGCTGCCACATACCCATAATGCTATTTCACTCATCCAGACAGAGTTGCTTTGCATATCCCAGAAGCAATAGTGCTTTAAATATCCTATTGGAAGTTCACATACAATGTTCAGATTTATCTTCCTCCTCCACCTATAACTGTTACCATTTAGATATACTGTAAATTGGTACCTGCATATCAATACATTTAAAATAAGAATAGAAGTCAACAGGCACTGTGCTATAAGCCATGCACTAAGATGTTGTATGGCAAAGAACTTAATGAGGAAAAGGAGGGGGAAAAACCCTGGGATCTGCCATATGAGACTGATATAAGTTCTTCATTACAGGGAATCCGCATTACTAGGGGTGCGCAGCTTAGTCCAAAGACAGGTCCACAGCAATTTCACTTGACTTGTTCCTCTCACCACCAAGAAACAGTTACATATAACCCTCTGGCTAATACAGTATCAGTGCCACTCAATTAGCCCTGCTATTGCACATGAGTAGCATTTGATTTGTCTGAACGACATAGATCAGCATCTGGTACCACAGGACCACACCAGTCACCAGCACTCCCTTGTCTCTATGTGGCAGCAGTTTAAAATACAGTCCTGCTTCATAGGAACTAGAAGAATTATGGGGTAACAACAGGGAGAAAAAAATTAATGTGAACTCAGTCTCAGAATATCAATAGCTTCCAGGAGGTATTTTGTGACATGTCACGAGACACGTCTCAGACAGGACAGGAGCTGCAGACAATGTTAAGTACAGTCCTTACTTTCAAGGGCAAAAACCAAGTAGATATAGCGCTTACCCTGTGATTCAAAAGGATTTCATCTACGAGGACGCAGACTGCAGTGTGGATATACTCTTAACAGTAATCTTGAATTAATTAAAATAGAAATAACCTATATTCTATATTCTTCTCTGATGCAGCATGGCTGGGAATAGTTAGAAGGAAAGAAGAGCAAAGCTTTATACCTCTCTAGCTGGCAAATAAGCCAAAACAGTAACTAAAGACAGAGCAACAAAATATCTGGAAATAAAGATGTACCGTCTAATGTGCACTGTTCTACAGAGCAAAACTGTATCTCATTACTCCCAAAGTTCTTTAATCTTGTCAATAAGGCAGAGGATGAAAGACAACTTTGTGGCAAATTATTTAGCCTTCCAGCCGCTTTTAGTAAGTTTCCACATTAAAATAATCCACCCTGCTAATAAACTATACAATTTTGATTCAAGAGACAGATAAATGAGTGTTGGGGATTTTTCTTCTTTTAAAAAAGATCAGAAAAGCAACACAAGATCAGTAACTCCCCACCTAAGAAAATACAACAGTGCAAGGCTCACACTACTCAGTATGTGAATATGTAAAGAAGGATTTTGCACATGAGAAGAGAATACAGGCCCCATCATGGAATCAAAGATTGAGGCACCTCTGCAAGTCATCTGGTCTGACTCCCCTGCTCAAGTAAGGTCCTCTAAAGCCAGCTGCCTGGGACCGCGGAATCATAGAATGGTTTGGGTTGGAAGGCCACCTTAAAGGTCATCCAGTTCCAATCTCTCTGCCATGGGTGGGGATGCTTTCCATTGGACCAGGTTGCTCAAAGCCCCATTTAACTTGGCCTTGAACACCTCCAGGGATGGGGCAGCCACAACTCTGGGCAACCAGTTCCAGGGCCTCATCACCCTCACAGGAAAACATTTTTGCCCAAGATCTAATCTAAATCTCCCCTCTTTCAACTTAAAAATGTTACCCTCATCCTATTCCTGCACCCCCTGTTACAGGGCCCCTCCCCAGCTTTCCTGTAAGTACTGGAAGGCTGCTAAAAGGTCTCCCCAGAGCCTTCTCTTCTTGTATTACAATGGTAAATGCAACAAAATGCAAAACAGTAAGAGGAAACTGTGATGTGTAAAGTACTCTTAGACATTACAATTAAGTCAGCTAAAGATGACTTGGCATTCTTCGGGAACTGCTAAACAGATCTTTGTTCATATTCATCTGCAATAAAAATATTGTCAGGATCTAAGAAGGGAAACAAAATATGGCAAATGAGCAATGTTTCAGTAGTACATATACCTATAACCATTACAGCAGTACATCTTGCATA
Organism: Coccyzus lansbergi; assembly: GCA_033558105.1. NCBI lineage: Eukaryota > Metazoa > Chordata > Aves > Cuculiformes > Coccyzidae > Coccyzus > Coccyzus lansbergi. The sequence goes on along the minus strand of JAUMJK010000257.1, from coordinate 63,442 downwards.
TACAACTGGAACAATGATGGATGTTTTTCATAATCCTATCATAAAATTAACAGATTAAACTAAAGCAGTTAAATGTTGCTTAACACCCAACTGCAATTTTGAGTATCAGTGAAATACTTTCATATTAAAATGTTTCACAGATTGCATATACAGGCTTCTAGATGTATGCAACAAAAGACAAGTTCAACACAAACTACTGTTGACGTGACCAATACCAAAAACAGAGGAGTACTGCAGCCAAGAACATGCATCTAAAACAACAGAACTGGGGACACAAAGTGCCACAGCAATTAGATCACTGAATTGTCTTCACTATTGCATTTGCTCCCGATTTTTCACATAGCTTTATAAGCAATATATAGTATGCTGTTATCTTCCTCTGTCAATTCTGTATAATACAATCATATATACATTCAGCAGATAGTTCAATTTCCTCCTCCTCCCCTCCTCAAAAATACACAATCAACTTTCTAAACTCCCAACAATAAAATACAGTTCACAGACCATTGCAGTCATATGTTTGATTCCTCCAAGATTAAATTAAAATCAATTTAATGATTATGGTGACTTCCTTGCCTCTTATTTCCCTAACAAATACACTATCGGTAATATAACAGTACATAGCTAAGAAAGGGAGGACTCAAACACAGTAACATAGTTGATTGGACTATTGAAAGCCCTGGAACTAGAGAACAACACACAACTCTTTCCTTTACTGGTTGTAAGCAACAAAGCCACGATTATATAGAGAATTTCAGACTCAATCATTTCAAACTTACTGGTTCAGAGTAAACAAACATGCAGTCCCAAGATCACCAAACCAAGAGATTCAACTCTTTATGACCCAAAGTCCACAATGAGCTCAGCCTTAGCTCCACCAGAACCAGTTACATTATGAGAAAACACTCCCAGGGCTGTAAGCCACTAAAGGTGAAGCTGCTGAGATGCTAACTTATTCAAGAGAAAAACATTGATTCAAAACAGCATACAATCTGAGAAAAAAAGACAAGTCTGAATATGTTGACTCAGCAAGATCAAGAATCAGCCCACTCCAAGAATCAAAGGAGGCTGATACTTTCTTACATCTACCAGGCCAGCAGGAAATCACTGAGCTGATAAGCACCTTAAGCGTCAGTAAACAGCCTAACTGGCTAGGTTCTCAGCAAAAGCTTGAAGAACCTCTGTGAGTGCTAGAAGAAGCTGAACGCATACCCACAGCAATTTTACAGACAGAAACTGTTTCTGAAGATCAGTGCTGTAGCAAAAGGTCATATCCTTGTGCGCACTGTTGTGCATGGAAGCTAATATTAATTAGAAGTTCTTTCCAGTTTTAAAGTAAAGATGCTGCAAAATCAAGCACTTACCAGGAAATGGAGGCTTAATTCCTCCCCCTATAAATACTGTCACCTTCATTCACTATTATTCTGGATTCCAGAAAGAAGAGATGGGAGAAAAAATAAAGAACCCAAAACATTGTATTTAAGATGGCTGTCAAATCTTAACACAGCTTCCCTTCTCGAGGATTTCTTACATTTCACAGAGAGTTTTATTTACTCTTGCTTCTCAGAGGTTAATGCTCAGTCATTCTTAGTGCTTTAAAAGATGAGTCACTTGTCAGCACAACATGTTTCACGACAACACCTAGCCTTTGTGGGAGAGAAAGGTTGGGGCAAAGATGATCTGTGATCTTAAAACCAGCACAGCATAAAAGAACATCAGAAAAACTTCTGCATTACACTTCCATCCAACCCCTCCTGTCCTTCCCTTCCGTCCCAGCTTTCCCCTCCACACAGTAGAGAAGATGGTGATGCTGTTTTAGATATCTCTGACTACACAAGCACTGGATAGCACTTGCCACTTTCACAGCCCTGTTTTACTTCAACTCTTGAGCACTGAACCAAAAACAATAGGGTCAAATTGCTAAAAATAAGTAATCGATTCTATAAAAGGGAGAGATAGAGTGGAAACTGAAAATAAAACATAAACCCAAAAACTGACTGCCACAAATGTTTTTGAACAGTTTGATGTAAATATAAGGCTTTCTAAGTCTCAAAAGGCATTCTATTTTAAGCATTATTGAATCCACCTGAAAGCTAGTGAGGCAAGGTTATAGCTGATGCAGTTTAAAGCAATTTTCCAAGGCAGCTTAGAAGAGCTCTACTTGCACTCTGCACAGGTTCCAGAATTTTTTCTTATTAACAGAAGTAGATAGAAAAATTTGTTCAGTATCAAATTCAAGGAATGTTTTAAATTTTTATGCTTCCACATATTTTCTAATTACTAGAATACTAAACAGTAGTACATAGTTGTTTTTTTCCTAAAAATTCCATACTATGAACCCATGAATGTTCAAATTAAACTTGCAAGAGAACCAAAGAACACTCAAAAATTATACACATCACTTTGAAGTCTGGAGTTGTTGTTGATTTATTTTTTACTGTACAAAAAGACTATCCACAGATATTTCCATGGGGTTTTCCCCTTCTAAATAGAATGGGCACTTCAAATTTTCCCAGTGGATTCTAGAGTACAAAATATTTTAAATGAAGTTAAATACCTTAATGGACTAAATTGCAATACAGAGCTGGGGACTGATCAGGTGACTTGTGTCAGTATCTGAACCTCCCTGACCAAGTAAAGATGGCATTTTCTTTGCAACACCTTAAGTTTCTCCTGCAAGTGTTCCTGCAGGTTATATTACCACTCGAAACATCACATATTTCATTGACCATAATGATTCAGGCACCTTGCCAAATTGACATGAATATGTCAAGTCCCATTTTTCTTTGTAATAGCAGTAGACTGGATGATCTAGTTGCACTGCAGTGTGACGGCCAGATGCTATTCTGAAAAAATTACGTCTGAAGAAGGGAGAAGAGGTGTCAAGCAAACGACTGTGCATAACTGCAATGCCATATCCATCTGAATAAAACTAGTGCTCGAGTGATTTATAGAAATCAAAACAAACATCAAGACTACAGATGTATAAAAACCAGAGCAAACCAAAGACCTGGGGTTCACATGTAGTGTTAGTAACACAATCTCATAAGATTCTGTTGTTTCACAAACACACACAAGAACAAGGTCATCCTTACGCATTTGACTTTGAGTCAATAAACTCTTCCCTCTTTACTCAAATGCTGCAATGCTAGCAGAGTACCAGGTAAAGCCAGTCAAAGATTCCTGGTTCTCTTCCATCACTGGTTTGTTTCTGTTGTTGTTGACATCAAGTAATACCAAGAATGATGGGGTGACAAGAGGATATTTGGGTTTGGGTAGGTTTTTTTGGTGGGTGTTGGCATTTTGTTTGGGTTTTTTATGAAGAGCTACCTTTGGTTACCAATAAAACTTGGAATCACTCCCAATCACTCTGTTCATGAACATAACTACAAGCAAAAGCTGAACCAAGTTCACAAGTGAGATTCTTCACAAAAACTTCCAGTAGAATATCACTCACCTCATTAACCACTGTTTCAGAAGTTTCACATGCAAGTATTGAAATGACAGTAGTGACAACCAATTATCTATAAACTGCTCGGTGAAGTGGGTATCACATATACGGATACCAAAGTATCCTTCCATAGGTGTCAGACTCTCAATATATTGAGAAAGTTCCCAGACACGATATCAAACCAAATAAATTCCTCAGTTATCAGGGTGGTAGTTATTGCAGCACCATTAAATTCCCCTTCCATCATCTGGACTGTGAATTCCATATCATATTCATTTCATATCAAAATAGGTATAAGATTCATACTCTACCAACTTTTCACTGCACTTATCTGAACCAACATAAAGTGTACAATTATTAGATCCAACCTGACTGTTTTGAAGTACCTAGATCAGTATTTCTAATAGCTGGAGAATAGGAAGCACCAGTTAAAGTAACGTGCAAGATATATATGGATAAAACTGAAGTTAAATATTTAATTCTTAGCACTACTTCTCATTTGGTTTAATTCTTCCTATTTACACGAATAAAAGCTGTTTCTGAGATCCATTAATTCTTTCTAGAGACACTGGATTCCATAGCAATTAAAATATTATTCACAAAACTAGAAAAATTCCTTGAATACCCCTTATAGCATCAGAACTCCATGATGCAGAGAAGCCTACTTATCCCTCCGTGGTATTTTCTTCTCCGGAACACTGTACATTGCAACTCAGAATTCAATACATGTGTTACTTAATAATGTGGAGAACGCTTTCCACTCAAACATAAGCCTATGACAGCAGAACAGATGCCTTTAGGAAACTAAGGATGTGTGATTACAGCACTGGGAAAACAGACACATGCTTGCATCATCTGCAATTATTGAGTTTAGAATTAAACAGTCTTCAGTGTTTCCAAGATAAACCTGATTAAGAGATTTAAAAAGTCACTAGAAACATGATTCTTAGTCAAATTAGTTCACACTATCATTTTTTCAGGACCGAATTTTCTCTTTCGTTGGAAAGAAAAAAAGGCATGGGGAGGGGGAGGGCAAAATATTGCGTCTTATCCAGGAAAACAACTCCTCCAAGAAGCATCTTTCCCACTACTTTTGCCATCTCAAACAAAACCAGAGAGCAGTAGGGTTTTTTTCAAGTTGTTTTTAAAGCACAGAGGAAATTTTATTACATTCAAGTAATGAAAACAAGTAGGAAATCTACTGTCCAGAAAGTCAACTCTAGAGGCAGGATATTCAGAGCAAGAACATGGCAGATGTGATCTTCCCCTTCTCACTGAAGGATTTAAGGGATATGCTGCTCCCACAGATGAGATGTTTTTCTTACCCTTTGCGAGCATATTGAGTTTGATCCAATAAAAGGAAAAATGGATTAGTTTGATTTACCACTAACGGTCATCTGCTCATAAGTGGTCTGACTGTACACTCCAACATTTAAATAAAACATGTCAGCAAGTCCTGGAGAAGAACGGTAACAAATCACTGAGAGGGAGAAACTACTGATGCAGTTTGCCTGGACAAACTGCAAATACATTGCTGGCCTACAAACAGTGCTAAACCGCAGCCAAGATGAACAACATCTTGAAAAGTTCTTTCAAGTTGCTACCAGAACACAGGAAATGTGAAAATTAACATTTCTGCATGCTAGTGTTAATAGACACAACATAATCTCATTTGAGAGCTCTTAGATCTTTATACAGCACGAAAATACTTCCATTGAATGCCATCCTTTAAAGCTGTAATTTCACCCATGCCATACTGATCAGATTACGTAATGTTAAACCAAATAAAAACCTCAAACTTGCTCTCAAACAGAATCATACAAAACAGCAACCCCCCCCCACAGCAAGCCTCAACGGCAGCATTACAGCAGAGGTAAGGATGCATTTACAAAATCCTCTAGTGGCTTAAGAGGTGGCCAACAAGTAAGAAAGCACATAAAACATTAATGAAAATACTGAATACCTAATGCAAGGACATCAAGTTCATGGGTTTGCATCATAAGAAAGTTTAAAAAAAATTAAGGCAATAGGACAGAATCATAAATATGATTCAAGATTTGGGCAAATAAATCCTGTGAGGAGATAAAGCCTATAAGGATCAGAACTTACACAGCCCATATTTAGTACATAATGGACTTTTGCTTTCTGCCCCAGTGTTTCCCACCCTCTCCATAACACAGCCCATTGCTACTGGCATCCTATAAAATCTTCCCTGTCACAGCATTAATTTCCAACTACCCTTCTCCAGTGACCAGTGAAGCACAGAGGACACTGCTATGGCTGGTTCAGAGTTACAGCTGCACAGACCAACTAGCAGCTGACCAAGTATCACAAACTACTCTTGGGCAAATAGCTGTGATTCCTCCTTCAGCACTGTCCTTAATTAAGGTCTTTCAAGATGTATTAAGATAGAAAACCATACTTATTCGGACAGATGAAACTTTGCTGTTGATAGATATAGGGGAGAAAGAGAGATGTGAAAACAGAACAAGGTCAGTGAGCACTACAGGTAAACATACAGCACAGCCACGGAAACCTTATTTGCTTAAGAGGCAAAGCTAGATACTTTAAAAAAGCAGTTTCCAGCTTAGCAAAGATGGTTAATAAGTAACTTGTAACAACTTATCAATTATTTTATTTTTAGTTTTTAGAAAAACATCACTGTACCTGGTTGATACTCAAATCACAGAATCACAGAACAACCAGACTGGAAGAGACCCAATGGATCATCAAGTCCAACCATTCCTATCTAACACTAAACCAAGTCCCTCAGCACCTCATCCACCCGTGCCTTAAACACCTCCAGGGAAGGTGACTCAACCACCTCCCTGGGCAGCCTATTCCAATGCCCAATGACCCTCTGTGTGAAAAACCTCCTCCTAATCTCCAGCCTAAATCTCCCCTGGCGGAGCTTGAGGCCATTCCCTCTTGTCCTGTCCCCTGTAACTTGGGAGAAGAGGCCAGCTCCCTCCTCTCTACAACCTCCTTTCAGGTAGTTGTAGAGAGTAATGAGGTCTCCTCTCAGGCTCCTCTTCTCTAGGCTAAACAACCCCAGCTCTCTCAGGCATTCCTCATAGGGTCTGTTCTCCAGCCCCTTCACCAGCTTCATCGCTCTTCTCTGGACTCGCTCCAGAGCCTCAACATCCTTCTTGTGCTGAGGGGCCCAGAATTGAACAAAGGATTCAAGGAGCGGCCTCACCAGTGCTGAATACAGAGGGAGAACCACCTCCCTGGACCTGTTGGTCACACCGTTTCTGATCCAAGCCAGGATGTCATTGGCCTTCTTGGCCACCTTGACACACTGCTGGTTCATGTACAGTCGGTTGTCAACCAACACCCCCAGGTCCCTCTCCTCCTGGCAGTTTTCCAGCCAGGCTTCTCCCAGTCTGTAGCTCTGCATAGGGTTGCTGTGCCCCAAGTGCAGGACCCGGCATTTGGCCGTGTTAAACCTCATGCCATTGGACTCTGCCCAGCAGTCCAGCCTGTTTAGGTCCCTCTGCAAAGCCTCCAGCAGATCGACACTTGCACACAGCTTTGTGTCATCTGCAAACTTGCCAAGGGTACCCTCAATGCCCTCATCCAGGTCATTGATGAAGACATTGAACAGGACTGGACCCAGCACTGAGCCCTGGGGAACACCACTTGTCACTGGCCTCCAGCTGGATTTAACACCATTTACCACCACTCTCTGGGTCCGGCCATCCAGCCAGTTTTCTACCCAGGAGTGTGTGCGTCTGTCCAGGCCAGAGGCTGACAGTTTCCATAGCAGAATGCTGGGAGAAACTGTGTCAAAGGCTTTACTGAAGTCCAGAAAGACCACATGCATAGCCTTTCCCTCATCCAGCAGCCGAGTCACTTTGTCATAGAAGGTGATCAGGTTGGTTTGGCAAGACCTGCCTTTGGTAAACCCATGTTGACTGGGCCTGATCACCCGGTTCTCTTGTAAGTGCTTCATGATAGCACTCAAGATCACCTGTTCCATGACTTTCCCTGGCACTGAGGTCAGACTGACAGGCCTGTAGTTCCCCGGATCCTCCCTGCGACCCTTCTTGTACATGGGCACTACATCAGCCAGCCTCCAGTCCAGTGGAACCTCCCCAGTCTTCCAGGACTGCTGGAAGATGACAGAAAGGGGTTTGGCCAATATATCCGCCAGCTCCTTCAATACCCTAGGATGTATCCCATCTGGCCCCATAGACTTGTGGGTGTCCAGTTGGGCAAGCAAGGCTCTGACCATCTCCTCTTGGACCACGGGAGCCTTGTATTGCTCCTCTAGTTCCAGGGTTTCTACACAGAGGGAACAGCTTTCTTTACAATTAAAGACTGAAGCAAAGAAGGCACTAAGTACCTCAGCCTTCTCCTCATCCCCTGTCACCATTGTTCCCTCTGGTATGGTCTCCCTTGTCCTCCTTTTATTATTTATATATTTATAGAAAGATTTTTTCTTGTCTTTTACAGACTTTGTCAATCTGATTTCTAGTTCAGCCTTAGCCCCTCTGATTTTTTCCCTACACAACCTCACTTCCCTCCTGTAGTCCACCCAAGAGGCCTGTCCCCTCTTCCAGAGCCTATAAACATTCCTTTTCTTCCTAATGTCACTTAAGATTTCTCTACTCAACCAAGCTGTTTTTTTCCCCTGCCAGCCTTTTTTCCGGAACACGGGGATGGCTTTCTCCTGAGCTGCTAGGATCTGCTTTTTGAAGAGCTCCCAGCCCTCATGGGCAAACTTGCCCTCAAGTACTGTCTCCCAGGAGACTTTGCCAACCAGCCTTCTAAAGAGTTTAAAGTCTGCCCTCTGGAATGGAAGTTACTAGGAAAAAATATCTCATCTACTTTTTAACAACTTCAAATACTAAATAATACAAATAATACAGAACCAACAGGTCTTTATCTGTACAGGACACTAGATCAGACAACAATATAAAGACAAAAGTAATCAAAAGTCTACAAGTTTATAAGCAAACATATACTACAAGCAGTTCTCAAAGCTTTATCCAGTATTGCCACACTCCATGAATAAGCGTATTCACTTTCAGTACAGTAAGATAATAAAGTAAAATCTATTTCCTGATTTTGAAGACAAATAGCAGAAGTTCTATTGATCAAATAAGAGGTAAATAACTACTGCAGGTACTTTAGAAAAGTTACAATCATACAGAACATTTAGAGCCCTCAGACTTTTTATTTCAAGGTTTAGGGCAGCAGGGCATTTATTCTTCCCCTTTCCTGGTTTTATTGCCTCGTTAGCCTGTTGAAAGCTCCTCTCCCCATGAACTGTTCATCTGCAACAGAACTCTGAAGTTTAGTAATAAGCTGATTCTGTAGTTACTGAATGAAGACAGATGATAGCACTTACTTGAGTCTGCAAATGGAAATGAAGGGAAAAGAATATATCCCAAAAGCTATATCCAAACACACACTCAGGTTGCAACTTTGTTAGCCTGAGTTTGTTAACCACTTTGTTCTGCTGCGAGAGACAGCTGCCTAGCCATCACACCAGACTTTTCTCAACACCGAGAGCTTCAATAATGAACGTGGATGGCAGTGGAATAAAAGCACTGACCATGTTTTGGACTTTACAGGTTTCTTTGGGAAGCATGTAAAAAGAGAACAAAAGGCATTACAAAAGTTTTCCTCTTTGCTCATCTTCAGTCTCGGTTCAACTGTTACAAAAACATGTGCGTATACAACACAATGTCACCAAGCTTGTAATTAGTTTTATGTATGTTTGTTGTAATGAAGCAAAACCCCACACCTCTGAACTAGCTGAGTGGGACTGAGGTGCTTGTATTTACTACAGGAAACCAAGAGGATCAGGAGACAGGAGAACTCTCATCCTGCAATATGCCCACAATAAGATATGTTGCTTCCTATTGCCTACACTGCTACCATCATCAAGCAACCCACATTTATGCTGAAGTTCTTTTGAGATTTTAATCTACAAAATCCCGAATGAACTAAAGCGCTACTGCCTCCCACCCACTAGCTGGCCAACATCCAGCCAGCAGACTTTCTGCAGTTTTCCCACGCCTGATGGTTTTCTAGCATGGAGACAACGTGTAGATCATGCAGAAAGCCAACAAGTTAAAACTACTTTTTTAAAAAATGGAAAGGATAAAAACTAGAGAACACCAGCTTTTGACTACTGTCTTTCATAATACAGGAAATACTTTGACAAACTAGAGTAGAGCAAGATAACTTGAAGAAAGCAGCACTCTGCCTATCATGTAGGCTGTTCAGCAGATGGGGGGAAGGAGGGAGGACATCTAGACAGATGGTCTAGAATTTGCATTTTGTAATTTAAAGATGAAAGCATTTCTCTGCCACAACACACTAATTCCAGCAGAACCTTAGAAATAATGGAAGAGAGTACCTCTCTAACAGTCCAGTACAACTTCAGGTGAAACTCAAATTGAGTTTAAGAGTATAATGTGGGGACTCCAGAAGTAGTCAAGAAAAATCAAACTCATAAATCTTCAAGTACCAGCATCGTTTGTCAGAATGGAGTCCAGAATAGAGAATGGTACATGGCTACTAAAAACTCCAACTGAGAAGTCTCCAGATAAAAAAAGATGCAGTAGCTTCAACAGTTGAAGACTGACACCAGAAAGTTCTGACATCTCTGCCCTAGACAAATGTTTCCAATCCCCGACTTGGAACATGTTCCTGCCCTCTTCAGCTCCATAGGTATCACCGTTAGGACCTGCACCCCTCTTATGCTTTGCACCCTAAAAAAACCTTGCTTCTAGACCAAGCACCTCACGTTTAACTCAGTGCCACAATTCAGAGACACTTCAGAGTCTACTCTGAAGTCAGGCACAAAACTTCACAGAATGAAAAACTGAACAGAGTAGAAGTTGGGGCCCAGACACTACAGAGGCTCCTGATGTTTAAACGAAAAATAAGGTTCTCTGAATCACAACAGCAAATACTCTTAACTACACTAATAAGTTAGTCCTTAAGCAAAAGTGGGAAAGGAAGAGCAGAGTTTTATGTGCTGTTATACTTGATGCAATGGCAGAGGATGACAGGAGACACTGTTCCTATTGAGTAACAGAGGTTAAATTAGCTCCTTTGCCTGCTTCAACTACAGCCAATTAAGTCATCTAGACCCGAATTTATTAAGCCTTTCATGTTTATGAAAAAAAAAAAAAAAGCAGGACCTAAAAGAAATTAAAACTGAAAGCTCTTCAGAATTCTTAGCTGCTGTCCTAAGAACAGAGACAGCAGCTGCCCCTGCTGTAAAGACAACTATACATTCAACGACATAAAAAAGAGCACTTTTAGACTATCACCATACAGCTGCTGATCCACAACTGGTCATATCAGACTGTTCAGCTTCTATCTTCACATAACAGTGACAATATCTATCTTGACAGTAGTCAATACTCCTTAGTTTCGCAGAAACAAAGTCAAAGGCACAATTTACTCTGACCTATGTCTACTCATACATAGAGGCCAAGGCAGCTGAGATGCTCGGTTGTATTATCAGTACCTGTTACCTGCCTGATGACATGAGGGTTGGTGGTTTTTTTAAGTACAGGCAGGAATTATGACTTGAAGTAACACACAGGAATTTAAGAGTTAAAGACACTGCTCTGCAAATTCTGAAGAACTGAAATGCTGGCACAATAGTAGTCCAAGTGCTGTTACAAGGTGGCTTTGCAGCTTTGAGCTCATAAAATTACATTATTAATTGCCTCCAAGATTAATGGATTTTTACCACAGAAACAATCTTAACTTTTGTCAAGTAATATAAAGAGCAGCTGGCTTGACCCATCATTGAAGGAACAGGTCTGTCCAATTTTCATATTACAGATAATCTTCTTTTAAAAAAAATCCAATAAAGCCAAGAGATTATAGGGCATCTGCATTCTCATTCATTTACATTAGATGCCAAGAAACCATAAGAATGTTTTGTTTTGGTTCCAAAGCTATCTTTCACATCTGGCACTGAAGAACAAGGTTCCCAAGATAACTGGAAAGTAATTGGGCAGTGAGAAACACCTTGAAGTGTCTCTACTTGACAAGGGAGATGCAGAAGTTTGGGAGAAGTGACAGTTATCTAAAGCCACATAAAACCCGAGTGATAAACAAATTTATTTGGCAAGACGCATTTTCAAAATTGTGCCGCTCTTATCCCAAAGTCTCGGCAATATCCTATTTGAAATGGAGATCTAGTAGTCTTTGGGAAACAAAATCCATTTCTTACAAAAAATGTGCAAGTACATATGTTCACAAGACCTGAACTGGTCCTTTCCATTCACTTTCCTCCCAGGTGAAAAATTATGTGGTACACCTTTCCAACATTACTAACCCACTCCCCATGCATTATTCTGCAAGCGTACATGAAGAGTTTACTTGTGAAATGAACACCTGAAAATGAGTATCAACTTGTACTATAGCTCATCCATTTCCCAAAACATAAATTGCAGTATTATTCCAGATTTTAACAAGAAAGATGGTTTTCTTTGGATGGTGGGCACACTAATTTGTGAACAAATACTTTAGACTATCATGAAAGAAGCGGGGTTCTCCCCTCTTTTTCTGTCTGTAAGGGGAGAAGGAAATAGGAACAAGAGCAGTAAAAGCACCGGTTAATGGAAGATGTAAAGTTAACATCACTGAGGGGTAACCCCAGTAACAAAAATAATAAAACTACTCAAGAATGTCAATGCAGCCCAGAGTAAGAGGTAGGAAAGCAGTGCGAGTAATATAGAGAAGGTCCAGTGAAAACCACTGTTAGTACACCCAATACGTAAGCCTTGCTGTGTAAAAACCAGCTCTACCATTGCTGTATTTTGCTAGAGGACAGAAACATGAATACCCTCCAATAGCCTACAAAGTTCAAAACTTAAGGAAACAAGTACTGAATTATTACAGCCTTCATACCAAAGGAGCAGCATAATAATGCTATGAGCTTTTTATCACTTGACAAGATGTCAATACCAGCATTCACATAAATAACACTTTCCCTTGGTCACTAAATCAACACATCTGTCACTTCATTATCAAGTGTACACTCCATATGAATGGCCTTTGATGAAATTTCTTCTGAAGTGTCACAATTCTCGGAAATACAGCTTGTAAATCCATCATCACGTTTCACATCCTAGACCACATCCTCCTCATTATTACCAGTAGGTTAATTTCTCTTGATCTTTTCTACCATAACTCCTTGGTACTATCTGAATAACAGTAGCTGACACCTGATTTTGCTCCTCAACAGTAAGCTGAAGAAAGTTTTCCATCTCAAACTGTGATAACAAATAATCTAGGATTCACTACCGATGATCCTGTACGTTCTCAAAATACTGTCTGTCAATGTCCCTGCAACCCAGGGGCAGAACTCAGCAACAAAAATGGCAACAGGTGTTTTGTTTTAAGGAAAACAAGTCACCACATCAGCTCCAAGCTAGCAAATAGCCTCTTGATAAGACTATGTGGTTATAAGCCAAAAAAAGTTGCTCCAAAAATAAAGCACATAACCTTGCTTCACAACGCATATGGTGGCATTCAAATAAGAGTCTGACAAACAAGTTAAGCAGGCAGGCTGTTTTAGTAATTAAGACATACTTGGAGAAATCCCATGGTTTGCACAGCTAAAACAATAGGAGCATATATTCTTGCTCAAATAACTCAAAAGGCAGTCATAAAAAACTACAGGGACACTTTCGGGTGAGGGAGTGTATGAGAGGTACACACTTTCACAGTTTATGCAGGAACCATAGAAGAGTTAACTGATGACAGAATAGCCTCTCTTTTTAAGCACAAATCCCAAGCAAGAAAATGCATTTAGCTCTGACAGTTATAAGTTATTGCTTACCTCCACATGACAGACAAAAATAGTACCGCTTCATTACTAAAGATGTAGCCTCAGTAATTATACTTACAGAGCAAACTCAAAGACAATCTACATCAGTAGGTTATGCAAGAGCATCACTCCAGAACCACCACTATAGACAAATTCCCATTTTCCACAGCCCACCTACTAGACAACACAAGGTACCAGTCCATAGCTGGAGTTATGAGAATTTCTGAACTCCTCTTTTTGTTTCATCTGCCTTCTGTTTTAGCATCCGATTTTGACTGCATGTACAACAGTGACTGGGGAAGCTAAGAAAGAAGATCGCATCAGAAAAAGAGACAGCAAAAGATAACTTTAAAGGCCTATTAGGCAGTGTCTACACCTATGTTTTGCGCAACATTTAACCACACCAGCAATTAACAACATAAACAAAAGAAGTCCCTGTTAAATATTAAGCATCCATGCCCTTTGAGTTAGGGAGAAAGAGCTCATGGTAAGTGCCCCAAAACATCCAACAGTACAGATACCTTAAGGAAAAATGCCATAGTACTCATAAATCATAACAGATTAAGAGTCAATCTTACCCTCCCTCCTTTTAACCTGGCACAATTAACCTTTAAATAATTCCTACATCATGTCAACAGGATATATTTTTAACTGTTCTCAAAGAAACATTATCAGCAGAAATAATCTTTCTTTAAATTTCACTGTATTGCTAACTTGAGTATGGAAAGCAGAAATTTTACCACCCATCACCACCACATTTTATACATCTTTGACAGTCAGTTTCTCTGTGACATTAGGGTAGGAGTTACGAGATTAAAGTATGTTAGAAACATACACGCTGTATAACCCTCAATTAAGTTTTGAAGGGTTAACTTCACCTGACTCAGCCTTGAAGACGTCGAGGCTTGCACCGAACAAAGCTTTAGGTGCCCCCAAAAAGCTAACAGCGTGACTTGTCCTAGTTACTCTTAACTACTGTTTTATCTCCAATTTCTTTACGCTGGCAAACACAATTAAGGAAACTTAGCCACCAGCACCTCCGATTATCTAGAATAACGCTAGGAGAAGGGATTTTAAGGGCCACAAAAGGCAACTGTGCCATCCACACTACTTCTGCGTCCTGCTCGTCGTAGGCTGACAGCCTCTGGGTCGCAGCATGAAGTCTTTGTCAGATCAAAGTTCTCGTTACACTATTCAGCAACAAGCAGCTGTTTTAGGCAAGCACATAAAAGCTATAGAAAAGATGCAGCAGCTTCTCAGTCACACATACTGTCCCCATGAATGCCATAACTTAACTTCCTTCTTCCCACGGCTGATGCAGGGAATTAGCCAGGGGGAGAAGATAAAGCAAGCCACAGAAGAGCTCCTATTCATCCTCCCAGCTCCTCGCTAACCAGAAGGCTAAGAAAGAAGGCTGAAGAAGAAGAATACATCGAGCCCCGACTGCGCGTGGCAGCTGGAGGACGTGAGGTGAGCGCTCAGGAGTTGGGGAAGAGGTGAGGATGCCGGAGAAAGGAGCCGGTCCCGCTCCCACCTACCTGTGCCGGTGTTCGTCGTGCCCCTGCCCGTGGATGAGGAAGCCGCCGAGGTCCTTGCCGCCTCTGCTGGTGTCCACGTGGGGAATGAGCACATCCTCCAAGCCCAGGTCGAAGCGCTTGTGCTTCGAGGAGTCGGGGAGGAAGAAGAAAGCCCCGAAGCACAGGGTGATGAAGGCACTCAGAATAAGGAGCAGGATAAATTTCTCGGAGAGTCTCAAGGTAGCCCTGTGGTGCGGGAAGGCGGAGCCCCCCAGGTTCAGCGGGGGCAGCCTCCGCCCGGAGAGCGGCAGCAGGGCCGGGGCGGTCATCCTGCCGCTCTACCCACGGCGGCCCCGCGGGGCACGGCTCAGCCCCGGCGGGGGGCGGTCCTGCCCCGGCTCGGCACCGCCGCGGGACCGGGGGGAGGCTGCAGCATCCTCCCCGCGGGCGCCGAGCCGGGAGGCAGCGCGGGGCAGGGGAGGAGGAGGGGGATAGAGGGGGGAGGAAGGAGGACAGGGCAGGGGGAGGACAGTGGGAGAAGGAGGGCAGAGGGACAGGGAACGTAGCTCAGTACAGGGCAGGGGTGAGCCGGGCAGGGGAAAGAAGGCAGCTCAGAGTAGGGCAGGGCAGGGCAGGGAGAGGAGGAGGAGGAGAGCAGAGCAGGCGGAGAGGGAGGGCAGCGCGGAGAACGGGGGGGGGGCTGGGCTGCCCCACTAGCGCCCGCCCCCCCGGGGTTCGCCCGCCCCGCTACCTGCGCGCCCCCCTCGCCCTGGGGCCAGCGAGGGCCCGAGCGGGCGGCTCAGCGGCGGCGGCGGCGGCTCTGCCCGATCGCAGCGGCCGCTGGACAGCTGGGGGGACACGGGGACGCCGCCGAGGGCCCGCTGCCCCTGCTCCGCCCGCGTCCCCTTGCTCGGGCCGGGCGGAGGCTCATCCCCTCCGCGCCGCCCCCACTGCGAACGGCGCCCGGGAAGCGGCCGCCGCGGCTCCGCTCCAGACCCTCTGCCCGCCCCGACGGCGCCTGCGCGGGCAACGGCGGCGCCTGCGCGCGGGGCGGGGCGGGGGGCGGGGCTGCCCGAGCCGGCGCCGCGCGGGGCAGGGGGGGATGGGGGGCGAGGGGGCGGAGCGGGGAGGGGCCGCCGGGGAGGGTGTAGTCGTCGGGTAGTCGTGGAGTGGTCTGAGTGGGAAGGAAGCTTAGAGATCGCTGCCTTCCGACCTCCCTTGCTACGGGAAGGGACATCTCCCGCCAGATCAGGGTGATCAAAGTCTTATCCAGCCTGGCCTTGAACATCTCCAGGGACGGGGCAGCCACGACTTCTCTGGGCAACCTGTGCCAGTGTCTCCCCATCGTGAAGAATTCCTCCCTAATATCTACTCTAAATCTCCCCCCTTACAATTTAAAGCCGTCCCCTGCATCCTATCACTCCATGCTCTTGTAAGAAGTCCGTCCCCAGCTTTCCTGTAGCCCCTTCAGATATTGCAAGTTCACTCTAAGGTCTCCTTGGAGTCTTCTCCAGGCTGAACTACCCTAACTCTCTCAGCCTGTCCTCGTGTGGGAGGTGCTCCAGCCCTCTGATAATCCTTGTAGCCCTCCTCTGGACCCATTCCAACAGCTCCGTATCCTTCTTACATTAGGGATTTCAGAACTGGACGCAACACTCCAGGTGGGTTCTCAAAGATCATCTAGTCCTACTCAAGTCCTTGCATAGGACAACTCCAACCTTCACTCCGTGTTCCTGAGGACACTGTGCAACTGCTTTTTGACTATTGTTAGGCTGGGTGCTACGACTGCTTCCCTGGGGAGCTGTTCCAGTGCTCCATCACCCTCTAGGTGAAAAACCTTTTCCTAATATCCAACCTAAACCTGGCATATCTTCCTGCAATTCCCTTGGGTCCTACCATTGGTCGCTAGAGAGAAGATATCAGCACCTGCTCTTTCTCAATCCCTTGTGAGGAAGCTGTAAACTGTGATTAGGTCTCCCCTCTGTCTCCTCCAGGCTCAATAGTCCAACAGGATGGGCAAGGCAGTGTGGTGGCTTCCCAGCCAGTGCCACCCTGAGAGCTGCATTGTCTCCCAGGTTCAGCGGTGGCAGGTTGGAGAGGGTGGCATCTCAGGCAGCAAAATCCAAAAGCACTGCGCAACCCCAGCTGAGTGTTGTGTGGCAGGATCGTCCTGGGGACCTCGTATGAGGGGCCCCATGGTGGAGGATTTATCTCTAACATGACAGGCATGCCCCTCGGGAGCTGCACAGGGCTCTGATATGAGCACATAGCATGCGTCTTAGTACCCTATGAAGACACCAGACTGTGCATCATAGGTCATTAAGGCTGGAAAAGACCTCTAAGATCATTCAGCCCAATTGTCAGCTCAACAGCACCACACCTGCTAAACCATGTTACAAAGTGCCATGTCTACAAGTTTTCTGAATACCTCCAGAAAAGGAGATTCCACCACTCTTGGGCAGCCTGTTCCAATGCTTCATCACTCTTTCAGTGAAGAAATTTTTCCTAATATGCAATCTAAACCTCCCCTGACCCCTGGTCCTCATCTCCAGTAATGTGATTTGCACAGCAGACAGATGAGGGAACTCTAATTCTGCCCAATGCCATCTCCAGTGCCCGTGGTTCCTGGGAGACGTTTGTCTTTCTTGATATTGTTGACACATTATGACTTTTCTCCAAGTTTCTTACAACCTTTCTTTTGTCATCCATGATGCTGAAGGAAGAACTTCAGCACATTGTAGGGCTGGGGCTTCCGGATTGCCACTGCTGGTTTCATCGTGAAGATGTCTTTAAGACTCAGAGATGGATTTTTCAAAACCATCCAAAAAAAGTGTATGAGCAGTTAATTAGTTGGGTGGGAAAGGTTTGCATGTTTCATTTCTGTTACTGCTGTCATCCATGTGTCTGAAGTCCTTATTAAAGCTCGCAACAGCTCTCTAAAGAGCAGCATGTGCTGATGGTGATGGACAAGTGTTTATTGCCTGCTCTTGCTCTGGCAGGTGGGCTTTGGGCCGGGAGAACCTCAATGCCAGGTCTAGGACAACTCTCTGTAGACAGCATCCCCAGGTGTGGAGAGGTTGTTTTTTTGGAGTGGATCAGCCCGGGTAGCAGAGCACACTGCCGGGACAGCTGTCCTTGGACAACTGAGGGCTGTGGATCTACAAGGAACGGTGCCAAGTCTAGCAATTTCAACTGTTGGAGCCATCCATCTCTCCAAGCTGCTTCAGAACTTTAGAAATGTTAGGGCAAAGGAATGTAGATGAGGTGACAGGCAGAAAGCATATCTGAATTACTCTTTACAAATGCTAAACATTACCATTTTACCCTTCTTGCTCATGGTTTGCTGCCTATGTAAGTGCACAAGCCAAAGCTCCCCAGTTATAAAGGCTTTCACACAAAAGCAAAACGAAAGGTCAAGTAAAAGCCTGGGCAAGGTAATAGCAGGAATGAGATGCAGAGGAGTTAAAAGAGCAAAAGCAAATCTATAAAGCTGGGAGACAAGTTACACTTGCAGCTTTTTTCGAAGTAGGTTGTTTTTCACATTTTCAAAGATTTAACAATATCACTGGAGCTTTGAGTACTCTTGGATTAAGGACAGCAGAGTGTGTTTAGTGAACCTGGCAGATAAGGCTGAATTCCCAGCCAAGGAAACATGAAGGCAGGGGAGAGAACAGGTCGATCCACCCTGCTGAAGTAGAGTTAACTGGGCTGGAGAGGATTTCCAAAGTTGAAGGCTTTGCCTGAGACTGTGGCAGGATTGACAGGATGAGAACCAAACTGAAGTGTTCAGAGAGCAGCTCCCTGTGGGCAACCCCTCAGTCAGTCTCCAGAAGGGTGAAAAATTCTGTCTGTGGGTATAAACACACAAAGAAAGTGGGAGAGAAAACACTGAGGTATGTGTCCTGTCATAAGACAGAACACGCACAGAGCCAAGAGTGACTTCCACTGCCACCAATGCTGCCAGTGCCCATGAGTGGGAGCCCTGGTCACAGCAGCTGCTGGTAGCTGAGCAGAGCTAGTGTGATAACAGTAACAGCAAGCTTTTAGGTCTATTATGACTCTTATGCTTTGCTTTACGTGTTTACAATCTTTGGGGAATTATGCTGGCCTGTTAAAAAAAATCCAAAATCCAGCCAGACCTGCCGAATTATTGGAGGTTAGTGCTTATCTTCTGGTTTGAGTGTGGTGTACTATGGAAATTATGTCCTCAAGAGAGGTTGATTTGGGAAGATTCCAGGAAAGCAAAAAAGCTGAGCTAATAAAAAAGCCTCTTGATGTTCAATGTAGTGGTTAAAAAAAAAAAAATCTATATTAAAAAACACTTAGGTCAGTTCGGTTAAGTAAAATTAACTGATTAAGGTGAAGGAGACCATCTTCTCCCCAAAATTAACTCTTCCTGTCTTGTGACTCCCTTTGTCCTCACATCCAAGCATTGACTTGCACCTTGCTGGATCTTTTTTCATATCATATTGGAGATAATGGCCCTTCACATCTGTCCACCCAACTAAATTTTTGCTTCCTCTCCTCTGTTTTTCACAAAGACAATCCATGACAATGCCACACAGCAGACAGCTGGACCCTGCTCACTTAGTCTTGCACTAGTAAAAAATGGAATAAAGTGAGAAACTCCGCCATGAGGTGACAAAAACCAAACAGCCAGTATGAGACAGAGGTACCAAAGATAGGGCATATATGAAAAGCACTGTATTATCAATGATAACTACAATGCACTCCAACCCGTAGAACAACTAAACCTAGCATTTTGTGTTGTTACTACAGGATCAACAGGCTTCAACTGGTCTGTTGGACATTTCAGCTGTCTTCTGGTTTTCATCTGGTAAAGTATGTGTCTTCAAATATGTTCAAGTCTTCACTTGTTAAATTGCTTTCACATACAGTCTGAAAAAAAAGAGATCAGTCCATGAAGACTTTTGTTCTTCAGTTGTTTTACCCTTTGCTTCACTCTTCTGTGCCAACAGCTAGTTTTTCATTTGCTTTAAGAGGCTGAGCAGAAGCTTCCAACTTCTTTATAAAATGTTTCTTTGTGTTTGGCTTATTGCAAGGAAGTGACATTTCTGTAGGTTTTGTAGTTTATGATGACCTTTCCAAATTCTAAAGCATCTGTGTATAAACCATGATGAAGTTCTGTATTTCTACAAATTTGTGCTTGTTTTGACTTCCTTACTCTTTGCAGAAGTTGAAGAGTAATTTTTCATCCTTTGCTTCTGTCATACTGGGTAATATGCATATCCTTGTAAGTCTGCCAGTGATTTTCCATGCTGCAGTGGTGTTACTCTGTGTCTGAACAACATTAAATATAGAACTATATTGAATTAGTTGTTTTTGTGAGCTTGTGCTACACTATATAGATTCTGCATCTATTAGTGTTTTCTCAGAGGTGCCCAGAACATTCTCAGAAGTGTCCTGTGCTGAAATATAAAGGTTTTAACAAGAACCACAAGAACAGGAAATTTCTGCACTCACTGCCTTGTCTTTGATCAATTACTAATGTAACTATGAGCATGAGGTGCAAAAGTGCTTGATCATCAACACTAAAGTCACTGTATTTCCACAAACCAACATTCCTGGAAAGTTATTAGGGCAGTTCACATTTTTCAAAGCCAGTCCTGTAGATGTACAGATCCATATCTACACATTATTTCTTTCTTCTTGAAATAACTGCAGTGATCCCTTCTGTTGTCACAATTTGGGCACATGGTCTACAATCAGTATTTGCAAAGCCTCTTCTTCAGTATCCTCCCGAACACTTTCCTGTCATTCCTATGGCCCTTAGGTTCCATGGGAAGTCCAACACCGCTCAAAATGTCATTCACATTCTCTTGGACCCAATGGTGAATGGGATTCCACAAGCACATTCTTTCTGAAATCTAGTCTCCAGTGGCTCCTGGAACTCTGTCTTCATGTTTATCACTGTATCCCTCCAATAATTGCTTGTTTGGAAGAGACTCTCCACCTACAGACAAGCTTTTGGCACAAGACTTTGGTCTTTGACCCATTTCTGCACTCACTATATACCTTCTCCTTGTATTGGTGAATGCATGTAAACATATATTTTACTATTACTTCTATGTGGGCAGCTCACAAATCAACCTCTCCAATTCAGATCCCATTTTATTCCAAACAATCCTTTCCCTCAGATCTCTATGAGGAAGACTAACCTTGCTCATCCTCAGTGTGGCTATAGCAAGATGAATAATACTGCCTTAATCTCATTGTCCTACTTCCTTTCTTGATCAAGGTGGAGAACACAATCTTTTCCTAATTCAGACCATAACCTGTCTTCTGCTTTGAATCTTCACCACATTCTCAAATACAAGTTCTGAATCACACTTTGTTGAGTTTTTTCTATGTAACGTATCAAAGATGTGGACTTTTTCCATCCATCGCCTCAGTGAAACTGTTCTACTTAGGCATTGCCTTGCTTCTTTGTTTCTGATTCTCACAAAGAAACTTTTGCACAAAGAAACAATTGCCCTTGCTGTGCCATTTCAAGCATTGCATCCTCCTCATCTTTCCTCACGTGCCTCCCCCCTCTCCTAGTATTTCTGATTCATTACTAAGACACCAGCTCCTCCTACACCCAGTTGGCCTATAATATCAGCCTCCAGCGCCTATTTATTAGTGTTTCAAGTACATCCATGCTTTCTTCTGTGCTTTCCTAAGGCATGAAAGGACTTGCACATCAGAAAGGAATTTGGGAACCATGAAAGTATTAGACTATGCCAGTAAATTTGCAGATATGAAAACTGAACTTACTAATGGGACTTTCTGTAGAGAGACACAAATATCACAAAAGTTTCAGGCATAAATATCAGGTTGTAAAAGAAAATGTGAGATCTATGAGTGTGTAGTGGGAGCAGCAGCAGCACTGCCATTCTTTGGCAGAGAAAGTAAAAACAAGTTTTCCTAAGATACTCAGAAAAAAGAGCCAAAAACTTCATGGCTTCAGGACCTTCAGACCAAATAGTTGGCTGTATCATGCACTGAGAGGACATCCTTAAATTACTGGAGCTTGTTAAACATATGGAAGAGATTGTATAACCAGTTAGATATATCATCTACAGGGTAGTCTGGTTTTGCAGATGATGAGACTTGATGACTGAGGCTGTTCCTGGAAGTAAAACCCAGGCTGATCATTCAGATGGACACAAATCTCACACATTTGATATTTTACATACAAGCACAATCTGCTTTATAATAAAAACAGGATTTATGCCCCATTTGTGCAATCCTAAAAATAGAATTGCTAAGACATATTTACGATAATGGAGATGAGGAATTTCTAAGTAAATAAATTATAGCTTCCCATTGCCAAAAGTTTATTACAGAAATGAGTCAAGATAAAGATTTTCAACATCATAAAAAACAAGTCAGAGTCCTCTTAGAAACAATTATAAAAACTGTCATCTGTTGCCATAGGCGTACTGAGATGGACAACATTTAGCAGTGAGAGATCAATCAATGTTTGAAAGGCTCACATTTTGCTTAAAATTCTAGCCCAGATCTGGTGAAAACTACAGGGAAGCATGAAAATCAGCTTCACAATTTATAGTGAAGTGTTTTTCCATTCTGGAGAGGGCATATTAAAATTTGGCTGGAAAAGAGAGAGATTCACTCACTTCCTTACAGCTATGTTTTGGAATATCTACATGTTCCTCTACACAGATCTTCATGCTTGTCTCAATGAGCCTCCCCGCAGGCACATGGGCCCAACTGCACTGATTACTTTGCAGAACTGGAGGTTAGAAATTACAAAGCCACATGCTTTATAATTGCAAACTCACTAACTTATCCCCATCTCGTTCAATGATCTTCTTCCCAGCAGGACCCATCTGTCACCATTTCACTAACTCCATGTTTTAATGAGATCCAGTTTCACTCTCTGCTTTCAAGTGATTTTATTCTATATCTGTACGTTGAAAGAAAAAGATGTTTTCTATTAAAAGAAAGTCAGTCATAAATATGCAGGAATCTTGAAGGGCCTCTGCATATTTTGCCATTTGACATCTTATCATTGCATTGTTGATAGTTCCGTGTTATCTTCATTCCATGCTAAAAGAGCAACTAAAAGTCTTTTCTCTTTAGAAAGTGAAAAAAAATGAAAGAAAGGTGGACATTCAAGTCTAAACTGCTGTAGAACTACAACAAGCTGATAAACCAGTCTTTTGGAAGCCTAATCCAGGTAAAATATTCTCATTCAGCTCATGCTACTGAATTAGATTTGGTCCATGTCAGTGAAGAATTTTGCTAACAGCAGGAAGATATACCACAGAGCCAGCTTTCACATTAGCAGCTACCTCCATTAGCCTAGCCTTAGTCTGGAGGGAGGAAAGGCTCTACGCAAACAAAACCTCTCCCAGGCTATACATATATTACTGTTAAACCAGGGATCTCCTAGGCTAACTCAAGCCTGAAAGTGGACTTAAAGGCATCAAAGCAAATTGACCAGATGCAGCAGCTGGCATTTAGCATGATACACCATAGACTATATGAGATTCATGTATCAATGCTCCTTTGTTCCAAATGAATCAAAAAAGCCAGATCACAGACACTATCACCATCTACAGCGGGCAAATGCTTGTCTTTATTGCATGGACTCTATGCTTGGCCAACAATTTCCTGGCTTACTGTTTATTGTCTAGCCTGCATTTATCTAGCTAACTGCATACTGACACATGCAGCAGGGAAAGCTGCAGTGCTGCATCCCAAGTGTTGTGCTTATCCTTTCTACCTTGCGAAGCCATCAGGGTGCCTAATAGGACTGGCAACAGTGAGAGAGGGATTACCCATCCACCTCTATGCAGGTTGAAAGTCAAGCCAATGAAACTGCTTTCCATGAAAGATTATATTCATCACCCAAACCCAAGTCCTTCTCTTGATTTGTCAATCTGCCCATTAGACTTTTCAATAATTCTCCCCCTCACTTATTTATTACTTTCTCCCCATCATTCCCTGCAAGTCAGCTAAAGTCACCCAGCCCTCAGGTGGCCACTGTTCTTCCTTCCCACAGACTCCGAGATGAGTTTGTGCTTGAGTCTGTAATTACACATACCCAAACACTGGGCTAGCACTGCAGGGCTTCCCTGCAGATGCTGCAATGGAAATTTATCCAGTAAAGGCCTTACAAGGTGTCTCCGAAGTGCCTCTAGTTACCAGCTAGGATATGCCTTATGTACATTTTGATACTCTCCACACATGTGGCTTTCTAGCCACCCATCTCAAGCAGATGTCATATTCCAGCTGTGCTGTGTGAGGCTGAGTGGCTTGCCACTGCTGATCTGGGATTTCCCAGATCTCAGTAGGTGTGTGTGTAGTAAGCTTGAGCTTTTGGATCATACTGTCTTTGTTAAAGTATGAATCAAAGTCCTGAATAGAGAATAATCCAGCATTTGCTGGAAATGGTGGTCAGGCTCAGCTGACTGAGTAGCAGACAGATGGTAAGTGAGTCCAGTGCATCCTCATGGCATTAGCCCTACTTGACAGATGCAGCAACTGTGTGAGGTGTGTGATTGAAACCGTCGTAACTTCCAGACATACAACCACCCAGCTGGAAAAACTATACAGGAGAATAGCATCCACTTAAAAATTCTCCAGTTCCAACAGTTTTAAAATTCTGAATATCAAAGCAGGGCTCTCCTGAGGAAATCTAGGCATGTGACAACCAATGAGGAAAAAAGGTGTTTCTGCTGCTGTCTTTACTGGTTGTGGTAACCAGTGTTGCCACTGTTGATTCAAATGCACACAAAAATGAGACTGGGAACTTCTGCTTTAGTGTATCCCTGATTATATACCTTCATTATCATTACACATTCTCTTTCTTTTCCCTTCCAGAAACATACACACACACTTACATCACACACATGCACACACTCTGACAACCAAGAACACCGATCCCTCTCCCCTCAGGAAGAAAGAAGCCAGCTTCATCCCTTCTCTCTCAAGCATGATTAAAAATCTGCTGAGCTTACCTGAACATCTTCAGAGCTCTACAGCTAGTCCTTTCATGCCTCAGAGAGTCTATCCAGCCTCCCTATAAATGCTGCAATGGAAGTTTATGTTCCATCCAATAGTTAAATAAATGCTGACAGGTTATTGTGTTGTACCATCACTAGAATTTCACAGAGTCAGAGACTAAAGTCAGACTGAAAGACAGAAGCATGAGTGCTTTGCTTACTGTCTATGTTTTCCTTTTGTTACATAAAATTTGCATTTGATAGGACTGGAGTGCAATGTCATCCTTAAAGTGCAAGTCCTAGTAAATGCAGAAAAAAGAACAAAGCAGTGGAACATGATGCTGGGTCCTGTGCTTGAGTCACAACACTTTTCTTGGGAAAGAATACTTGGAAATGTGCCTGGTGGAAAAGGACTCAGAGGTACTGGTCAACAGCTGGCTGAACATGAGCCAGTAGTGTCCCAAGTGGCCAAGAAGGCCAACAACATCCTCACTTGTATCAGAAATAGCGTGGCCAGCAGGACTAGGGAAATGATTGTTCCCTTATATTTGGCACTGGTAAGGCTATACCTTCAATACTGTGAACTTTGGGCACCCAGTGCAATAAAGATGTTGAGGATCTGGAATGTGTCCAGAGGATGGGAATAAAGCTGGTGGTGGGTCTGGAGCAGAAGTCTTATGAGGAACGGCTGAGGGAAGTGGGCTTGTCTGGTCTGGAGAAAAGGAAACTGAAGGGAGACCATATCACTCTCCACAGCTACCTGAAAGGAGGTTGTAGCAAAGTGGGTGCTCATCTCTTTTCCCAGGTTACAAGCAATAGGACAAGAGGAAATGGCCTGAAGTTGCACCAGGAGAGGTTTAGATTGAACATTAGGAAAAATTTGTTCTTTGAAAGGTTAGTCAAGCACTTGCACAGGCTGCCTGGTGAAGTTGAGTCATGATCCTTGGAGGTATTTAAAAGATGGGTTGATGTAGCACTTAGGGACATGGTTTAGTGGTGAACTTGATGGGTTAATGGTTGGACTCAATGAATTTAATGGTCTTTTCCCATTTAAATGATTCTATGATTCTGTGATTCTAAGGTGTTAGATGAAAATTTCTAACCTCAGTGTAGAAAAATCACAATAAAAAACAAGTTCCAAAGTCTTTGGGGTGGCACTGTGTAAAAAACTTACAGCTATAAAGATTAGGAGATGCTGATGAAATCTTGAAAAAGTTCAGATTCATCTAGCACTTTCTGTTGTACTGTAAAATCTTTAGGCTAGTAAAATGGATGCCTGTTAAAAGAATTGCACTGGTTTGGGGAGTATTGGTTGCATTTTGTATAGGCAGACTGAGGGGAACATTGTTTGAAATGCTAATGCAAAGGTAGGAAGAACATTATATCCATAGTAAGAAATGCTACCAATTTTCTCAGTAAGAGTTCAGAAAGAAAAGAGGAAGTAGGATTTTTTTTTCCCCACCATGAAGAGGCTTTTCTGTTTGTTGTGGAATCTGCATTTTATTTTTGGTTTGTTGGGTTTTTTTTAAAAAATCAAGACTATTCATTAATAATTAGAAAACCTGTGATTTGAGGAAAGGAAATGAATGAAAAATCCCAAAGGCTTTTAAAAGGCACAGATCACATGATACTAAGCAACCCAATTTAATCTATTTCAGTAAAGATTAGGGAAAGTGAAATAGCAAAGAAAATAAACATGTACAATGTCAGCAAACCAGCAGCTGACAGGTGTAATAGAAAATCTTCAAACAACAAGCAAAACCCTAGCAGTTGTGGTGATGAGACCACCTAGTTCACAAAGGTGTACTCACAAGACAGGAAAATACTTGGGTTTAAGATGGAATTACTGGGAATAAACTCCTCATAAGCAGGACAAAGAAAGACTCTGCAGTTTCTGAGAATGCCTATAAGAAACAGGCACAAATAGTTCCTATTCTAATGTGTCAAACAGACAGAACACCACCAGAGAAAGTGAAAGCAGAAATAGAAATAACTGAAATAAAATCATTTACACATGGAACAAGTTTGAAATGTCAAAGAGCAAAAATATCACACTGGGGAAGAAATTCCAGGCCCAAGTAACTGGGCAGCATCAATTCTGAGAAAAGGCAAGTTGGTGAAATAAGAGTACAGGGCTCTTCCCAGAAAAGTGACTAGTTTCCACTCAGGTCTCAAGGGGAACACATGTGTTTGGCCTAAACAAGGTGCAACTAAGAAAATCAGCTTCCTTAACAAATCTGGCCCAGAACAGAGCAAGCCGGTTGCACCATGCAGAGTTGTACTCTCAGGAAGAGATGGCTCTTAGAGACTAAAGAATATTTAAAGAAGGCCTTAGAGATCACTGTAGATTTCTTACAATGCTAAAGACTTGTTCTTTTGATGGTTTTGGTAGATTCATTAAGCCCGTTCATAATTTGCTCTGCAGCTGTGATGTTTCTGTGCAGATACAAGGACCTTTCTAGCCGTTTCCAAACCTTATGCTTGCTGCTACTCTTTCTGCTTTTGCATAGAGGAGCAATTCTGTCAGAAACCTGTGACTAAACTGACACCCTCCCCACTCCATGGTTCTCTTGTCATTATATCTATCAGCTTCTCAATTTATCAGCAACATTTTTATAAGTTTCTGACATTCCGTGACAACATTTTCTGCTCCTTTATGCTATATTTGACTCAACCTGGTTTATGTTTACATCCCATTGTGCAAGTATGTTCCAGAAATTCATTCTTCAGTGATTTAAATCTTTTAACCGCTGTTTTAAATTTGATTGGACCATTCATTTGTGCTCAGATACTGCTGTCAAAGTACCAGCATTATCATTCGGTTTTTATGAACTTCTTTTTAGGAAGAGTTTGCAGTTTAGGTTTAGCTGATTTTTTCTTATGGCAGACATTTAGAAATTGTTCACGGATATCCCATAAGAAATAAAGCTAATATCTATAACAGTGTAGATTTGTGCCTGGTATGGTTCTGCTTATGTTATTTCATATATTTTTATATCAATTTACCTAATCACCAACAGGTAGAAGAAACATGCTGTTTACACTAGACATAAGCCTTTTAAGTAGAGCTTATAGCACTGAACTTCTTGTACAGTTGGTGATAGCACATAAATCTTAGATGTGCATTGTCATCAACTACTCCTCATGTCCCTCACAGGTTTTGATTAAGAACTGAAATGTATTAGGAAACTAATTTGATTCACTTTTAAAACCATTTTAAGGTACACAGGTACATGATAGTCTTGGCACAAACCCTGGGATGAAAAGGAATGAAGAGTTAGAGCAAGTAACGTGCTCCCACTTTACACACCTCTCCCAAAGGCATGTGCATTGTGGAAGTAACCCTCTGAAATCATCAGCTCAGCTTCTCATCTTCAATTGCCTGGGGGCCCCCACTAGCTGTCTCACCTGCTCTGCTTCCAGGACACAGCACCAAAGAGCCACCTGGACACTCACAGGCAATCTTTTAGTCCTGCTTCCCTTTTTGTCATCTCTTTTTTTTCTTAGAAATGTGCTGCTGCCACTGCCGCACACTTCACTCCCTGACATGAGGTTTGATAAATGACAGTTCTTAAGAACTACAAATGCCTTTTTTTGTCAGCATGGCCAACAACTAGCTTTTCATATGCTAGCAGCTTCATCAGTCTTCAGGTAGGAAGCAAATCATGACACATTCCCCACAGGTCAGAATAAATGTTCCACTGTGGGACTTCTTTATCATTACTAAAAATGTACCTAAGAAGAAAGTACCCAAGATTCATTCTGCAAAAATCCTTCAAAAATTCCCTTTAGTCTGCCTTTGCTCTGTAGTCCAGGACATAGGTTACGGGAAGCAGAGAAATATATGCCGACACTGAGCTCTTTTTTTGGGGAAAAAAAAATGGTTGAAAAGTTGAAATTAAACAAAAGACACATCATCAACAATGAAGACACATCATCTACAATGTTGTTTTATTTAATCAGTAATGATCATTTTGGTTAGGCTGCACAAGAGTTTAACTTCTAATCCTCTGTTTGCAATTACCCATAACTGTCTTCTGACAAAAATTTCCCTTGCCTGGTTTAACCCATTACTGAATTTTCTTCTCTTAAGTGAAAACAGTTTCAGCCTTTTTCATAAGGAAAGTGAGGGGAATTCCTGTTTTGTTACCATTTTGTCTCCAGAGCACCTCAAACCTGAACAGTGAGTTGAAATAGAAAATTTCTAACTTAATTAAGTGTTAAGAGTTTGAAATCATCTTGCATGCAGTCAAGGCATTCATGCCTGTATTTGGTTTGCATGGCAAGGTTTGGTAATGGGGGGCTACTGGGAGTGGCTTCTGTGAGCAGCTGCTAGAAGCTTCTTCTACGTCCGTTACAGGCAATGCCAGCCAGCTGCAAGACAGACCCTCTGCTGGCCAAGGTTGAGCCCATCAGTGGTGGTGGTTGCATCTCTGGGATAACATATTTAAGAAGGAGAGTGGGGAAACATTCTGCAAGAGAAAAATGCAGCCAGAGAGAAGAGTGAGAATATGTGAGAAAACCAACTCTGTAGACACCAAAGTTAGTGGAGAAGGAGAGCGAGGAGGTGCTCCAGGAGTCAGAGCAGAGATTCCTCTGCAGACCCCAGCGAAGACCATGGTGAGGCAGGCTGTCCCCTTACAGACTATGGCGATTAACACTGGAGCAGATATCCACTTGCAGCCTGTGGAGGACCCCATGCTGGAGTAGGTGGGTGCCCAAAGGAGGCCGTGACCCCATGGAAAGCCCATGCTGGAGCAGGCTCCGTGCAGGACCTGTGGACCTTGGTGAGAGGAACCCATACTGGAGCAGGTTTGCTGTTAGGACTTGTGATCCTGAGTGGGATATTCTGTAGCAGGAAGGACTTTTTCCTGAAGGACTGCACCCCATGGAATGAACCCATGCTGGAGCAGTTCATGGAGAACCGAAGCTTGTGGGAAGGACTCATGTTGGAGAAGCTTTTGGAGAACTCTTTTACGTTGAGTGATTCTGTGCTGAAGTAGAGGAAGAGTGTGAGGCGTCCTGCCACTGAGGAGGAAGGAGCAGCAGAGAAAAGGTGTGATGAACTGACTGCAGCCCCTATTCCCTGCACTGCTGTGACAGGGAGGAGGTAAAGAACTCAGAAGTGAAATCAAGTCCAGGAAGCAGCAGGGAGCAGTAGTTTAAAGATTTGGTTTTATATCTTACTATCCTACTCTGATTTGATTGCTAACAAGTTAAGCTACTCTCCCCAAGTCAAGTCTCTTTTGCCTATGATGGTAATTGGTGAGTGCTCTCCCTGTCCTCTCAGCCCATGAACCTCTCGTTGTACTTTCTATCCCCTATCCAGCTGAGGAGATGAGTGATAGAGTAGCTTTGGTGGGCACCTGGTGTCCTTCAAGTGTCAACTCACCACAGTGCCACAGCAAGGGAGGATTCATGATGGCTTTACCACCCAAAAAACACCAGCCTATGGATGTCAGACCCTTTGTCTCAAGTTCCTCTGAGTTCTCCCAAGCCACTTAGCTGTGAGCAAGGATTGTCAACCAAAGTCTTCCACTCCTTTGCTAAGAAAGTGGGCATTTTCTTTAAAAATTATCTGTGGGAAGCTGTGGTCTCTCTTACCTATGATTTTGAGCTAGAGCTATCAGAGTGAGTGTCCTCAGGCTCTTCACCGTTGCTTACATCACACACAAAGCTGCACCACAACATGGTCCTGTTGAGCACAAAACCACCTACTAGTGTGTACTTAGTCACAGCATGGCTGCCTAAATGCAGATTCCAAGGAACCCACACCATACACCACCTGACAACCCCACTGCCAGCTGATATTCACTTCTGAGTAATGAAACACAATTGCTCAGCAACAGCTTCTGCTTTGCAAATAGATACTGGGAGCTATCATTTAGCCAGTTATTATTCCAGTTAATGAGGGAGCTCATTGCATTGTGGAAGTTTTTTGATCAGTGTAATGAAATACTAAATCAATTGCCTTATAAACATCCATATATACTGTATCAATGTTGTTGTCTTTATCAGTGAAGCTTGCTCTCTTCCCAGCACAACTGTTTGATCTGACTAATTTCCCTAAAAATATGCTAACTGACATTAATTATAACCTTACCCTTCAGGTCTTTCTCAGCTTATCCCTTAACCACATTCTCCTTATTTTACCATGACTGAATCAGGCTAACTAACCTATAATTAGCAGCATAATTCTCATTTTATTTGAATATTGACATAATATTATCACTAAGACTTGATTTTCTGGTGTTTTTCCATCATTCTAAGATTTGTAGAAAATTATCAGAGGTGCAGAAGTCAACTCAGCCAATTCTTTTATGACTGTTTATAACTTTTTTTGCCTGCAGACTTAAAAATGTTAGCAGTTGTTGCTTAACATGTCAATAATTAGTGGCTCAGAAATTAGTTAATCACTTTTATTTGACACACATATATCATACTTCTTTCTTCCAAACATAGTAAAGAAATTATTCTGATTTTACATAGTTAGAATTTTTTCAGCTGCACCTAGATGTAGCCAGATATTTCTGGGTTTATTTTTTTTAGTACTGCTGTTCTTAAATAACTTAATATTGTCCTTAGAACTTCCAGTCAGATACCTCCGTTTTTGGCAGTATTATCCTCCCGTATCTATTTTCCAAGATTTTTGGTTCCTCCTTCATAATTCTTATGACCTGTTTCCAGTTTCTCCATTTATTATACATAATTTACTTGTTTCTAATTATGACTTTCCCTTAGCAACCAAAAGCAGTACAGCCAACATTCTTTTCCTTGATGGTGACTTTTGCACAGCTAATAAACCCTACTCAAGAGCCACCAATCTTCCGCTGATGTTGCTGTTGCTCTGCACAAATATATTTACCCAAATTATTCTGCTCATAGCTTTCTTGAGATGTGGTAAATTAAAGCCTTTGAATCTGTCCATGTTTAGGACTCACCTGTGATTTACCATGCTAAATATAATTGGGCCTTGAACACCAGTCTCTTGGCAACCCCCAACTTCCAATTCAGCAACTTTCATCTTTATCCCTTGAAGTGAAATCCAAAGTATTTACCTTATGCTGGCTGGCTTTTAAGTTATGTAAGTGGCTTTTACCAACTTTTTGGAGAATGTGGTTAGGTCACAATCCCTTTGAATGTGGAAGACAAGATTAGATCTCTTTTAAAAAGATGTTCTTTGATCTGGTTCTGTAAAAATATTATCCAGTCTGTGCATAGGAATGGTCAGACTAGGTCAACATGGAGATCCCTTCTGGCCAGAGAGCCTAAGAGTCTCTGAATAATAAAACAAACTCTGTTGATGTTTGTTAACTGCAAATCTTCCAGTTCTGAATTTCCCTATAACAGTGCAGATTTGAATTCTGCCCATTGTAGAAACCTGCTTAGGTGTAATTCATCAATGTAGTTGCTAGGTTTCTAACCATTCTAAGCTAAAGGGTTGGCCCTTTTCATGTTCTTCTTATTCTCTTCTTCCATTCTGCTACCTCAGTTGTATATTCTTAGACAGTATTAGTTGGACGTACTAGTCCATAGGTATTCAAGAATCCTCACTTCTGATTTATCTCTTCTTGTAGGTGCTCAACAATAGCATGAGAGGTAAAAGATGACAAGTTAGAACATCAGAAATTCCAGTTATACATCAGATTTTTTGGTTTGGTTGTTGTTGGAGGTTTTTTTAAACCTTGAGAGTGGTCCCCAAGGAGGTTACACAATCTCCTTCCTAGAAAGTGCTCAGGGCTCCACTGGACATAGCCCTGAGCAATCTGATCTAACTAGACCTGCTTTGAGCAGGGAGGCTTCCCTACATGATACCCAGAGGTCCCTTGCAACCTAAATTATTCATGGTTCTATGATCTACAGGTCTGAGACAATGTAATTGTATCTTCCCTGTATAGTCCTACCTCTGAAACTCTTTCTTCCTCTCTGTCCTTCTTAATCACATCATAACCAGAGCTGTTAATATTCAAGTCGTTAACATCTGAATGGGTCAATGTCATTGATAATGTCAGGGAAATTAAAATGTCTTTTTATTAAGGCTGTTCCATTTCTTCAAGTCTTTTCCTCACTAGACAGCAACCTAATGCTTCATAAAAACAGAGTATTTCAAAACATGTCTTATTTCAGGTGTTAGTATTCCATATACTGCCATAGAAGTACTCTAATGCTGCTCATGACTTCTTGTAAGATATGAAGACATAAATAGTACATAACAGAATTAATGCTTTAAAGGGGGTGTTTGAATGGAGTTGCACATAGGCGGATACATCTGTCTCAGTTAAAGAGGTTTCAACTATACGATTCTCACACAATACTCGTTTCAGTACATTGCTCCTTCAGACCTATATAAATGAATGCACTGGGCAAGGCAGGTGGAGTACAATAATGTATGCAGGGATTTCTTAGCTTTGACAAGCTTGCCTTAGCAATATAATTGTAAACCTGGAATGTATAAAAAATATGCTTGTGGATTATATAATCCTTTTTTTTGGCACATTCTGATGGACTAAATACTTAAGAGTGTTGCTAATAAACTCCACAGCTTTTTACTTGAGTTTGCCAGAACTGAAATGAGATAACAGAAGTACATTAAATAACCTTGAAGAATATTTCAAAATCCATTGAATGATGCAATTTCAAAGTGAAGTACTTTGAATTTTAGAAGTTACAGTAGTTCAAAGACTACAGCTTAATGATGAAGGATGACAAAACACAACAGGAACTGCAGCGTGGACCAAATAGATTTTTAGGAGACCATAATTACAGAAGTAGTCCATCAGCTTTCCTGAAGGTATATATAATTAGAAACAATTGGGATATTTTTCCTGGTTCATACACTATTAATATAGTATTCACTTACACACAGATGTATATAAGGTGTCTAAAGTAGCGGTCTTGAAAGGTAAGCTAAGCAAGTGTCTTACACCAAAGCGTAGAATCTACTGTGAAGAACATGGGTATGCATCGCAGAGTGACTATAGTTTTTATAACCTTAATGTATTTCTGAAAGGAAAAAGTCCCTGCACCTGTGAGATTTTTTCAAGCATGACTTCCTATTAATAAACAAACAAGCTTAAAATGCATTCATATGCTAATAAAACAATATTTCCCACTATACTAACTAAATCAAGCAATAGAATGCTCAATTTAACATTAGAACTGGAATACAGTGAATACAGCATTTTTAAGATGTAGGGTGAAGAAACTGCACTTCAGTTGAACACAAGTGGGATTCAGATTATGAAATTGCTTGTCTGGGCCTTAAAATGCATAATAATGGCAATATAACAAACATAACCTTCTTTCAGCCTCTTTGAGGCAGCTGATAGACTTATGAAAATTACTGTTTATTGAGCAACTCACACAATTTTCCATTATTCGACATAATTGCTCTTGTTTCATTCAAAATAGCTTAAAACCCTATGTTTCCTGTTTTGGCAAGCTAATACTCTACAAACACAGTTTCCAATGCTCTCAATGCAAGATGATTTAAGATAGCAATTTCTACATATTTGGATGCATACAAGCTATTACGCACAAACTTATAGTTTCTAAAGGTTATAAAAATTTCTCACCAGTAGGCAAGTTATATATAGGCTAGTTTGCAGAGTCATAAACTGTCATCTGCTTTGGATTATCTGCAAAACAGCACAAGTTTAACTTTTGCTGGTCCAAGAGGAAACTACCTGTGCTCCTTACCTTTATGGATGGGCCCTTTATTTCTCTTGAACTCCCAAAACGTATTGAGAGATGTCACATCTTGTATCTCTGAAATATGCTGTTTCCTTCCCTTTTGCGGTACCCTTTGACTTCAGGGGATTATCTTCATTTTAGTTCCATGTCAAACCCTGAAAAATGAACTCTTTTGCTGAAAAATTAACTCTTTGATGACAGTTTGCATATTGTCACCCTCTTTTAAAGCAATGATAGAAGCATCTCAAAATACGAAGCTTCCAGTATAAGGAAGAGATTACTGCACAGCTCTTTTATCAAATCTTATACAGGACACGAAATGAGTTGCTGATGGTTTCAGTTTCTCTCATTTCCTTTGGCTTCTTGGTTTCATCAATGACCTATTTCACCTATATTTTCTCTGACTTTATTGATATTCCCAGTGTACCTGCCAATATTTTGCATGCTCTCAATGATTCTTCAGTCATTCTTGGTCCTATTAGCAGCAAAAAGGTTAGAGAAATAAAGTAAGCTCGTTCACCCTACCTCTGGCAAAATAATTGTCTTTAGTTCTATTAATAAGAAATCTAGTTAAGCAATAAAAAACAGTGTTAGCAAGAGTATGGCATGGGAAATGCAGAAAGAGAGGCTTGAATACTCAAACTTTGTTCAAAGGGGCTTATTTATTTACAATTTTCCCTGCTCTCTCTACATAATCGCTTCAAAGAGAAACTAGTTATTCTCAATAATTGTAAAAAAACACACAAAAGTGATCATAAATTGTCAGTTTAACCACTTACATCATTATTTCTATTTTTCAGCAATGTGTTTAATTTATTTAAGTTGTATATAAAAAATGAGGCATTTAATAGTAAAATCTTCTATTTCACATCAGGGGTTTTTTTGATAACATTTCCACACAGTGGACTTGCACTGCAGAACAGACTACAATCATGTACTTCCATTTTCAGCCAGTTTTTCTTTTTGTTTTTTTACTAGGAGGACTCTCATAATATTTTATGCTGTGAGAGGACTTGATCTTAAAAGGATGTTCTCTCTGCTCTGGTCTCAAAGGTCATAATTTTTTCAGTTAGCATAAAACAGAAAAAAAAATGGATTGATCTATATGATGCATGGACAGGAACATTTCAATACATCAACATATAAACAAGCTTAAGTGTCTGTAAGCTCATTGCCTGAATTTAAATTTGATTTGTTTAATTTCCTTGTATATTACCATTCCTTCCACATCAAAGAATCACATTCTATTTAAACAAGTTGCTAAACCAGAAACCCTGAGAAAGAAGTCCCCTCCAAATGCACTGGAAACTTTAATCTTTGTATCACAAAACTGAGGCATTGTATATTAAATAAAGCTTGTTCCCAGTTAACCTGGAACATCCTGTTAATGAAATAAACTTAAGGATTGAATCTTAAATGTAGTCTCTCCTGCACTATAGTAGAAACTGCTTCTTTCTCTGAATCAAAACTAAACAGGCTGTGCCTCAGAGCCCTAATACAGGTCTCATTCCTTCCTGGACAACTGTTAGGACTTGCCAAAACGGGCTCTGGGACCAGGAGAACTTTAGATCTCAGTCTTTCCTGAGAGCTGGAATGTTTTTACAGGTCATTGCTTCTACAAACTGCCATAGGTACCTGTTGTAAGATATCCTTTAATCTCCAGAAGTTCTTGCCATACTGTGAGATGAGAAGATGTGGGATGTCATTTTCAGCAGGCTTTGGTAAACTTTAGTGACCAAAGACCTAACCAAAAGTAATTCAGGAGCTGCCCCAGGCTATGAGTGGAAGGAATAAGTCTGTCCAGTTAGGGCCAAACCCACCAATGCTTCTCAGTGCCTAAGATGATTCCTAGACTGGGTTTAAGGCATCCAAACACAGAAAGACAAGCATGAAAGCACCTTTTCAGCTGTTAATTAACATAAATTCTATAGGCCTCCAGGGTTTCAGGTTTCCAGGTGACACCACCTGAGAAGCTGTGAGAGGGTTTAGTTATTCAGGCCCTGGAAGACACAGTCCCAGCCAAGACCCAAGAGAAAGACTTTCCCTTTTTTGTCTTGTTTGATGGATAGTTTGTTGTCTCAGAACATATTTATTGAATCAGTCTCTGTACAAAATTGGATTGTGGGCGCTTATGTGCTTTGAAAGGTTAGGTCAGTCTCTCCCTGCCTATTAGATTGGGACTACTTTTAGAGCTGCTCAGTGGTTAGAGCCCTCAGTCAGAGGTGGAGAGGGTGCAGTCCCTTTCCGAGTCTTGCCTGTGATAGGTCTGTATGTTTCCATCTCTCCTGTTGTGGAATAGCACTGCAGACCAATATTCCCTAGTAGATGGCAATTCTCAATGACTCCTGAACCTGTAAAGCAGAAAGAGAGAATACTGCTTTAACTGTATGATGACTGCAGTCTCAAAGAAGCAGTCATTCCGGGTCTTGTTTTCTCGGCTCCAAGCCACTGCCAATAAATTTTGGATATTGATATTTGTTTCATAACTCCTAATACAGGCATGGGTACAGCTATATTAAACCAGTGCTCCAGTGTCTCAAATGAAGTGATAGAAAAGAGATGTTATTCTTCTCCTTCTCTTACATAGAGTCTTCATAATTCTTCTGCATAAAGTGGAACTGGTTCAGAAGGTATTCAGTGCTACTGCCTTTATCCTACTACATAGAGAGGTCCTGCAGTGTGATAAAGTAAGAGTCTTTTCATGAAGACCATGAACCCAGGCCTCCTGTGTCCTGAGTGAGTGGCTAGGAGAAGTCTTGCTAGAAAGCTACCAGGAGGAGAGGGACCTGGGAGTGTTGGTTGACAACCGACTGCACGTGAGCCAGCAGTGTGCCAAGGTGGCCAAGAAGACCAATGGCATCCTGGCTTGTATCAGAAACGGTGTGACCAACAGGTCCAGGGAGGTTATTCTCCCTCTGTACTTGGCACCGGTGAGACTGCTCCTTGAATCCTGTGTTCAGTTCTGGGCCCCTCACCACAAGAAGGATGTTGAGGCTCTGGAGCAACTCCGGAGAAGAGCCACAAAGCTGGTGAAGGGGCTGGAGAACAGACCTGATGAGGAACAGCTGAGAGAGCTGGGGTTGTTTAGCCTGGAGAAGAGGAGGCTGAGAGGAGACTTCATTGCTCTCTGTAACTACCTGAAAGGAGATTGTAGAGAGGAGGGAGCTGGGCTCTTCTCCCAAGGGACAGGGGACAGGACAAGAGGGAATGGTCTCAAGCTCCCCCAGGGGAGATTTAGGCTGGACATTACGAAAAAAATTTTCACAGAAAGGGTCATTGGGCACTGGCAGAGGCTGCCCAGGGAGATGGCTGATTCCCCTTCCCCGGAGGTGTTTAAGGCATGGGTGGACAAGGTCCTGAGGGACGTGGTTTAGTGTTTGAAAGGAATGGTTGGACTCAGTGATCTGGTGGGTCTCTTCTAACCTGGTTATTCTATGATTCTATGATTCTATGATCTCTTGCTTTCTGGATGTGGTCATGTAAAGCCTTAATTATGACAGCAGTCCTGCAGTAGCCAGAATAGTCTAAGTAAACCAAGCTTTGTGGAGAGATTGTTTTCTATTGGAGCAACTCCTAATAGAACAAGAAAGCTGGCTATTGGGCCTTTTTCAAGCTCTTACTGTTTCTTTTCTATGAATATTTGGATGCAATGCAAGATATTTCTCTGTCTACAGAACTTGTCTTATCAATTTATGTCATGAATATATTGCCGCCTTTCCCAGGTTTTAAAATTTGATCTGTACAACCCATTTGGGGAATATTCCATGCCAGGATTGTTTTCATTTCTCCAAGTGAGTTGTGGCTGAGGCAGTATAAGCAAGTCAGTTTGTTTTCTTAATCTTCTAGTACTTTTGTACCTCAGACCACTTAGCAGAGGGTTTGGCCTTAGTGGTGCCCAGTATCTCTAGAGGGACGACATTGAAACAATTTCATAATTGTACCTTCAGACCCTCAGTATAACTCCTGACAATATTTTGGGTACTTCCTTGCTATTTATGTAATACATCTTTGTTTGGAACTCATTTTGCTTTTTAAGCAGTCAAGCATCATTTCTGCCTCAGTATTTAGTGTGCTTAATGAGGAATATCTTTGCATTCTTTGATCCCACATAGGGCTGTGGGGGTTCTCTCACCATAAACCATGTTGTTCTCTTTGCCAAAAGTTCTGTCATGCCAGTTTTGGGCTGCTTATTATTTCACCTGCTTCCTTGGTGGTTACTTCAGCCTTAGGCAATGGTTCACACAGTTCTTCTGGAAGTTTTCTGGGGTTCTCCAGGAAGGCAGCACTTAGTTGCAGCCCACACCATTTACTAGGGCACTAAAATCCCTTCCTTCAGTGTGCTCTTTGGCTCCCCTCTGGTAAAACGTAAAACCCTCTTTCTGAGAAAACCACTCAGCAGTAACATGTGATTCAGTACATCATATTTGCTTGCCTTTGACCATTTTACCCAATGTTTTTCCCACTCTGGCAAGTATCTACAAAACATCTACCTATCATAAGTAAAATCTACTTATATCACTAAGCTGGTAAGTAGTACCTGTGTGTATGATAATCAAGATTTCAGCCAATTGCACTTTGGCCATCTGGCAGCTTGGGGCATTTGATGAGCATGGGGGATGCAGTCTGCGTTGTTCACAGCATTTGCACTCGTGCTGTGGGTGGCAGGTGTATGTCCATAGGTGCCTCAAGTAATCTTTTGCACATCATCTTATCATAATGTAAGTGTTTTGCAGTGTTAGATTGGCAAATGCAACCCTGCTGCACAGTTGTGAGTTTCAGCGAGACTCCACGGGGGAAACCTCACAGAGCTGCAATCACAGCTGCAAGGAAACTTCTTTCCAGGTATTTGTCAGCTTTTAGGTTTGTGCTGTATTAGAAATATACATAATGTTTAGCATGACCTATTTCAACATGGATCATATTTCCTCTTTCTGTGAATGCTAACTTGGACATCTGTTTTCAATCCTTACTTTGTCTCTTCATATTGTTTCTCCAATTTCAAGGCTTTTCTTTCATCAGCAGATGAAAATGTGGCTGAATAGTTGCTGAAATTCACTCTTAAATCTGAGCTTTCAAGTTCAGTCTGTCTTTTCTCAATAATTGCTTACCTTCTTTTCATGATCTGCCATCAAGTATTTCCTCCCCTCCAGCAATCTTAGAGAGTGTTCTTATTAACCTCTTCTTAAAACCCTTCTTGTCTACTGCTATCTCCTAGTTCTATTCTAGAAAATCCCTGCCTCTCTATGGTCTTCTTATGTAATTTTTGTGTTTCAGTTAAAAACTGAGCTAGTTTCTCTTTCCTTGCCTACACACTGCCTCTGTTTTTCTCCAAAACATTTAGATTCTCTTCTCATTTAGCCACAATAGTTTCCTATTTCACATGCCACTCGTCAAGTTTTTTAGAGAGAAGCACAGGTGATATATTGCAAACTGATCTGTCAGCATCAAATATCTATTATTATCAATAAAGTCTGGGCAAAGCTAATCTATAAATGCATAACAAAGTTTTCACCATGAGCAAAGAATCAAATCCCAGATATCAGAAGTAACTCAGGCTCACACAGAGGGCACAACCTCCTCATCCAGCTGCAACCAGCCTGGTGAGCTGGTGATTTGACTCAGATGAAAACTGCCCTCAATAAATTTGTGTGACATTCAGTATAAACTATGAGAGTCTGTAGACAGAGAGACAAAGAATATTTTGCATTTCCAATTTGATTACTTCCAGTACAGTGATTAGGTCTCATCCATCAATACTTTTGATAACATCTTACCGTGAAGAGAAGATACTCCACTCAGCTCTGAAAATCCTGTGTTGCTCTCCTGTTTTTCTTGTTAACCACAAAACTAAGCTGCAAGCATGTAAAAAAACCTGGGTCCTGTAAAAGCCTCTAGGTTTTAGATTTTTTCTGAACTTGTTTGGAAGACACTTAAATTACATTCAATTAGTTTTTAATCAATCTAGTTGAAGAAATTATTCTTTTGGCTGCTTTCACAGGAAACTTAAAAGCAAATTATAGCTCTTTGATTGCTACAGACCAGAAAAAAAACTTCCCCATTCTCACTCATAGCAGCATACTTCTCTATTTTTTATCAGAGATGTTAAGTAGTTTATCCTGGGCAATGAAAGGCGTGTATAGAAACTGATTTGAAATTTATTTCTGATAATGTTTAACAGGCAACAGATACAGGATGGATTTTGCTCTCCAGACAGCTCTTTTTTTTAAATGCCATGTATAAACTGTGATTCAGACTAAAAAAGCTCAGGTGTGAATAATGTTTGACCTAGCCCTGCCAAGCAAAATCACAGTCATTAAGTTGGGATTTTATGAGGCTCATTGCATGCTCATAAGCCAACATAAAACAAATCTTAATGGATGATAAAGCTGCAGATTTTACTAAACTGGCAGAATCAAAATGAAGTTACAGGAGAAATCAAATTCCATGTTAATAAATTAGCAGTACAGGAAAATGAAATTATCAGTTTATCAAAGAATTATACGTACAAATAAACAAGGACATGAGAACAACTTCTTTACTTAGTCATATAGAAAAATCAGTTAGAACGTGGTAATCATAGCAGCAGAGGTAAAGGTATGGGCTTAAATTTTTCTAATTTCCCATAAATGTTACAGAATCAGTCCATTCAGCTCTATTTTTATTGTGTCATCAGGTCTTAAATTAACTTGGTGACTGTCAGCAGCAGAGCAGGGAAGGACAGACAGTTTTGTCTAATCTCACTGGAGAAACTTCAGTCCATGCCAACAAATCTATTTCCCATTCTATTAATATAAGTCCTATTTAAGCAAACAAAAGTGAATGAAATTTGCCAGCCATGAGAACTAAGCCCTATTAAAAAGGAATTATTTCCTTCAGGCAAAACCCAAGCAAAGGTTTTCTTGTAGACTAGGGCTACAAAGAGGCTCAGGGACACTGTGAATAACACTGGCACTTGTGAGAGAATATATGTGCTTTGAAATAAGGGGAAATTCAACTTTAAAAGAGGAAGCTTCTCTTGGACAGACAGTGCTTGCTGTAAGAAGAACTTATATATTTGTGGTAGGAAAGGGTTGATTTTCTGTGATCTGGACTTTCTGCGTAAGGTGGAAGACCCGCACTGAAGACAAAGGAAAGAAATTTCCTTGTCAAGATCCATTCTGGAACATTTTTATGCTTCTGAGACCAGAAGCCTGGAGAATGAAATAAGGTGCTTCCAAGTGTTGTAATAACGCTTTCAGTTGGATGGGTTTGCTTTTTTTATTTATCTGTTAATGATTTGAGCAGTTACTGTGGCAAGCCTTTGAAATGCTCCTATAAACAAGTGGGAGTGTGCATTTGTAAAAATATAATTGCTATTATTGAAGAAACTCCATAGCTGCTCTCTATTTCATTTGAGTCATAGCTGCTAATTGCACACATGCCTTATTCCCTGGAGCAGGCTGACCACTCCATAGCAGAATGAGCCAGAGTTCATTCTATAGTGGCATCAGCACATGAGTTCCTGGAGCAGGATGTTTAGAATCAGAAGCTAGGCAAAAGGACCAAAGTGGATCTGCAGGGCATGTTACAATTATGCATGTTATAAGGGGATCTTAATTTACACTAGCAGATTGGAGAATCACATTCTTACTTCCCAGCTACTGTAATTCTGGTGGTTGAAGGGAGGGATCCAAAACAAAAAGGCAAACTCTCTTCCTTTAGCTGTGTAAATTACTGTGCCATGAGGAGCATTGTGAGAAAACCAGTATGTGTCCCCAGAGTTATTTCTGCACTAGAACTGAGAATGGGAGGGCTTGGCTTAGTTAACTGTAGTTCTGAATATCACATTATCATTTAATAATTGAGATTTATTTATTGCAAGAAGTAGTTCCTGATCAGTGAGTCTCCTGTTTAAGAAGCAGCATGAGTTTTGTGTCATATTCCCAGCTAGTCTTGAAAGACTCTTACTGAAAATAAGGAGTGTAATACCTGAGGACTAAACACAGAATGTATTGTGTGGCTGCTAATCCTTGCTAAATGTGTTTGAGTGTAGTTTAGAAATCAATTAGTTTAATCCTTTTGTATGTAGTATGTATCTTGCCATCAGAGATGCCCTGCAAACTGTTGTTTGAGGTTATGCCTATATTGCACTGGGTAGCCATGCTGCCATTT
Organism: Coccyzus lansbergi; assembly: GCA_033558105.1. Classification (NCBI taxonomy): domain Eukaryota; kingdom Metazoa; phylum Chordata; class Aves; order Cuculiformes; family Coccyzidae; genus Coccyzus; species Coccyzus lansbergi. Next base: position 20,842 of record JAUMJK010000257.1, on the reverse strand, counting down.
CCAGACAAATTGTCTTGTGCAAAATCAGGAGGCTCAGAAGAGGGAGAGCCTGGCAGCAGGCATTTGAATTCCCTCTTCTGTGCAAAGGCTTTTGAGGAAACTCCAGCAACTGACTCATCTGTTAATCACCCGGTATCTCTAAATTCTGACCTGTGTGGGAACAAGGGTGTACTCCTTCTCTGTTTCATTGCAAAATTGAACCTGTTAGCATGATCTGGTGAGAAGCGAATCAGGCAATTGCTGCTTCCCAGCTGAGATGTTTGCTTGACTAACCTTGAGGGAAGTGTGATGTCGTACCTGTGATGCAGAAGTGGTTCAAACAACTTGCCAATTCTGTGGCCAGGTGTAGCTTAAGAGTATGGAAAACTATGTCAATCTGACCCATCCTTTAGGTGGAACTCAGAATAAACACAACAGCTAATCCCAACAAATGTCTCATTCTGGTTGATGACGTTCTTCCTCTCCAAATTTCCCCCACGGTTTCAGTTGCGTGGAGTACATGTTGGTGTCCTATGATTTGTGCAGTGGAACTGTGTGTCTTGAGGCAGCCACTGTACTGCTGTTCAGAGATACCTGCCCTTTAGTTGCGGATGAAGAACTTTGCTTGCAGACACAGTGGAATGCTCCATGATCTTTGGACCAAAGGTATTATTTAAATTATTTATGTTGTATATTTTTTATTAAAAGAGCAGTTTCGGGATGTTAGAGCAAACTGATCCCAGAATCATAGGGAAAGTCATAGTTCTCCAGAAGGTGTTATATATAATAAAGGGATGATACTGAAATGGGGATAGTAGGAAGGAATAACAAATGAATTCAGAAAAAAAAATTTGGACGACAGAGGTGGGGGTTTTTGTAATGCGATTTCAACATAATTAAACAAGAAACCAACAATTTTAAAATGTAATTTAGAGTAAAAGATTGTTCTAAGTGAGCAACAGAAAAAGTTGGGCATTTATTAAAACAGTACCACTTTCTACCTGGAGAAGCACATAGGAAACACAAGTTGACTGGACAATGGTATTTTTTTTCAAATGGGTCCCATGTTGGATATTTATGCAGTTGTGTGGCTTAGTACTTGGGCAGAGGGCATCCTAGAATTCTCTAACCTTGCCACATTAAGGGAATTTTCTTAAGTTGTGATTTCCTTTGACAACACTTATTCAAATTAACCTATATTTGCAACATGGAAGAAGGCTGATAAATGCATTTTTAGCACAACTTAGTTTAGAAGTCTCTAGGATAGCTTTCATGTCAGCGGTGAAAAGTCTTAGTCGCAGATGTCCTGTCTCCAGGTGGCTCGCAGCACTGCCCATGGAGCTACTCAGTGTTGCACAGAGTGGAAATTTTAGAAAAATTCCCTACGCTAGAAAAGTCAAAAGAGTAGATTACTAGTTCAGTGGCCAGTTTTGTTTTGAGTTCATTGTGAAGCATGGGGGAGGAGAGTCTCCCCATGGAATAATATGTGCCTGATATAAGAAAATAAATTAATTGCACCTAAGAAAATGTAAGAAAGGAACATTTTGAAAGGAGCTGGAGAGCAGTGGAGAAACTTAGGAGTCAAAGAGTAAAGATTTGACAAAAGTCTTTCAAGGGATAATGACTACATCCAAAAATGAAAACAGGAAAAAAGAAAGCAAATTAAAAGCCAGGCAAGTATATAAGGTAGAAAGCTCTTTTTTTACATGCTAGATTCACATGCTGAATTGGGAAGAACAAGAGACAGAAAGCACAAGCCAATCTCAAAATAAGTCGCACAGGTCTTTCTGGCAATTGTCCTCAAAAGCAAAGGAATGAAGTTGCCTTTTTTTCATGAACATCGATCTTAACAGTTCTTCAAGGAAGGAATCCCACTGTATACAGCCCAATGTGAACCGCCTCATGACTTTTCTCAGACTGGTTTGGGTCAAACCAAAGCAGTCATCAAGGGTAAAGTGCATATACTCATACAGTTTCTTCTCCTTTCAGATACTGGACTGCAGAGATAGTAAATAAGGGATTGAGTGTGACTACTGACTGCATAGTGACATAATTTCAATTAATAAACTTCTCCATTTGTCATCTCCGACATCTACATATGATTTGTAATTGTAATTGTGAGTCATGGGGACACCTCCAGGAATGGCTGACAAAATCAAAAAGGCAAGAAAGTCATACCACAATAGTGCCAGCCTAATTTAGTAAGGGAAAATGATCACTTCCCCATGGACTGACCTCACATTTCTGGATGTCAGAGATAATTTTTAAGCCCTGGGTCTTCAAACCACTCCCATTTCATCAGTTATCACTGGCATCATGAAAAAGTGCCACATCCACAGCTGGGTGCAGCCAGCAGGTAAACAGAAAAACTACATATCCATACACAGACTGACAATGCTCTGAAGTGGAACAGAGTGCTCATGCACTGGACTATGGCCAGGAAGAGGGCAGTTTGGTCTACACCATTTACCAGCTATGGGTTGTACCCTGAAGCAAATTATATCTTTCCCCTCTTGTCCTCTTTGACTGCTAAACAATTCTGGGACATACACAAACTTTCAATGGCCTGCAGATATAAAAAAGAACTGAGCACAGAATTTGTATTGAATATGCCAAAGAAATAGTGTAAGCAGCCAACATGCAAAGTATGTAATTCTTCCTCCCTTCAGTCTTCTGGACACTGGCTCCAAGAATTTACTTTTGCTAGTTAAAGGCATCTTGTAAAAAAAAAAAGGAAGAAAAGCTGCTGGCAGCACTGAAGTTTTATTGGCCTTATTCATGATTCAGCAACTCTCTATAAATCAGCTCATGTAAGAGAAGTAGTTTGCCTCTCTCAGTGACCTCTGTCTGCAGCGAATGTGGGTATACACCCCTCTGTAGACTCACGGGATCCTTCTTCATGCAGCTACCTCCAGCAACATGCTTCCCTGGAAAACATCAGCCAGGAAACCATGTAAGATCTTTGAGACTTCTGTTCTCACAGCTCCAAATCCAACCCATAAAGAAAGGCAAGCAGTGTTAGCTGGTATTTTTGCCAGGGTGTTATTTCTCTCTCTCACTCTTAATTTCAGTTCTGATTTTGGTCTTTGCTTCTGTGAGACTGCCATTGCAAAACATACCTAGCTATAGCAGTAAACTCTCTCTGCTTCATTCGTGTTTCCAGTTGCTAGATTGTTTTAATTCTTCCTCTTACACACCTGCTATCTCCTTTTCTTAAACTTGACTGGAAGGAAAAATTCTTATTCACAAAAATGAAATATGACTGCTGAGGAGCTTCTGTAGTTTTCAGTGCCTTGGCATAGGCAATTGTATTCAGACAATCAGCAGTGTGGTTTAATTCAGTGGGGCCCAGGCTAGGAGGAAAACCCCTTGATAGTAGGGTGGCTGGAACAGAAAGAGAATGAACTGCCTACAATAACAGATTCTGCACAAACCCTCCCTCCTCTTCTGCTACGACAGATGGATCACAAAGAAAATTATCTCTGTCCTCTGAGACGTTTGGGCTTCTTTCTCTTCTCCTTTCCTAAGTAAAGGCAGGATGAATCTGGTCTTGAAAAACTACAATTCACAGTTCTGTACATTATAGTACACACAGAAAAAAAAAAAAACCAAACATGTCAGCAGACTGAGGGGAATCCTGTATTAGAAGAAGAGACTCTGGCTTCCAGAGACTTGGGATAAAAGTAAAGACCAAAGTACACCACCTTAAGATAAAACATGACAAAAAAATGGGAAACCATCAGGAAGCTGTACTATCAGTTAGGACACCAGACTGTTTTTAAGCAGTATAAGAGCTGAAGAGTTTTCACAACTGCTCCAGCAAAAGAGGATTCTCTGGAGCTGTTTAAAGCAGGAGACAGAAGGAGCTTGGCAGGTGTGGTGTGAAGGCTTCCCTCAAATATATGGAAAAGGCACAGGAAAAAAAAGCAAAGGTGCTGCTAAAATGCAAACCAGCAACCACAGGCCAGTCAGATGCAGGTGCTCTCCTATCACTAGTGCATGGGAATGACATTTGACTCTTCTCCTGGATTATAGGCCCTCGTACCACACGAAACCAAGCAGCCATTTGTTTTGACCACAAATTATGTACTGTTTAGCCTCAACTCTTTAAAACCATACACAGTTTCTCTTGATTGTCTTTTACTGTCATGAAGGACATGTTCCTGTTACAAAACTGAAGGTCACACACTTCATCACTGCTGGTAGATGACATCATTATGCTGTCTCCCACACCTCTTCCTTCTGTGTCACCCACTCCTCCCCCTCTACTTTCAGTTCCCCCATCTTCTTCCCCACACTGCCAGTGTCAAGCATTTTCCCCATTCCTCTTTCCTCCACACCACGCATTTTGGGTGCTTGTCCTGACTTTGTACCTCGGGGCCTCTGTATTCCTCCCATGGAGTACTTTGTGTGCAGTAATCTTGCACCACATCACCTTCTCTGGAAACCAGAGATCTGCCATGGCATGCTTCTTGTTGCCAAAGGCTGTGAAGCCCACAGAAGTCCTTGCACCAGTCCATGGGAAAAGGTGAGATTAACTTTCTCAAGAGTCTCTCACTTGCTAAAACTTCTTGTTTTACTACTTCTTTGGGACTACCGGAGAAGGCACTGGAGTCTTTTCAAGCTCTAACATATTTCTTTCATTCTCCCTTCTTACAGCATTATGGAGGTCTGCATATTCTTCATTTATGCTATGATACTTCTCCCAGGTAAAGGGCACATTTTTAAATGTAAAAACTGTTCTGAGTATTTGTGTCCTGCTATGTGATACCTTCTCATCTACTAAGAAGCTCATTCCTTAGTAGTAATTAATCATTTCTGTTGCACAATCAAGGTCATATAGCCTACGTGATATGTATTTAAATTGCATGCAAGGACTCTATAAAATATATAGTAAGTACTTTCTCTTGTCAACTTTACATCTTTACATTACGCTTATTTTATGTTGCTCTTAAATTTTCTGTTTAAATCTGTCTTTAAAACGTGTGTATTTCACCTCTGTGTATCACAGAGCAGAGCAGTATTAAACTGAAACCTGACAGTTTGATATGGGACAACTGGAGTTTCAGGCAGTTGAGGAGAGAGTTTTTCAGTCTGGTGCTTTGGAGGAACAGTCAAAACCTTGCACCAGAAGAAAGACTAAATCTTCTCCTCTTTTTGAACATAGTAATGGTGTTCATTGGTGTCTTCTGGGATGGAGGATTACATTTCTTATTCCAAGAGAAGATGGTCCTCCTGGCCCATTGCCAGCTGTAATAACAGCTACATACACTGACAAAAGCAGGAGAAATATCATCTCTTATATAACACAGTTCATGCTTTCTTTGCATGAAGGCATAATTGTGGTTATCGACTATTTCTGTTAACACTACCTGCCACAGAACAGTTTAATTTGACATTTAATCTGTCATTAAACTCTAGATTAATTACAGAACAGTTAAGTCTGACATTTAATTTGTCATTAAGCTTTATGTTAATTCTTCAGTGAGACTGAAAGTGTTCACCTGTTTCTGACCTTCTGGTCACATATACCCTAGACACCACCACCATTTCCCACACAGTGTGTACTTTACTTTTTCTTCAAAACTGCAATGCTTTGTTATTTTTTTAGAAGAATGAACTCAACTTTTTTAAAAAGAAATTGTGCAACTTTTGCACATCTTTGTGGCAGAATTTCACTATGTTCAGGATGCTAAGTACAAAAATAGTTTGGACTTTTTGTCTCCACGTAAGTTTTCTAAAATATAGATGCTCACAACCTCTGTGTGGTAGGCCTTCCTTGGGAAGCAAAGTAGAGGAGGAAAAATAAGAAACAGTTTTATGATGTAAACTCCACAAGACTAACTGAGTCAGTTTGAAGAACTATGTGTCCTGTCATACCCAGTGGGTGAACTTGTGTCTAAATACTGGCAGGTTTATTGCTACTGTCGTTAAGTGTTGCCTCTGTGAGTGCAAATACTTGGTGTTCTTTTGTAGCTGATGGAAATCTTAATTTCTTCTCTCTCATTATTGAAGGTATTGCTGCCAGTGTGCATCAGGTGAAGTCGTTTCTCAATCACACCGCATACCTATCCTGCTATTTTCCAAACTCTCAGAAAGCTGACATGAAGGATTTAGCAGTTTTTTGGCAAAGAGGCACTAAAGAAGTGGTGTACGAATTATACCATGGCCAAGAAAAACATGATAACCTTAGTCCTAAATATGTAAATCGCACCAAGATGGATATGGACAAATGGACCTTGCAGTTGCTAAATGCAGGAGTTGTGGATGCGGGACAGTATAAATGTATTATACAGCACAGAGATAACAGATCGCCAAAGGTCATACATGAATCTGAGTGCTTACTACACATTATTGGTAAGTCATCTCTTCTAGCTGTCTATTTGTGGGTTTGGTGTTTTTTGGGGGGCGTGGGAGGCGGCTTCTGTGTCACTTTGTTCAGTCCGAAAATGTGTGGTACTGTCCAGTAGCCACTGAAGATGTATCTGTACTGGAGCAGAAGTTCTAAAGATAGATAAAAGCATTCTCAATAGAAAATCCTGTCTCTGAATGTACACAGGTGAAAGCAATCAGGAGTAGAAAATGAGGCAATAATTTGCTCGATATTGCATTGTTCCTGATTCCCACCCTGTCATATTTCATAGTGAAAAATATTCTGCCTTCTTCCTCTTGCCTTCTGCTAGTTTAGTGGCTCTTAGGACTCTGGAAAATACACTCATTTACTTGTGTCTTATGCATTGCTTTCTATTAAAAGCAATAAGAGATAGCATCGTTGGTGGTAAATTACAATTGAAACACAACAAGATTTCTACAAACACACAGCTATTTTATGATGATATAAATTGCAGGGAGAATAAGAAAAGAGCAGCTCATATGTGGAGGAGTAGAAATTCATATGCTCGGTTAAAGTAAGACTGAAAATATCTCTGAAGAAAAAATGCAGACATTTCTGAGATTCAGCCTGATTTCTTGCATGTTATCAAGAGATAAAAACAGAAAATCTCTAGACAAGGGAAAGAGGTTCAGTGAGGAAGCCATCTTTCCTAATATATTCTAATATTTTTAGTAGTTCCAAAAATATTTTCCTAATGTTTTTCTATTTCAAGCTGCCCTGCTAATAACTTTTGTCTGTATGCCTGTTTTCTGTCTTCCACTATGATAGTGCTATTAATTATTAATAACAGGTTCTAACTTCCACTGGTGTTTTCAGGCTTCAAAACTGCTTCAAAAGAGAACAGGCCACGTGTAACAGCAGCCAGAAATGAAGTACCAGGCCATCTGGGCCCATTTAGTTTTGTGACACCAGCAAGCATTTTCTCAATGCACAGATAGAAAACCTAGACTGTTAGTTTTGATTCTCTCAGAATCTACTTGACAAGTATTTCAGCAAAGTTTTAGAACTCAGAAGCTTATAATGCATACCTAGCATCAAGGTCTCTAATTTGAGAGATGCTTAGCATCAACCATTCAGTTATTTCGAGCAGTTAGGTCTACGATCAACTTAGACAACATGTTACAGAAGTCTCATAGTGAGGCACTAAAGCTCTCCCAGACCTTTTAATGTTTGACTTTAGGAAGACTCTTTTAAATGGTTTGCTGCTGTGTTCCTTCCAAATGACTCTGTTCAATAAGCTTCTAACGGAAGGAGCAGTATAAAAACATATTTTATTAAAAGCCCCTTAAAAACAGTTAGAAGAAAAATGCTGATGTTCAATGTACTTGTGCTTACCTACTGTTTCTTAATTAGAATCTCATATCATACGTGGAGGAGAGCTGTACAAGAATGATAGGGCAGTCCTACAAAGCTGTATAGACCACTTGGTGGTCAAGCCCATATTGAAATATTGAAGTACCTTCTAATACAGTTTACATGTGTTATTTATACATATTACACTGAGAAAAAATATATAGATATATGTATATTACATGTACTGTGTACAGACATGCTTGTTTATACAAGAACAGCAAGCAGATAATTTTCCAGAAAGAAAGAAAGGCTTCACATTGGAAAGATTTGGCTCTTAAAATAGACAAGGCAGAGACCATGGTGACAAGCAGCTTAACTGGAAATTCTACTGCTATAGTGTGGCTCTAGTGCATCCTTCGGATGGATCAGTATGGGAGGTAGGTGAGGCTAGGGAAGCTGTTTTAAAATATGCACTGTACAAACCTCTGGGAGTGAAACTGATGTCGGAATAGAGCTTAACATTTTGTCCTAACTTTAAAGGGGATGCTGAAAAACTAAAAAGTGTGCAGAAAAACTCTATGAGAGACATCTGAAAGCTGGGAAAAAATAGAGTCCAACTAGAGAGATTAAAAGATCAATCTGATTACCTTATAACACAGAAGACTGAAAAAAGTCTGATTTTTGGAGTGTGGGAACCTGAAAGATATCTAAACTACTGGATAATAAAAAGATATGCTAATCAATTCAGTGAAGATATAAAAACAGTCAGTGGTTGGAAGCAAGTGAGAAGTAAGGCATGTTGTCACTTTAGAAAATGGAACAAAATCAGGTAGGATGATTAAGCCCATGAGAAAAGCATTAAGGGCTTGATGGATCTACTGTCTCTTGAGTTATTTAATTTTAAATCCATAGCCTTTTTGGAAGCCATGTTCTCTTTATATACAAAAGACATCCTGAAACATGCTTTTCTGTTAACAATCCGAAGTTCACACATATGTAGCCCACACTCTGCATGCAACCAACGTAACTTTTCAGCAAATTAAGGTTCTAGAAGCCATAAAGACAGAAGAGATTTGATCAGGTATACTCCACTATCTCCACTTGTTTAGTATCAAGATGTGATATGTCTAACTCATGATGCTTTCTCTCTGGTGTCTTTCAGCCAACTATAGTCAACCTGAGATAGAATGGCTGCACACTGGGGAACTAAAGCCCAACGAACCCTTGAATCTTTCCTGTTCTTCCAGTGGAGGCTATCCAAAGCCCAATCAGATGACTTGGCTGATTTCACGCGAAAACACAACAGACAGGTCTATAGGTCACATGGAAGTCTCGCAAGATCCTGTAACACAACTGTACAGTGTTACCAGCAAGCTGAATATCACAGTTCCTACAAACACTCTCATTAATATTAGCTGCTTGCTTCACCTTGGAAAAGAGCTGGGGAGCCTTGTCTCAGTGCCACTAGGTAAGTCTCCGCTTGCCCATCCTGGTTGTTGCCCAGGCAGGTGCAGGGCACACTGCAGTACAGCTGATCATAGACAGCAGCACAGTCAAGGCAGGGAATAAACCCTGTAAGTAGCAGCAGAAGTCAATTACAAGGCTTGTATGTTCTCCACCCTGTTCAACAGCAGCCATGGCCACCAAATTCCCTCTCCTTTCCCTATGGGAAGTCTTAATGGAGCAAAGAGAGGGCACGGAGAAGGAACGCTACCGCTGCACAGTCCAGAACACAGTCCTGTTAGTCACCTCCTTAGATGTTGCTGCAGTGGCAACAAAGCAACCTGGATGTCTGGATTAGGTGACAATAGGTCTCTGGAGGAGACATTTAGCTTTTCAGAGAGGTCACCAATTCACAGAATCAGAGAACTGTTGAGATTGAAAGAGGTATCTGGAGATCATCTAGTTCAGTCAAACCAGGGTCAAAATGTAGTGCTGGGCCTTATCCAGCTGAGCTTTAAATATCTCCCAGGACAGAAATTCCTCCACCTCTCTCAGCAAACTCTTCCAGTGTTCGACCACTGTGAAAGTAAAAAAGTTTTTTCTGATGTGTAGGTGGTGCCTAAGCCGCTAATTTTTATCATTCCCTAAAGAGTGGCAGAAGGTTAAATAGAAGACTTCCTTAGACCAGATTTGGCTCACAAACTGCCAGATACACTGTGCTGAGTTTAACACTAAAGGCCATGAAATCTTGACTAGTCTTAGAAGCGTTACCAGTAGTGTTCATGACATTTGACAGAATAAAGCACACATTCCAAAATTACTATTAGGGGAGGGTTTTTTTTCTCTAGGTCTGTGTCTTTTTCCTCTTTCAAGAAGAAGCTGAGAGCTCGAGTCCCAGTAGTATTTTACTGTTGGATTATCTATGGGTTCCATATCCTTTAAACTAAAGCCATATTTTATTTATCTTCTAGGACAGGAAAACATCCTCTGATGGATTTTTGTTCATAAGCTATGGCACAAATGAATCAAAATAAAGACAATTCCCACATGGCTTGCATATGTCTCTTTTAGACAATGCTGAAGGTGGAGAGCTGAACTTCAACTGACAGGAACAGGGAGCCAAAAGGGAAAGGTAGCATTGTAGGGTAGTGCAGGCATGCACACAAAAAAGCTTCACAGGGCAGTTTTCTTCATATAAATTTAGCCGAAGGGTTAAATCATCAGTGTTAGATATGGCAAAATTTCTCCAATGTCCTCACATTCCGGGATTTTAAAATAATACTAAACTACAAGACTGAATTCTTCTAAGGTTTGCACAGCTTTATGTGTTGCTCATGAGTGTTAACATGGGTATAGTTGCTATAGTACTGCATCCTCCTCTTCCCTGTTCAATTCTTCCTCTCTCCTCCCTGACTTTATAAAAGAAGCCATTGGATAGGTAGCAGTAATGGATAAGAAACTACAAACTCCACATAAAAAAACCCCTTCATTTGACAATACATGAAGCTCTGTCAGATGCCAACCTGAGCAACCAAAACCTCAAACACACAATAACCAGAAACAGAGGGAAACCCCTTTACATTTCCTGCTACTTTCATATCCCTTTTGAAGTTTATTAGGCTTTGATCATCATTTCCAATGGATATCAAGTAGTAACATGTCTCAGATTCTTCAAACTTACACAGTACCACAAAGTAGCAGCAGAATAGTAGCAGCCTCCTACACGCTTGTATTAATCAAGTTGCTGATCTCTCACATGTTACCCAAATTTCAGAAAGAGTACTTTGCGTTAAGGTTGTTGAAGCGGTTGTTAAGACTTGGTAGTTTCACTAGTTACTGAAAATGGAAATAAAGTAATGTGGGTAGTGATTTATTGACGCTATTAAAGCACCGATAAAGCAAAGGCTGCTGAAGGCCTTTCCCTAAACTTATAACTAATATAACTTTGGGACAGGCTTAAGGTAATTGTCACCAAATTAAATATATTTGCTATATGTATCTCCTCTGGTTTCTTATTCAGAGATACAGGTGAAAGAAATGGAGCAAGTGAAAATGAATTTCTTTGGCCCATTTATAGCTGTCACTATAATCATCATACTTCTTCTGGGTTTTGTGATATTGAAGATAACCAGAAATATCTCATCTACCAATCAGAGTAAGTTATTTCTTCTAAGCTTTATCTCTACTATCCCTTAAGTCATAGGTTTTACTCTTCATAATCATCCCTTCAACTGCTGACAGAAAGTAAGATTTCATGCTGAACTTAAGCTAAACTTCCTTGGACAGTTTAGTTCCTGCAACAACTTAGTCTGTCGAGCAGTAAGTCAAAATATCCTGCTGTCTTGTCCTGGGATCCTAAGCTGTGATAACTTCTCCCTCTTCTTTGTGCTCCCTGAGACTGTCATGGCACCAGCTTACTACTTTTTCCTGCAGTTTCTTCCCTTTTTTTTTCCTTTTTTGTGGTTAATTGATGGATTTGGCTCATAAAACCATTCAACTGTATAAACCTTTCTGTCCATCACCGTTTATAAGAAAGGTGCAGTTGTGGGAGTGATGAGATGGGGCTTCCATCAAGTACAAGTATCTCTGTCATCACAGAGCTGAAGGATCCAAGGCATTCCTCCTACCACAGGCTATCCAATACTGGACTGGAAGAATCATCTTGTACTAGGAACAGAATTTGATCTTTGCATTGCATTCCCCTTTTTGTTCCAACACTAGGTCTGAGAAGTCCAGGTTTATTCTGCCCTAAAAGGATCTTCATGCTGATATAAGAACCTATCCTTCCCTGCAGCAAGAGGGAAATGCTTTCCTCGCAGTCAGTCTTGTTTCTTTACACAGCCAAGAGTCCTGAACCTCACCTCATTCTTTCTCCAAATCCTAAGATAACTGAATGTTTATTATCAACTCTTTGTCAGCTGCTATTTCCCACATTTCTGTAAAACACACGTTCATCTCTTTTAGGTGTCAGTCTAGCAGTCTAGAAGCTATCCAGCTTGAAACTGAGGCCATCAGCCAGACTACTGACTGGGAACCATCACTACACATAGCAAGCCTTGAGGTCTCATGTTTTCAGATGTTCTGCCAGAACAAGAATCCTCCCCAGGTACCCTACAGAACAACATGCAACACTTCTGTCAGATGACTGAAATCCATTCTCCAGTGTTTTCTGCTTTTATTTTTGTTCCAGAATGGCAGTAAATACGATGCTCTGCCAATCTGCAAGACTCTTTTTGGGTTTTACTGTATCTTACATTATGCACTGTGGCATTGTAAAATCTGAGAGTCAATAAAGAACGCAGAGCTAAGTGGGTTACAGAGGGGAATGTCTCAGAAATAGAAGGAGTTAGGCCACAATCTGTGATTCATAACCATCACTAGAAACATGGTCAGAGGCAGATTATTAATCATGAGCCCTAAACGCTTTTGGCATAGCAGATGTGACTTTGTACCAGTAACTTCCTTGTAAAGCTCCGCGGCAGAAGGAGGAACTTCACGGCACTTGACAACTTCTGAGAGAAATCACACAGCTCCTATCAGGGATTTGAAACTAGAAATCATCTGAAGGAAAGACATGCTTTAATAGTAATCTCTGGTTATCTTATTTTTTTTTTTACCACCATCCATGCTTAATATGCCCGGACAGTTAGTACCTCAACTCTTTGTTCCTCTCTATGCTGACTGGATGCTGTAATAGTTGTTTGGGTGGATGTAGGAATAGAAAATGAAAGCATGAGGTATCATGCATACGTATATAAATCTAAAAATATGAAAATAAACTAAGCAGCTAATGGGTACATATTATATAAGTAGGCCACATGCTAATTTGGTTGTGTATGTTCTCCCTTTTTAAAATATTCCTTCAGACTTTGCAGACAGAGCAATCCGTGTGCTCTGGTACACTCAGCTATAGGAAGTAGTTTTACTTTTCAGAGAAGATTCTCTTTCACTCAGAATGTTCCAGTTACTCAATCTTGAAGGATCTCTGTACTTTATATTCTTCAACAGCATTGACATTTTTCTGGAAGAAGTATGCAGCAGAATTGAGACAAAATTCTTCTGAGGTCTTGATTGTTTGCAGGTCTGACATTTTCAGCAAAAGCAGGGATATTAGCATCACATTCTCAAGACAAATTTCAGCTCAAGGTTGCAGTTTGTGGACATAAGTTCTCTACAGTTTCTGCTGAGCACAAGTATTCTTTTCTGTTAAATAATGTTTGTGAGTTGCTAGATTCCACCTCAATTTCTGCCCCATTTTCAAGTGTGTGAGAGAGTGTGCATGTCCTTTTGAATTAGCTATACCATTTGGGAATCAGTTTATTAAGCTGTTACACTTAACATTCCAAATATTTTCATTCGGATTAATATAATTCAAATTCAAGTAAAATGTAATGGGTTTTTTTAATGTAAAAGTTTGTATTTGCTAGCAAACTTATTTAATGATTTATTAAAATATGGGTTTTTTTCTGTGTTGGTGTTTTATTCTCCCGCCATTAAAGCAATATATTAGGGAATGCCCACATTTGGTGTTTGCAGGGAGGAAACACTCCTAGAATTATTTCTTGGAAGCAAATGAATAAAAAAGGTATTGCTGCAGTGACCAAGAATGGCACAATTGAAGGTACAACTCTGTGTATGCATACCTCCTTGATTTATTGACCCATACACCTATAAAATTAGATACAAAATTCTAGTCTGAAAATTTGGCATTTCGATTCTCTGCTGCAGGTTGTCAAATGGATCGCTAGTGTGTCACAAAAATCTGTATCTATTGATTAACATTTGGTTCTTTAAATAAAACAAGTGTGTCAGGGTTTAGCCCTGGCCCGGCCAATTTTGGCAGCTAAAATCGAGCAGCTGGGCTCCCAGTCCTCTTTCCCCTCCACCTCCAGGGAAAGGGAAATGAGAGGAAAAGACTTGCAGGTTGAAAAATAAAACAACTTTAATGCAATAATAATAACAATAATAAAAATATACACAAATATATGAAATCGTACCCCAAATCCTTGATAACTGTATGTCACCACAGATCCACAGATGCTGCAGAGCAACTTCGGGAAGGTGTCAGCAGCAGGAGGGAGCCTGGACCCAGGAACTGGATTCAGGAATGCAGAGAGCAGGGGCAGACAGACAGATGAGGTCATCTCTGGATGTCAGCCATCACAGAAGAGAATGAGAGCCTCATGATCTCTCAGTTCTATATTGAGTATGATGTATATGGGATGGAATACACTGTTGATCAGTTTGGGGTCTTCTGTCCATGACCCCATGTGTGTGACCGTTCTTCATCTTTGACTTGCATCACTCTATCAGCTCAAGGATGGCTTTTCTGCATATCAATACCCTGTATTATCACTTCCAGAGAGAAACCCTGTCCAATAAACATGCAATTGACTTTTAGAAAATGAATTTACTTAAATGAGGCTTAGCCGAAGTTAGAAAATTGATTCTGCTTTAGCTCAAACCACAACTGTTTGTTAAACTACCAAGTATACTAAATCATGTAGATATTCACTAGATTTGTGTTGTCTCTCCTGCTTTTTTTTACTGCAGGCTATAATTCAGTTCACTTTTTTCAACATTTTCCCTTCCAACTCAAGTCATCCACCTCAAGTCATCCACCTCAACTCCTCACTAACACTGAAGTAATCAGAATAACAGCTGAATCCTACTTTGTTCCTACCCAAACAAGCCTTGTAGATATTTTGTCTTCCACATGACTAGACTCACACATGTACACTCCCAAACTCTCAGTCCTGGAACTCTCTTACTAGTTCCTAAATGTGGATGTGCTGCTTATCTGGTCAGCTTTATGCACTGAGGAAAAATATCTCCAACCTTTCATGTTTATCCACAGAAGAGAAACAACAAAAAGTTCGTCCACAATGCCTGAGAAATCTGGAAATCTATGCTAGGACTCAAGAGTCCTTTTCTAACACATCCACTCAGCAGGGGGAAAAAGAAAAAAAGAATTCTGATCACTTGGAATTTCAACAGTTTTTGAAATGTGCCTTAGTACCCTGAGGGGGTTTTTCACCTTGATATACTGTCTGCTATCACTACCAGCAGCTGTAAGTAGTGGGCTAAGTTTATCTCTTGACATCTCCCTTCCTTCTTTAATTTGTCCCTAATTAGTGAAGTTGTTTCATTTCCCCTATGCCATCCCTCTACTTTAGCCTGCCGGTCTCCTTTTATCACTTGATTGATTTTTCTACGTCCTCTTTTCTTGGCCTTAAAATCAACTCTAAATTTTTCCTCCAGATGAAGGAAATAAGGAGAAAAAAGCAGATGGACTCAGGGAAAACCTTAGTTTGTCTCTTACCTGTTCCAGTGTATTAATCCTCTGCACTAGCAGGTATAATGAGCATAGTAGCAAGGCACAAGAAAAACATGTGCTGGCATTTTTGTCCTCTGTATGAATACATTCAGATTTCCAGGCTACCTCTTTATCTACTTCGTAGTTTTTTCTTTGACAGCAGGTTTTCAGTCATTCAGTGACTCTATCAACATGGCAAGCAAACAAATGAGCATACACCCACTACATACCACATTGTCTTACAGCCTCACTTAAAACACCATCCCTTTATTTTTAAAAATATGAATTCCAGAAAATGCTAACAAAGAAATGAAAGCAGTGTGTTAAACCAGTATCTAATATCCTAAGGTAAAAACCTGTCATGAGACTTACGCTTGTGACTGATTACTTCAGGTTCACCAATTAAACAGCACTGAATCACAGAACAGTTGAGGTTGGAAGGGACCTAGGAAGATTGTCCAGTTCAAACCCGCTGCTCAAGCAGGGTCACCTGAAGCAAGTTGCCCTGGTCCATGTCCTGACAGCATCTGAATATCTCTGAAGAGGGAGACTCCACAGCCTATCTGGGCAACCTACTCAGTCACTCTTCACAGTAAGAAAGGGTTTCCTTGTGCTCAGAGAAAACCTCACGGGTTTCAGTTTGTGCCCACTCCCTCTGGTCCTGTCATTGGGCACCACTAAAAAGAGCCTGAATCAGCCTTTCTCACACACTCCCTTTGGGCATTTGTACACATTAATGAGATCTCTCTGAATCTTCTCTTCTCCAGGACAGTCTCAGCTCTTTCAGCCTCTCCTTATAGCAGAGATGTTCCAGTCCCTTAACAATCTTTGTAGCCCTTCACTGGACACTCTAGAGTACATCCATGTCTCTCTCATGCTGGAGGGGGCCCAGAACTGGACACAAGACTACAGGTGGCACCTCACCAGAGCTAAGTAGAGGGGAAGGATCACCTCCCTCAGCCTGTTGGTAATGCTTTCCCTGATGCAGCCCAGATACTGTTGGACGTCTTTGCCACGAGGGCGCACTACTGCCTCATCTTCAATTTGTCCACTAGACCATCCATGTCCTTTTCTGCAAAACTGCTTTCTAGATGATTTGCCGCAGCCTGTAATGGTGCATGGGGTTATTTCTCCTAGGTGCAGGACTTTGAATTTCCCTTTGTTGAGGTTCCTGTTTGCCCATTCCTTCAGCCTTTTGACATCCCTCTGGATGGCAGTATAACACCCTAGTGTGACACTCTTCCAGTTTTTTTATCATTAAACTTACTGAGGATACATTCACTCCCCTCACCCAGGTCATTAGTGAAGAGGAAAGTCAGTTAGTTTTATTGTGAATTTCTTACTGACAGCTAGTGCAACTGCAACAAGAAATATTTTTCTATTTCACATAACAGGATAAGAGACAGTGAAGTGTTGCATTTACAGAACATTTCACAGTCACTACTGACAAATCACCTCATGGCAAACATCACTTAGTGAACTTGTTCTTCTTCGGGTAAATTTTTTGCTACTGGAGGTTACATTTGACCACAGAAATATGGCAGTTACATCAAAGAAATCTTGTTATCATGTGTATTTCCACTAAGTTTTGGGTTCAAATTATCTTCCTCCCTCCTCTCCAAACTCAGAAGGAAAAAGCAAAGAAACTTGGATATTAGACACCTATCTACGTTGTAATGCTGGCCTGTCATAATTCATAACTGGTTTCTCTTAGCTTTCCAATCTTCTGCACTGAGAGGACCATAACATTGGGTAGGGAAAGGGTGTAAGGAAAACATGTTTTCTGATCTCAGGATGGGTTACCAGAAGATTCTCAAGATTAAAAACAATACAATTAGACAGGAAAGCTGGTGAAAGAAGAGAAAAAGGGGGGAAAAGAATGACAGCTGACAAAGTGTAAGGAAAAGACTGATATCCTAGGCTGGCTTGCAGAAGGAAATTCACATGCTTCAAGTGCAGAGCTTGGCATAAGCCAGGAAATAAACTGTTCTGGCAGCTGTCTGCCTGTTGCCTTCTGTGAAGGCTGCTCTCTAACCAGCAGCAGTGCCACTAGCAAGGAGAGCTTCTGCACAGAAGTCCTGAAATCCAGAATAATCTCACAGTCCTTGACTTGCCATACTTCCTTACATACTTGTAATATTATGGCAGATAAGCAAGATAAAATCTTCCTTGGTGTGAAATTGAGGCCTGCATACCTGTTGTCCACTGTTTTTGTTAATACAGGTCTTAAACCAAAATCCCACGAGGTTCAACCACCCATTTGTAATAAGCACTGCTTATTATTTCAGAAGGACATAGACTTAGGAAAAAATGGAAAGATGAGGTGAGAATTGCTCAGATTGGAGTTACACACATACATGCACAGCTGATGAACCGGGTATATTGCCCTCCCTCTTCTGAAACATGCATGTTAAATCAAAAGCATATCTTGTTTTTGGAATAATTTCCTAAAGCATTCTTCAACCTAGCCTATTGTTATTAGCAAAAGAAATCACTTGCGTCTCAGAGTCTTCAAAACTGAGAATCTCTTTATCACTTCAACAACTTTCCTTTATATCCTTTTTCATCTTTGTCCTCCCTCTCTCCTACAAATATTACAGAATCTACAATCTAAGAGAGGCTTTTCTCAAGGGACTCAAGATACACGATGAAAACAGCTTCTACTTGCTTTTCAGTTTGCCAGTACTACAGTCTGTTTCACAGCTGAGAGGACTAATGCAATCCCTGTAGGTATGAAAACAGGACTATGACACAGAAGCAGAAGAGAGCTCTTATTTCTTTATCGTGCACTGCTAAATGTTTTATTGAATCCAGAAACAAAAGTCATATTTCAAAAATACAATAAAAGATCAGAAATAGAAAAGAAGCGATAAAAAGTGAGTAAGGCGTTATAAAACAGGTTTACAATGCAAAGTTTATGGAGTTCAACCCATGCAGGTGATGGATAAAATGGAGAAAAGACTTGTTGAATCTGTCTAGCATTGCAACACTTGGAACAACTGGATAGATAAGGAATATGTGAGAGATCCTTCCTAACAAATGACTCTTGCATTGGAAAGCCCAGAACTGGGCACAAGAATCTCGGTGTGGCCTCACCAGTGCTGAGTAGAACAGAGAGATCACATCCCTTGACCTGCTGGCAACACTCCTCCTAATGCAGCCCAGGATTCCATTTGTCTTCTCTGCCACAAGGACATATTGCTGGTTCATGTTTAACCTGGTGTCCACCAAGATGCCCAAGTCTTTTTATGCAAAACTGCTTTCCAGCTTGTCAGCTCCCAGAATGTGTTGCTGCATGGAAAGGAGACAAAGAAGGTGAATTAAAAGAAGTAGTCTAAGAAGGTTTCTAGAATGTATCTGAAAAAGCCAGCATATAATAATGGTTTACTGTGGGACAGAAAGGAATTGATTTAAAATATATTAGAGGGAGAACATTTCTCAAGTTGCCTATGGCAGCAGAGTGTATTGCAAGTGAAGCAGAAATTAAGCTTTTCCTATCAGATCAGACATACAGCAGAGGAGGACTCTGAAACCCTGAGATCTTCTTTCTTCAGAAATTTTATTTCCATGTCTGGGATACTGTACAAGATCCACTTTCCACCTACTGTTTGGAGAGTGACTCTGATGAGGTTTGGACAGATCAGATTGGCTGAAACTGGCAGGACTATGCTGGTGGATAACAGCAGATCATGTGGCCAGTCATCTTTGTCCAGATGTATTGGAAAAGATTATTTAAAGTAATAAACTTCTCAATAATAGCTAGTTCCTTCTTTTGATTTAGTTCAACTACAGCTAGAGATGATAATTATATTCAAAAGATAAAAGTACTGCTCAGCATCTTTGAAATCATAGGGAATCGGGTTGGAAGTGCTCAGGAATGAAAACCAGATTGCAGACATAAGCCTTTATAGTAATTTAATTACTCTATAAGCACAAGAAATGGGGTATTTTTTTCAACTTTTTCTCTGGTCAATATTATGCATACACCCAGAGCAAAAAACTTATATAAAAAAATGCAATGCAGGAACAAAAAAGGTTTGATCACACAAAATAACAAAATGCTTTATCAGCATAATACACCACACATCAAAATCCAGCTTCCCCTAAAGTAATGCAAAGAAGCTGTTTTCGATCCCAGAAAAGAGAGCTAGGAACCATGACACATACTTCTTGTGCCAGATTTTACCACTCCTTGACTTCCTCTCATCGGCAAAAAGCAAGCAGAAGACTAGATTTAAGGGTATCACAACCTACATATTCATACTAGCCTCTATAATACCTAACCTGAACACCTGCAGTGACAGCACACCACTGAGGAAAGATGTAGTCATGTCTTATAATGAGTCCACAGTATGCTCAGATAACCAAAGAGGTCAACAGCATACTGGCTAGTATCAGAAACAGTGTGGCCAGCAGGAATAGGGGAGTGATCAGCCTCCTGTACTCAGTGCTACTGAGGCTGCACCTTGAATCCTCTCTTCACTTTTGGGGCCCCTCACTACAAGAAAGACATTGAGGTGCTGGAGTGTATCTGGAGAAGAGGAATGAAGCTGGTGACGAGGCTGGAGCACAAGTCTTACAAGGAGTGACTGAGGGAACTGGGTTGTTCTCTGTTTCCTTCTTCTTTCCTTCCTTCTCTCTTGTCTCTCTCTCTCTCTTTCTTTCTCTCTCCATTTCTTTCTCTCCCTCTTCCTTCATCTCTTTCTCTCCCTCTTCTTTCTTTCTGTTCCTCCATCTTTCTCTCTTCCTCTTTCTCTCTTCCTCTTTCTCTCTCTTTCTCTCTTCCTCTTTCTCTCTCTCTATTTCTCTCTTCCTCTTCTCTATTTCTCTCTTTTTCTTTCTCTTTCTTTCTCTCTCTCCTTCTCTATCTCATTCATTTTCATTCTCCCTCTCCTCTCATTCATTTTCTTTCTGTCCCTCTTCTTCCTTCCTTCCTTCCTTCCTTCCTTCCTTCCTTCCTTCCTTCCTTCCTTCCTTCCTTCCTTCCTTCCTTCCTTCCTTCCTTCCTTCCTTCCTTCCTTTCTCTCTTTCTCTCTCTCTTTCTCTCTCTCTCTCTCTTTCTTCTTTCTTTCTTTTCTTCTTTCTTTCTTTCTTTCTTTCTTTCTCTTTCTCTCTCTTTCTCTTTCTTTCTTTCTCTGCTTTCTCTCTTTCTCTCTTTCTCTCTTTCTCCTCTCTTTCCTTCTCTTTCTCTCTTTCTCTCTTTCTCTCTTTCTCTTCTTTCTCTTCTTTCTTTCTTTCTTTCTTTCTTTCTTTCTTTCTTTCTTTCTTTCTTTCTTTCTTTCTTTCTTTCTTTCTTTCTTTCTTTTCTTTCTTTCTCTTCTTTCTTTCTCCTCTTTTCTTTCTCTCTTTCTTCTTCTCTTCTTTCTTTCTCTCTTTCTTTCTCTTCTTTCTTTCTCCTCTTTCTCTTCTCTCCTCTT